>VZRV01003183.1:436419-777444 GCA_013398115.1 Falcunculus frontatus
GAAGTTTGTAATGAATGGTTTGCCATGGCATTTTCAGCTTAATTTCTCTCTTTTCGGTAGCTGTATTACCTAAAATTATATCATGGGGAAGAAAACCCAGAAGGGTTTTTCTGTACTCTCTTCCTTTTAGCCAAGCAGATCCTTGCACTCAGGTCTTCTTATCAGGTCTTCTAATTCGTACAAAATCAGTCATAAAAATTAGAAATGCTAGAGTCCTGTTAGTCCTTCTAGTGAACATTCTTCACTAGATTGTTCTTTTCTCATAGGCACCATTCTCCTTGTAGATTAGTTTTATATGACTCTTGATAAGAACAAGAATATTCAAGGGGATATTGTCTCTGATACATCATTTTAAAGATGACCGTATAGATGTTTGTAAGATCAAAGTTAGTGCCATTCATTTGTCTTCCAAAGGTCCTAGTATCAGCACTCTTTAAATCCAGAAGTGGGTCTGAGTATAATGCATTTAGTAGACTGTAATGCATTTAGAAATAATTTTGTGCTGGTTTTGAAAGGGGCATGGTTGAGGTGGACATCTCAGGTCCCTCACTACATCTGCTGATGGCCCCTGAAAACTGTGGCTGCAGCAGGGCAGGGACTGGACCAGAGAAGCTCCTTTTAGCACATGTTATTTAGTAATGTAATATCTTATACAAAGGCCAGTTATTCAAGCTGTAAATGGAAGAGCTGAATTGCCCCATAAATTTGAGGCTTATTGATGTGAGTTGCTTCTAATATTTCTATAGGGAAAAATCCTCTTATTGATCACTTGGGCACTGTCTTACTTCGGACATTAATTTAGTTGTAGATTAGGTTGGAATGTATTACTTCCATAAAGATCGTGAGTGCTGGAGTCATGCAGTGAAACTGAAAGCACAAATAGCAGCAGACTGTATAGCTCATGACACTGCCTGAAATAGCAAGCAGCACCAGTGAGCTGGTGTGCTTTCAGTTCGGCTTCCACTGAGAAGGCTTATTACAATAACAAACAACAGGTAGGGCTTTAACAAAATAGGTCTCTTATTTGAGCTGCTCAGGGATCATCTGCAAAAGTCTCCCTGTAGGTGCTTTAGGAGGAATAAGAAGGCTTCAGCAAAGGATTTGGGCTGCTGTATGTCCCACACTGGAATAGAGTCACAAGGGATTAACAGAGCAAGTGTGTGAAACCAGCAATAATCTTGGTGGGTTGACTGGATGCCAAATGCCTACCAAGCTCCTCCATCACTCCCTCCTCAGCTGGACTGGGAAGAGAAAATATAACCCTCCTCCCCTCAGAGTCACAGGATGATGTGCTATGAGGGGGGGTTGTGCTCACTTCATCGCACTTCATCTCTGCGGCTTCTTCCTTTTCTCGCTCTTCCCCTGCTACAGCGTGGGATCCCTCCCATGGGAAGCAGTCCTCCATGACCTTCTTCAAGCTTCCACAAACTGCTCCAGTGTGGGTCCCTTCCACAGGGTACAGTACTTCAGGAACAGGCTGCTCCTGCATGGATCCCCCAAGGCGTAACAAGTCCTACAAGCAAACTTGCTCCAGTGTGAACTTCTCTTTACTGTTCCACTGGCTCCTGCCAGGAGCCTGCTCCCTCGCGGGCTTTTCACAGGATCACAGACTCTTTTCGGTGTATCCACCTTCTCTGGCATGGAGTCCTTCACGTGCTGCAGGTGGATCTCTTCTCCACTGTGAAACTCCGTGGGCTGCAGGGGCACACCCTGCCTCACATGGTCTGGACCACAGGCTGCAGGGGAATCTCTTCTCTGGTGCCTCCCTGCCCTCGTTCTTCACTCACCTGGGTGTCTGCAGGGTTGTTCCTCCCATAGGTTCTTCTGGTTGTTGTTGTGATGCCTTTAAAATCTAGAAATAAAACAACACACTTTCGAGACAATATTAATATAGGAGGTAATATGAAAGCAGGTCTTTAATTGGAGGCCTCCAGGTACAAATACAGCAAAATGCACATGTGATACAGGACTTCTACAATTTTATAAGTTTAACAAATTAGCATATTTAACAACAGTGTTCAATTAGAAAAGCAGTTAGTTAAGTAATCCCCTCTTTTGGGGGAGGATTCTGCCCCATTTGGAGCCACTCCCCCCAAGTTTCTAGCCCCATATGTATTATGTCTAGGATACATGGTAAAAGAAAATAAGACATCCTTGGCTAAAGAGGCGAGACTAAATAATATTTCAGGAATGTAGCATAATATGTGTTAGAAGGTCAGCTTATTGTTCTAAAACGTAGGGGAAAAGGGGTAGAAAAAGTGCTGGGAGCTACAACCTTGTATTAGAAATCTACAAAGCTACAAATACATGAAAAATATATAAAAAGCTTAGGCATCAGTTGCACAGCAGCTTTTGCCCCCTTCTTAACCGTGTTATCCCAGAGGTGTTACCACCATGCTGATGAACTTGGCTTTGGCCAGCGGCAGGTCCATCCTGGAGCCAGCTGGCAGTAGCTCTGTCAGACACGGGGGAAGCTTCTGGGTGCTTTTCACAGCAGCCACACCTGTTTCCCCTCCACTACCAAAACCTTGCCACACAAACCTCATGCAGTGGGAAGTATTAGCATTGTCCAGAGATTATTTCGGTGGCAGAAGAGATCTCCTTAGAAAGGTCAGGAAAGGGCAGAGTGAAATTAAGGCCATTTTCCTGCATTAGCTGGAATCTGTAGCTGTGCTAGGATGGCAGGAATGGGGAGTGGAGTGCTCCTGCATTTGGTCAGCCTCTCCTAAATCTTGATGACAAATTTGCTTTGCTACAGTTCCATGAGAAATGCTGATAAGCGTTCTCGATGCAGCAATATGTGCCAGCATCCTCTTTTGTATTCCCTCTACTGATCCTGGTTTACTGAGAAATGAGGCAGCATCTTCGGCTTGATCCATCTGCCCACGCAAAGGAAGGCAGATCTCCCAAAGTCCACTGCAGCGTGATAGATGGCCCATGCTCCTGTTCCCCTCTGATGATGAAGGGTTCCTCTCTTCACAAATTGAAAACATTACCCTCTGCTCCCTGGAGTTGGAGAGTTAATCACATTATTTCTGCTGTTCCTAAGAGAAGTCCTTCAAGTCCTGCCAGAGCAGAATCATGAGCTTGAAGGCAATTGTGTGGACTTCTACAGCTTCTTTTGAGATTTTGGGATCTGTCTTGCTTGCAGGTTGGAAAGATTTAAGTGGCGGATAATGAATAGGTGTTTAGGTGAGAAAGATACAGACGAGTAAGATTGATTTCTGATGTTTAACTTTTGGTTTGTTTGCCCTGAGGATTATAAATGCAATAAAGCTCTGACCCTGAGAACACCCTGACCAGACATCTCCAGTATAGCCTACATCAAGAACAATAGCTGCCTACCCAGGTAAAGCAACAGGATCCAGTGTTGATCTGTAAGGCCATGGGAATTGCAACACCTCTTCAGCCCTCTAGTGCACCTAGAGTAGATGGAGCCTGGGCTCTCGAAGTGGTCAGCACCAGCTGTTTTCAACCAAGGCTGAAGAAGTGTTGGGTGGTCATCAGGGCGGTCAGACATGTCATCCTGCATTGCTCCTGATGTGAACCTCCAGCTTTAAAGGCTGGCATGTACTGTGAAGAACATATCTTTGTTAGTGGTGTCTGTTTTAAGTTTAAATTGCTTACTATTACAATTGCACTAACACTTTTAGAAAGTTGATACATTCTTTCCCTCAGGCACTTCTTTCAGCATCAAGTTCCACTCTGTAATTACATATTTATCAAAAAATGTTTGATTTTGTTGATTTGAATCTGCCACCTTTGGCTTTTATTGTATGTCCTTGCCTTCTTTTGAGAGTCAGAAAGAATGGACCCGCTCCTTTTTACCATTCCCTTCTCTAGAAAATTGTATAATGTCCAGTGCTAATAATTTTTCTTCCTGAAATTAAAAAGAAAATCCCTTTTCTTTTCTGTCAACTTTCATAGGAGAGATTTTCCATGTTCTATTTTCATTGACCTTCTTTGACCTACTTCTGCAAAGTGGAGTGAGGAGTATGTAGGAGTATGTATACAGTCTTTAGCAGGAGTCTGGAAGACATATATAAGTGTATTTCCATTACATGTAATACCGGATTTTTTTTCTGCATGCATCCTAGCATGTATGGACTACTTTCACTATTAAAAGAGAAAGTTAATACATTCATTTATGGCAGGTCGTGGTTTGTGTGTGACAGTGTATGACACTGGGCCTTTTGTAAACATGGGCCCCTTAGAAGCAGAAATATGTGCCTTGATGAAATGATACCCGGCATTGAGGGCAGACCAACAGCTGTTAGAAAGCTTTGAGTGTGAACCCAAATCTTCTGTTTTCTCTTTTGCTATCGTGACTGTATGGTAGGGTTTCCATTGGGTGCCTGGCCTAGGATGCTACAGCAGCTGGGTTCCAGAGCCTGCTGCAGAAGATGGGATCCGGAACCGCTAAGGCAAAATATCTATAAACTCATTAAACTGTTCAGGGCTATAATATTGTATTGAAATCAGAAATCAGGTATTGAATCAGAGTGAGAGCATAGTGCAGACACATTGCAATCAGATGGCCACTGTCTTGACTCAAGCCCAGCAAAATGAAGGGAATTGAGGATGAAGAGGAACCAGTTTGAGTTAATATTTAATTTTCAACTTGTGTCAAAGCAATTTAGTTGTTCTCTTCCTGCTTCTTCTTTCTGTCCCCCTCTTCCTCAGTGGTGCTGTTTAAGGACAGAGTTTCTCCAGCCTTAACCCTGAATTACCTTCCTTTGGGGTTTCAAGTAAGAGGCTGGATAATGCTTTAGCATAGGGGTTTTTGTAGTTTAATTTATTTTTGTTGGTAAAGAATATTCATCACTCATTTAATCCAGAAGGTATCTATTGATTCCTTTCTCCTCATTTGGTATTTTCTGACATTTTATAGCACTCGCTATTGATTTATATAAAATCCGTAGTCCGAATGTCCCAAGGAGTGCTTTACTCACTTGTCATTTGCTGTTTTTCTTAACTAATAAATTTAACAGCCATGTACATCCAGTCTGTTAAGATCTTGTGGCTCTGCTTTCAAAGAGATGACAGTCTGCCACTAACAAATGAGTAATTCTTTCAGGCAGGAGCTTAAAAGTTGCAAGATAGGCAAGACGGAGAAACAAGCTCCTCCTTGAGTGGTTAGCAGACAAAGCAAGCTCCTCTACTCGAAGGACACTTAGGTTAAGGTAGGGGAAAATACAGCTCTGCCTCAGCCTGTGGAATGTCACACAGTGTGGTGCTCTAATGGCAACTTTATTTTTAGCTTGTCAACAGGTAATCAATTTAGGCGGCACATGCAGCAATACATACGAGAACAGGTACGTCTAAGCTGTGCTGATCTGCCACACCATCAGCTTGCCAGGTGCTGTAGTTCTGCAGCTGCAGCAGGGTGCAGGGGCTCCATCAGGAGGGAGTTGCCTTCAGCAACTGGCACCCGAAACCTCTACTGGGGATAATAGTCTAATCTGTACTTCTAGAAGTGATCAGGGGATTTCATGATCCCAAGTTTCACTGAAGGGGAATGAATCAGGTCTCCCTTTTCACTGGTACTTTCTAAACTAAGTTTTAAGTTTGGGAATGAGATGTAAGCTTTGTGTGATCTCAGATATATGGGAGAAGATGCTGGAGTCCTTTGTAGCAGGGGCCGGGGGGAAAATGGGACCTGTGGAGCTCTGAGTACTTAGGAGGTTCTGTATTGGGTCTGGCTGAGATGGAGTTCGTTTTCCCATAGCAGCCCTCACAGTGCTGTGGTTTGCATTGGTAGCCAGAAAGGTGTTACACACTCCTACCCGCACTGTGCGTGGCTCGGTCTTGGCCGTGTGCACTGCACAGTATGTGGACGTGGTGTTTAGGGAGACAAGGTGACTGTAAACTCCATCCAGAAAGATACTGACTCGGCATGGAGCCAAGAGTGGGGGATTCTTCTGCCCCAACTGGGCCACTTGGGCATTAGGTGCTCAGGTCTGGGAGTCCCCCTCAGTTACTCCCACTGTTGGCGAAGGCAAGTCCATGAGGGGTGGTTTGTGTCAGCCTGAACTAAGGTCACGTGACCTCTCCATAGGTGCCTTTCTTCCCTCACCTTTAGTATGCACATGTGGCATTTATGTTTCACAATGCAGCTGAGATGAATATCATCATCAGAAACTGTCCTTGCTGTGTTTGGGACATATCCTGAGTACAGCAGTTTGACAACAGTTCTCTGTGGAATGCTCTTTCCTATCTCTGGGCTGTTATGCAGACACCTTAAAAGTTCAAAAGCTTGGCTGATGAATAAGAGCACTGTGTGAGTAGCTTTAATATAGGCTGTGTAGGAAATTATGTAGCTATGGCTTGGATTTAGTTTAGGGCCAACTTATATTTTACCCTCAGAAACCACTGTGTAGTTAAAAGTTAAGATGTACTTCAGGATTTTTCTCTTTCATATATTACCATGCAGTGCTTCTTGATCTGGGTTGTACTTGAAGATATTTATCAGTTCTTCCTCTTCAGTGTACTAGAAAGTGCTAGAGGGGTCTCTTTGGTTTAAATCTCATGCCTCCATGAGTTAGGGTGCCAGCCACGAGTCTGGCACTGACAGCATGCTCTGTGCTGAAAACTGTGATCCAAGAGGCAGAAGTGCATAGAGATGTTCTCCACTGAGGGATCCCAGGGATCCCTTAGTTCACTGGTTCACTCCATCATCCTCTGACGAGAAAACTCAGAAATGAGGGTTATTGCGAGGCTGCAATGGGTACACGTGGCAGGAAAACGAAAATGTAGCAGGAACTTCATGCATACCAGGTAGTACACTTCAGGTTTTAATTAATGTGGAACTGGTAACAGAGATCAGAGTACAATGTTTGGTTAGGGAGAAGGAAATGAAAGGTGGGCATATCTAGGACTGTTAGGAGAGCATAACACTGAAAGAAATATGTTGAAATGTTATGAACCCATTCTGTGCTGTGTCTGAGATGACCTCACCATAGCTTTTGAAAGAGATGGCAAATATCACTTACATTTGTCCTTGCATCCCTCCAATAACCGTTTCAGTTACTCTACTGGTATCTAGCACAATACTGCATCTCCTAAGAGTGGAGTTCAGTTCTCCACTAAAGACCCTTTGTAGCACTGATGTCACCAGGAGGCACCCAAATCCTTTCTTGCTTCATTGTCATTCCTGATTATGCCATTGGAGATCTCCAGTCAACTTTGACAGGGTAGAGGTGTATCCTCTTGACTGTATCCAACATAGGCCGTGCTACTATGCTCGGCCGGCTGGGCAAGGAAGGGCTGTGTGAGTGTGAGAAGCCAGTCCTTGCCCAGAAGCAGCAACCATCTCACAGTCCAAGTGTTTTGAAAAAATGTGAAGTGCTTGGATAGCAGTTAGTATTCAAAAACATCTTCGTGTTTTTCTCACTTTTATTTCTTCATGCTGCTACCGGCTATATAGTGGTATCACAGTAATAAATTGGGGATATCTTAAAAAAAAAAATTAGCCTGTTGTTAAGAGTCAAACCCAATACTCAGGATGGATTTCTGAAGCACCCGTTACCTTGTTCTGATAAGTCCGTTCTCACACTGTTTCTTACTGTTTGAGATAGAATTGCAGCAAAATCCTTTTAGACTCAAAGCTGTAATATCCAGAGATGTTTTGTTTAGTGTAAAATCAAGTATGTTATATGAACTTCAAGCGAGGTACATTTGAGCTGAATACTGGATTATGGAGAATGATGTATAGAGCTTCTTTAACTATGTGGAGTTAGATTTGATTCTTAGCAAATAAGTGACAGATTCATACGTAGGGGAAAATTGAACTTCTCATCTATATATTGTTTTTATTATGTTTTCTTTGCTTCAGGCTCTAACATATCAACGACACTGTGGGTGAAAAAAGTAGTTTGATTTCCATCAATAAACGTCTTCATATTCTTGCAGCTCATGCGCAATTTTGACTATTACATGGTGGTAAAAAAGACAAGGGAAAATCACGAAATAATTCACTGCAATCCAGAGGAGCTTAGATTGGGAGCACTGCTAATGTTTACAATTATCGCCAAGCCCTTTCTGTGTGCTATCCATCTTAGATTTAGAATTATGCTCCCAGTATGAGTATGTCGGTATGTTGGTTTGCATCTGTCTGTGCCATATGCAGAGTAAGACAAGATTTCCTCCTGCTTTGTTTTTAATTTTTTTATTGTACCCCTCCAAAATCAGACCAGCTGTTGCCTAGATGCTGCCTTTCACAAATGCCAGCACTCTTAAAAATTTAAAGGATTTGTTATCTGTGTCGTTATATTTTGTTATCATCTGGAAGGAAGGTTTTGACATTGGCTGTACTACGGGCCCTTTGTCACCCTGCTAATGTGGATCAAGCACTCTTTTGCTGCTGAGCAGTGGGTGGGTAGTGTTAGGCATGGGGTGCATTCCACCAGGGCCAGGTCGGTGGCTTTGGGTTGTCTTTGCCTGGTGTCTCTGTTTTATTAGGTAAAATTAATGTTTTTTCCCCCAGACAGCAGATTTCTAATAATTTATGAATGAAAAGCCCCTTTGCATCTCTTTTGTTGCCAGACTGATGCTCCCTCTGTGTCTGTGCAAGCATCTGGCTCCTTCTGGTGTTTGTACTGCTTTACCTTGCGCTCCTGGGTCTAAAAATAAAATATCCATACGTGTAAGAGGAGCCGGTATCCACGCACACTTCCAGTAGGTAACACAATTCCAAAAGTCACACTGAATGCAGCAGAAACCCACACTGCCCAAGCTTCTCTGATCGTTTAACTAACAGGAGAAAGGAGAGGAAAAAAAAAACCAACAGAGGAGAAATTGGGAGCTGCGGGAGGAAGGCTCACGACGTTGCCACAGTGTGGAGCAACATACGCTAAATACTGCTTGGCACACTTAGTTTTATGGCAAAGACATTGTGAAGCTGTGGAAGACCCCAAATTCTTGACAATAGGTGTATCCGAAGCCTGAGGAAAATGGAAATGTTTTCCAGCAGCCTAGAAGAAATGTGTAAAGGGAGGGGCTTTTGTTTGTACTTCAGCAGCCGTGTGCAAACGTCTGGCTCAGCCCAGGGAGGATGGCTGGGGTTTGCAAATGAAAATCCCCAGGAGAAAATATGAACCTAAAAATTAATCAATTTCTTTTCGTCTGCTTAGTAAATAAACAATGTGAGTGACAGATAGTCAACACTTCAAAAAAAATTCTCATCCTAATAGTAATAAACTTTATGAATTTCAAAGTTATCACAGTATATTTTTTTCTACAGGAAAGAGTTGTTTCAGCTAAAAGCATAATTAAAAATTAATATTTGATTTTGTACTGAAGCAGTACTTCCAAACAAGAGTTTGTTCCTTGTCACTGACTGAAACCTTGATTTCCACGTGCAATGAGCTCAATGTTTTCAGCTAATCTGTAATAAATGCTATGATGAAGTAGCAGGAAAAGCTCTAGGGTTGTTTTTTTTTTTTTTTTTTGGTGAAAAACCTAGATGATGTTTTAAGGAGTTGATGGGGAGACTAAGCTGTCTCTTGATGAAATGAAAGATGGTGGTGCTTGGTGAAGGAGTGATAAAGAACATCATAAGGAGAGCCTGGCCGAGTTCAGGGTATGTGGCAGGCATCTCTTGGTGTGATGCACAGAGAGCAAGTGCAAGCAGTTTTTTTAAAATAGCTTACATTGGGACTAATTTTTTCTGGTTTGGGGTTGAAATACTTGTGTCCTGCTGAACCCATTTCTGCATTGCTGAACCTGCGCTCTGAAAGAGCTCAGCAGCCAGTATGGTAATGAGCCCATTTCTATCAAAATGGCCTGTATTATTATTCATGTTTATTGGCTGCAGAGCAGTTCAGGAAGCACTTTTCAAACAGATACGCTGAAATATTTTCTTTTACACAGACCCAGCAGCTATTTGTATTTCCTTCGCTTGAATCCACATCCCCAATGCAGTCTTAATTATAGTGACACCAAATGAGACAATTATTGCAATATGTGAAAAAGGCACTTTTGGGAAAGGCTTTGGATAGTATTAGCAGTTCTACTATACTTTACATCTAATTAGGGCTGTTCCACAATGTCACCAACCCTCTGTCATTAGCCTGTGAACTCCCTGGCTGCAGCGATGCATTTGCTGGACCAGCAGGAACGTGTCAGACTGTGGTCACACTCCCCCAGATCTTTTCACGTGTGGATCCTTCGTGTCGACCCTTTCACTCCCCTCCCATTCCCTCTCCCCCCTTGCTTCCCCCCCACCCGTGGTGTGACATTTTCTTCATGACAGTCTGTCACCGAACTGCACTTGCTGCTGCCTCGGTAAAGGCTTACAAAGAGAGTGTAACAGCCAGTGGCCAATCGAGTTTGTGCAAGCTCCATCAGCTATGGATGAAACATCCACGAGAGAGAATAAGGACTTAGAAGAAAACTGGATAAAAGGGCTGCGACGGGAAGCTAGCTGGCAGGTTAGTGATACAAAGACTTACGCTTGCAAGCGGATTAAATCTCAGCGCTAAAAATCTCTGAACTTTTTTACCTAAGCATAGGTGAAACGTGTATGTTTATTTGTAACAATGCCTGAAAGCATATTCCTATGAGAGCAGTTATCGTTATCTTCTTATTTTCTTAGAAAGAATAGTTGTAAGATTCCGAAGCTATTTATTCCAAATTGTAGTGCAAGTAAATAGTTTTATAAATCTGCAGACATTACTAAATGCACACTTGCTTAACAAAGATCATTGCAATAACAAGTGCAGGTGCCTACTGTAATATCAAAGGAAATATGTGCCTTGTGTCTGTATATATGCAAGTTTAGTCCATTTAAAAATAATAATACACCACCTGTCACCCTGTTACTTAATTCTGTCATAGAAACTGTAACAAGGGATTTCTTTCAGCTTCTTTTAATGAGGCAACATCTTTAAATGCACAATGCTTGTTTTCTTTATCATGCTGGACTCACAATAGATGTGTATGCAATTCAATCCAAAAGCAGGCAGTTTTCATTAAAGTGTGCAGAGCAATAGGATTTACATTATGCAGTACCTTTCTGGAGTTTGCAGAATTAGATACAGTTTCAGACCTGCTAAGCCCCACTGAGTGGTTGTGATTGCTCTTTACATTACATCCTAAGCATCATCTGTGCACTTTTTCTGCTCTATTGCATTTTAATTAGTCAGTCAACAATATTCAAGAGTTGTGTAACCAAACAATTTTTTTTTTCACTTTCTGTTTCTTACAAAGAGTTTTAAAATCTTTTTATTAATTTTTTGTTATTACTATATTTTCGTTACGCCATCATACCAAATTCAGGTAAAGTGGTGATTTGATTTTTTCCTATCAGGTGAAGCTGTGCAAGAGTCCCAGCTGTGTAAGAGTTACTGCTGCAGTCTAAATGCTACAAAGCGTGCTCCCTTACCCCAGAAGAAAAGCTGGTTTAGTTTGGTCCCCTTCCTGTAACTTTGTTCTAGAGAAGGAAATGTCTTTTCAGAGGAGATGATACTCTGTGCAGTACTGCTTGTGGCTTGTGTCATGGTGCCTTTCTGATGATCTCTCTGTATCACTAGCAAAATGAAGTATAAAATCAGGATGTTGTGAATATAAAAGCCAGATGATCCCTTTTCTCTAGAAAGCTGTGAAAGCAGGTGTGTGGAGGTAAAGGAGAAAAGATGGTCACAGTGTGGGCACAGCATGGGAGACTGCTACTGTCCCAAAGCATTGGGCTTCCACAAGTGGGTGAGGGAGTGGAAGACCTGGAGGCGATGAGGGAGAAGCAGGAAGAGAGCTGGGGTGTTGGAGGTATCTGCAGCTAGCTTGTCTACACCACTAAGTGATCTGGAAATCTGTCCTGCTTCCCTGGTTTGTGCTGTTTCTACTGGGTCAGATGAGTGAAGAGTGAGTTGGGAAAACATGGAAGCAATTTTCCTCTAGTACCTGGCTGCAAACCAAGCATGCCATGGCAAGAATTAATTTCCAGTCAGGTGGTTCTGCCACCTTTTTGGGTCAGGGAGTGTCGCACCAGTACACAGTAATGGTGGCAGAACAGTGAGGGCAGGAGTCATGTGTGCTGTAGGTGCCATACCTACAGCTGTGAGATGGACAAAGGTGGGACCTTATCTCATAGGAGACAATGTTCCCTGCTACCCCTGCATGCGTGCTCAAATGTCCCTCTACTTCCCAGGCAGAAATGCTGACTTGATCAGTTTCCCTTCAGCAGGAGCCCAGGGATGGCAGCTGTAGATGTTTTGCTCAGGGACTGCAACTCTGTTGCATCTGAGTGAGATGTTCAGAGAAACCCCTGGGAAAGAGTTATCCAATTCTCACTCTGATTGTAACTCATCCCATATTTCTTCACGCTGCCAGGTCTTCAGAAGTCCCAGGGTAAGGCAGAACATCAGTCTTGAAAGGAGCTGATTTTAGAGTGAGCACTGCAGAGCCAGAGCTTCTCTTCAGTCCTGTCTGCTGGGGAGCTCCAAGGTGATGGCGTGCATCCTTTCTTCTTAAATGGGCCAATTTTTTTTAGCACTAGGGTCTTATATCCATATTTAGTCTCCTAAATAAGTGTCCTGGTTTTCTGAAGTGCTGAGTATCCTGGGAAGCCAACAGACATTTCGGTTTTCTTGGGCTTCAATATGTGATGCCTGTGCTTCAGGGTGTGTATTGGGTACCTGTGGCATGGTCCTGGGGTCGGGGGCAGGCTGTGGTGTCATTTGGCAAGCGCCATGGAGTGGCCAGTGTGCCAGTCTGCCTCTTGTAGTGAGAGACATGGCAATTCTCACTTTGCACTTGGAAAAATCAGGCCACTTATTAAGCAGGCTAAATATAGGTTAAGCAGCCAGGCTTGAGCATCCTGCTTTAAAAATTCTGGCGATAGTCGTCATCTATCATACCTTTCAGCCAGCACACTCGTCATGCTGTGAGAGGTCTGTGCGGTAGCTCCATGCACATGAATAAACATCAGCTTACTAGTAAAAGAAGGAAGAAGCTTAGAGTATTTCTTTCAAGGGGATATACAGTTTGGAAATGGATCACATTCTCTCTTCAAAAGGAGCGAGTTTTCTATTAACTAAAAAAAAAAGTGCTAAAATGATAATTCTGTTTTTATCACTGAACTTCAACTTTTTGTTTTCTGTTGTTCTCATCATCTCAGACTTTGCTGTAGTGGTCTATATCTGTTTTTGATTTTTTCATGGAGAAAGGTGGGCTTTCGTGCTCCTCTTAGCAGACCTTCAGAACAGGTTTTCAAAACCTTCTATAATCCCTTTTCCTGATGTTTCCTTGGGAACAGCTTCTGACATCCGACAGATCTATAGCTGTCACAAAGCTAGCACAGTTTTACCACGGACCATGCACATATTTGGGTGACCGCAACTGTGCTGATAGACTAAAGGTTGAGAAATCTATAAGGGTCTGGATGTCAATATTTAAAGAAAAAAATCCTGCATATTTATAGAAACAAATGGATTTTCCTTCACATTTACCCATCCAGGGAAAGTTGTGCTCTCTGAGATGACAGAGTAACTCCAGTTGGTTTAAAAGTGAATTTTTCTTCTGCAAGTGAGAGCAAACAGTAATCCAAAATGTCCTGAGAAAGGAACAGTGCTCCAATCCCAGCAACTTGTCAGAGCCATGAATCCAGCTGCTGACATACTGAGATCTTGAAAGCCACAATTTTCTTCCTAATTGATGGCTCAGTCAGAGTATGGCCTCTGTCTCAAGCTTACATTAAGCTTTGTCCTTGATGTGCTGAGTTACTGTATAGCCTAAAATACACTGTCTGTATTGCAGAGGGAGGGGTACAGAGCAAGAAAGATTTAAGTCATTCCATAATAATTTGGGATCTTTCATCAAGATAGGCATGCAGTTGATGGAAAACAGGCATTTTTTCAGAGCCTTCAGCAGATTGATGATCGTTTCCTATGGAATAATAAAAGCAGACATCTCTTGCCATTTTCATTTAATTTTTAGTTCTCATAAACATTTGTGGGGAGCAGGAGTAATTTGTCTGAAATGAGAGCTTATCAGGCTTTCAGAAGGCTGGGAGCACAGCAACACACAGTATAAAGTGCAAGAGACACAACAACCTCTCTTCTCCTTTCCAGTATGGCCCATGAAATTAATATCAATTGGAGAAGAGCACTGAGTAATCACTCAGTGATCACTCAGTATATGCATGTGGGTTATATGTGCAGATGTATATCTGTCCATCTGCGTGGGCACGTGCATGTAGTGTGTTCCCATCTTCAAGGTATGGCAATGCTGAAGAGTGAATGTTTTGGAAGGGGAGATTTAGAAATCCCTGTCAGAAGTAATATGTAAAATTTTCAAGTTATTTCCTGTCTGTCGACAGTAGCCTTTCTTGAACCTTGTAAAGGAACCTTCCAGTTCCTAATTCAATAGTTTCCTAAGTATTTACTTTCTCAAATCTACTAAAACAATGCAAAATATTAAGCCATCAAAATGTTGGGGTTTTGTTTCTTCCTTGTTTCATGAGGACATAAATGTCATTCTGTGATGATGGAAACACAAGCAAAAGAACCTGCAGGTTCTTTTTTCCTTTGTTTTTTTTTAACTTTTTATTTAATTTATTTTTTTTAATTGTTATTTTTACTGATCCCAGTAGTACTGGTGGCACTGTTGTTCTGTGTTGGTGGTAGCCAAAACAGCGCTATTAAACACCCGGTGATTCAAGCATGGAATATAATCTGCTACTTCTTCACAAGTCTTCCCTGTGTTCCTCCATGATACTAGATGTGAAAGTACTGGAAAATCTTGCTTGGTTACTCAAAGAAGGCAAGATTCAGATGTAGTATATCCAATAGCACCATTCTACTGTTTGCTGTGAACACTAAATGCCTTCAAATAGTGAGGCTGATGAAATTTTTTTGTGTATGTGTTTGGGGTTTTTTGTTGGTTTTATTTTTTTGTTTTGTTCGGGTTTATTTTTGGTTGGTTTGGGTTTTTTGGGGGTTTGCACAATTCAGTTGTCTTAGACCAATAACTTCTGAAACTTAATTTTTTATTGTTCTAATGGATATTGAGTTTTCAAGACAATCATCATAAAAAGATCAACTACTGGATTGTTTGTATTTTGTTGCCCGTTTTGATATTTAAGATCCGTGGCTGCAGGCTCCATGGTTCAGGTGTGGGTGGGCTGGATGGACTTCCATCCCCTCCATCCACATGGGTTACCATGACAAAGGGTATTGTGGAGGCTTCACAACATGATTGGCAACTGAGCAGAAGCATATCAACTGGAAATTCTTTATCAGTTCTGCCTACCGTCGCTGTTTCGACTGTTGGTTTATTTGATTTCTTGTATATAATACATAAACATCATGCTTCAAAGTGTGATGCTGACATAGGGAACTGTTACCTAGGACTATTTGTGAGATAATGAATCTAGCATGTAAGGTAGAGGCTGTTAATGAATGGCAGTGCAATTATTGGGGTTGTTAGACTCCAGTGCTGGTATTTGACTGTCTGTGACATTACATGGGCAACCTGTGACCTTCCACAGGCCATGTCAGTGTGCTATGAGGGACTGACCTTCGGGAGGGGCGGACATGCTGATCCCACTCCAGGCTGCTGACAGTGATTTGTCAGTTCTCGGGTGTGAGGGTTAGGCCCTATCCCATGAGGACAAAACAATTTGCCTTATTTTCATCACACTCGAGGAAGTATTCTCTCCTTGATGCTCCTCATCAAGTGGAAGCAGAAGGGGAATATTCCCTCGTCAGGCAAGGCGATGTCAGTCCTAAAAGCTGGGATCAGGCTTGTAGCCATAAGAAAAGAGACATAGATGCACCAGGATAGTATGAGGTGTCTTTTTGATAATAAAATACCTAATTAGTGTAAAGAGAGATAGGACTGACGTGTGATATTGTCTGGACTGTAGTTTTAGAAATCAAACGCCGTAAGACTAAACCAAGGGAGAGGTTCTACCAGCCTCGGCTATTTAATACCCTGTGAAATGCACTGTGCATGCTGTGCTTAGCTTGCTGCTGCTCAGTACTTTAAGCCTGTTCATAACCATTCACAGCACTTAAGATCTAAAGATACACTCATCCTTTGATAGGACAAGGTCAATTATTCTCAATTTATTGCCAGCACCAAAGTGTTTATGCAGTTTTATTTATAAGCTGAGTTTATGTTTTTCTAACATTAAAGACATTTGATAGTAAAAAAGAATGTTTCATTTGAAGATTACTTTTCTGTGACATATTTATATTAAAAATGTGCATGTGTGTATTCATATAAATGATACAAACTCTATCTTTTGGTTTTGCCAGGACACCACTTAGCTTCTTTTTAACATGCTAATAGAATGTCATGCTATCCTGAGGTATGAATGTGAAGTGTGCTGATGGGCAGACATCTGGGTCTGAGCATAACATTAATTAACAGCCACCTTTTTCCGCTGGGTTTGTTCTTAGAATCATTCGAGCTTTCTGTTTTTCTTTTGCACTACTAGGATGAGCATCCAGAGCCACGTTTAATACTTTCATCTTTTAATACCAGTGTTGTTTCAGAAAAATCTGTAGATGGGTGTCTCTGTTCCTGCAAAGCCCTGGGAGACAGGATTAAATCCATCCCTGTGTAATGAACTCCTTAAGCATGTGCCTAAGAGAGGCCTGTGCCTAAGAAAAGCCTATATTAACTTTCTGGCCTGATGGAAATATAGGATAGGATGGAATGAAATGGAATAGAAATTGGAATGGAATGGAATGGAATAGAATAGAATAGAATAGAATAGAATAGAATAGAATAGAATAGAATAGAATAGAATAGAATAGAATAGAATAGAATAGAATAGAATAGAATAGAATAGAATAGAATAGAATAGAATAGAATAGAATAGAATAGAATAGAATAGAATAGAATAGAATAGAATAGAATAGAATAGAATAGAATAGAATAGAATAGAATAGAATAGAATAGAATAGAATAGAATAGAATAGAATAGAATAGAATAGAATAGAATAGAATAGAATAGAATAGAATAGAATAGAATAGAATAGAATAGAATAGAATAGAATAGAATAGAATAGAATAGAATAGAATAGAATAGAATAGAATAGAATAGAATAGAATAGAATAGAATAGAATAGAATAGAATAGAATAGAATAGAATAGAATAGAATAGAATAGAATAGAATAGAATAGAATAGAATAGAATAGAATAGAATAGAATAGAATAGAATAGAATAGAATAGAATAGAATAGAATAGAATAGAATAGAATAGAATAGAATAGAATAGAATAGAATAGAATAGAATAGAATAGAATAGAATAGAATAGAATAGAATAGAATAGAATAGAATAGAATAGAATAGAATAGAATAGAATAGAATAGAATAGAATAGAATAGAATAGAATAGAATAGAATAGAATAGAATAGAATAGAATAGAATAAAGACTCAGTTGGAATGGGCCTACAGTGTCCATCTAGTCCAGCTGCCTCACCAGTTCAGGGCTGACCAAAAGTCAAAGCATGTTACCAAGGGCATTGTCGAAGTGCCTCCTAAACATTGATGCGCCTGGGGCATTAACCACCTCTCTAGGAAAACTGCTCCAGTTTTGACCACCCTCTTGGTGAAGAAATGCTTCTTAACGTCTGGTCAAATGTCCCCTGGCACAGCTTTGAACCAATCCCTCAGGTTCTCAACTGGATCCCAGGGAGAAGAGATCAGCACTGCTCTCTTCATCTCCCCTCTCCGGGAAGCTGTAGAGAGCAATGAGCTACTGGCTTGCTAATAGAAACCTGGGGGCTTCCTGGTTCATGCTGTGCTGGACGTTTTGTTCTGTACCTACTCAGATCTTCTAAAAATTTTTATTTTTGGCAAGGGGCTTATTTGACAACTGACAAAATCAAGTAACATTTTTGACTGTGCTGTATGAATCACTTCTCTATTTATTATTCTCTCAAAATCTGTAAGGAAACATCTGTATTAAGAAAGTATTTCTCAGACATAAATGTTTTACTTACAAACCATGTTTAATTTCTATGAATTATATTTTAATTCATATGAAAGCACTGGTTGCCATCATGTACTCACTTCGCTGGTGTTATCACAGTTTAAATGTTCCCTGAAGGCTTTGCACTGTGACTGGTCTGCTTTGTGTCAGACTCAGGGCAATTATATGCCAGCTACAGAGGCAGATCGTTGGTGCCTTAGAAGAAGCTTTCACCTCCCTCTTCCCAGGTTATCCCAGGCAGAGTTTAACCTGTTTACATCTCTTTGCTAATTTAGTTCTTTACTTGCATAGAAAATTGCTGCCAGGCATGCCTGAAAGAGGTGAACAAATTATCTTCAAAGGAAAATACAACATTTTTGGTTGTGTGACTGGTCTTTAAAGTATGTTCCAGTGTATTTCAGATGGAGATGTGTGGCCAGTGTGCAGTTCAGAGTTCATGAAACTTATGGAATTCATGCATGTTCTTACAAAAAAATACTGTTGCGTGTCCCCCCCCTCCCCCCCCCAAATACTTCTGACTGATGAATCATACATCTCTCTCAGTCCTATCTCCCACAGCTATGTGGCACAGAATTCAGCACTCATCTGGCTGTGGCTGTTGGCTCATAATTTTTGTTTTGCTGGGGGATTTTCACAAGCTCTGAATCTCACTCTGAGCTGGGAAGGAGGGCAGTTGGTCAGCAAGTTACAATTGGCATCTGCTCCTCCTTCCAGCAGATCCTGGCACGCTGCTCTCAGCTGACTCCCAGCCCTCACTCACCCCAGGGCTGGGGCTCTGGGAGGGCAGTGCCCCTGGCAGGACTCAGCCACCACCCAAGACATAACTATCTGGGCACTCCTCCAGATGCCTCCATTTCATTCTTCTTTCTCCCCACCCACTTATTGCCAGATAGTAGAAAATGGTCAACTTAGCTTTTCTGGTTCTGAGAAGAATCCTCTCTTCTAATATTACTGGATTTAGGAATACTCATTGTTTGACACCACAAATTATGTGACTAAACTTGGTCTTCAATAGGAATGCTGCACAGTCGTTCTACACAAGCTGTTGCAGACTTCCTTGATCACTTTAATTGGAGGACAGGAGGTCTTCAACATTTTAAATAGCTGACAGAAGTATCTGTTCTCAACCCTTTCCCTCTAGCTAAACCTGTGATGTGTCAAATCCGTCTCCAGGACACAGACAGTGCTGTACTTTTGAACTTTTACCATATTATCCGCTCTTCTTTGCCCTAAGCTGGTTTTCTGGAAAATGAGATGGATTTTGCTTCTTGGCAAAAATAACTATAGAGAGCTGGAAAATCCAAATGAGCTGATATATCTTTTGTTAGAGCTACTTTATTACGGAGCTTTTTTTTTTTTTTGGATGTTCACAATATAGGTGCAGTTGTGTATTTTGTCTATTTGGTTTTTATGATAAAGTCATCACATAGCACACCTCTTTATACCTGCTGTAGAATTAATTTCAAAATAATGAAGGAGGTAAAACTTCATATTCCACGTTTCGGTTTTTTGTAGGAAATAAAAATATTTTGGAAATAGATTTTTGAACTAATAACATGAATTATAGGAGCTGATAAACGTGAGATTAACAGCTAAGAAAACAGTCATTTCAGATGGATAATTCAGATTTTTATCATTTATTAATCATAAAAAGTAAACCTGCTGTATAACTAATTTTAGTTTTATCAAGAAGATGAATTGTTCCAGCTAATGAATGTACAGATATTCTATGCCAAAGGCATTTGTAGGAATCTGTTAATCATTTGACTGTGTCATGGCATATGCTTTGTCTTCATAAACCAATTAAAACATATAACTTTCTCCACTGAAATGCATGTTGGTCTTCAGTGCCTACAGCAAATTAGGACAGCATTTGTCTTAAAATACACTTCAGTATTGCAGATACAGAAATTTAATGGGGATAGTGTCTTCAGGTAGGGACCCTTGCCAGGCAGCCTGCACCACTTCCATGTGAAGGAGGTGCCATTTGCAGCATTTCAGGGAGCTGATCCTACAAATATTGGTCACGTGGGCTGAGTGGAGGGCTTGTGAATGGTCTCATCCTAACTAGCTGGGTGTAATTCCCTGCTTAGGTTGAAATGTGGGCATAAGCATGCAAAAATCTCTTTTCCATTTAAAATCTTTGAGATGAGGCCTATCTATTACATTATACTCATGTAAGAAATGACCTCACTGGGACTTACTCTTGGGAAGGGTTTAGAGATGCTGCTGTAGTACAAATAACAGTGCTGATTGCTGCTGGCCATTTTCCTGAGGTGGCATATGGGGTTGAACCAAAGCTAGAGGTTAGAGGGTAATAATTGCACTCAGGGTTATTTTTAGTGCATCCTAGAAGAGACAGAATAATTTTAAAAATGGATTTTTATATTTAAGGAAATTACAGCTTTCTGGAAAAATTTCAGAGCTATGACAAAAACAAGGAGACGAGGGTGTTTAGAACTGGGGACTGGATTTCTATATTCTGGTCGTTCAAAGCTGTTTGTTTCATCTCCTTTTTTCATCCTGGTGAGGTGAATAAAAGAAAAGTGTGAATGTGTTTAGGCTTTATTCACAGCATTGTCGTAATGTCAAAGCAAATACAGATAGAGATAGACAGAAAGCCGACAGTGGATAAATCAAAAGACAACAGGCACTCAGATATTCAGCTCTAGCTAATCCAGCTCTAAACCACATTTTGTTTGGCTGGTTAACGACCGGTATGTTGCTGTACCACCTATACTGTGTTATTTTATTTATATCTTTAATACATTATCGGTAGGCGACATTATGGGTAAAGCACTGTTGCTAAAAGAGAAGGAAAAATTATAGTTATTGCTATAATAAACAGCTTGACAATATCTTTTAAAGAAGATTGCAGTGATACAAAAGGAAATAGCATGAGATTGCAACATCAATTATTTAGAACAATGTCGTTATATTCATTTTTTACCCTATTTCTTTTCTCAGAGGCAAAGTTCAGTCTTTACAGTATCAGGTTTCTGGAGGCATGAAATGCCTGCTTGGGTCAAAAGTCCATAGCTTTCTGATGAACCAGGTCTTGAGACTAAGTGGGAGCGTGTCCTTGCATGGATGAGGCAGAAGTTCTGCAGAGGTGGAGATGAGGGGGTGCCTGAGTGCTCCCAGCATCGCTCTTGTGCATCTCATACAGCTACAGCTTTGCTGGACAGGAGAGGTGCCAGTGGCCTTAGGTTTTCTGGGACTTTGAGGAAAATAATAATTTTAGGCCATCTTGCCCTAGTTTTAGCAGACTTCTGGGAATAAGAAAGGGAAAATCGATCTTTGTAAAGACTTAAAGAATGTTACTGAGAGGGAGGGGATGAAATTGGGTCCTTATGGAGCACTGAACCTGGTTTATAAATGGAGTGAGGAAATGTAAGTCTTTTTGCACTTCTAAATTTGGGACTTTCGTATGGATATTGCTTAACTGAAGACAGAAACCTTCCCTGAAAAAGAAAAAGCAGTTGTGCCAGGCAGGTAGGAATGCTTGGGTTTCATTAAAAGTGAAAGTAAAGGGAATAAGCANTTTTCCTCCCCCCCCCCCCCCCCTTCCTTTTACTTCTGTCCACAAGTTAGAATTACTTCAGAAAATAACCTAAGGAGGTGCTACTAAGCAAGCAGGTTGAGAACATCACACCTCTTGTTTATATTGATGTTTGGAAACAATGCTATGAACAATCCACTCAGCAATAGTTTTCTCAGTGCAAGTAAAATTTTCAGTGGCACAAGCCTCGTAAAAATAAACGATATTTTATATAAATGCTGAGTGAATACACAGAAGCTGTGAATACAGTTAGGATAGCTGCCACTGCTTAAAGGTCAGTAAAGCATAGCATTAAGCAGCACATTTTGTGCTCCCAGACACATAACCCATGATAAATTTTATGCAGTACATTTCTGAAATATCTACGGACGCTTTCGTCAATAATTCACAATCCTTTAAAAGCTTTTTTTGCCTTTTGACAATCAATAGCAGGACGTAGTGTCTATAAAAGTTGCAGGTACTGGACTTCCACGGTCAGTTTAATTGGAGGACAGATGATGCTGAACTCCTACAGCAGCTGATATGTCCCCAAGCCCTTCCTTCCAGCTAAACTTATGACATGCCAGCCCAGACGGCAGGATATGTGCAGCACCTTTAGCCAAGTGCTCAGACCATTTTCTCCAGGGGAGGTTTTTATTTCTTATTGTCTCCCTTTGCAAAGTGATGGGTTTCTAAACCAAGTGTAGGAGGACTCAGAATGCATATTAGTATGAGATCTTTAGTGGGAAATGTCATCCCTACTACACAATTTTTTCCCGCTTCTGTTTGCTAGTGTAAAGTCAGCAGAAGTAAATTAGCTGGCAGGTTTCAATGGAGAATGTTACCTGTGTCCTCTGCCAGATAGCGTGTAGAGTGCCAAATTAGAATTGATTTCTCAATAAAAATGAGTTCAGCCTCCTCAACATAATATAAGACAGAATGACAAAATCTCTCTCACTCACTTTTTAATTTTATTATTTTTGGTCAGTTTTGTTCTTGGATATTTTTGCTGCCCTAATTGCTTGTTATTATCTTCTTCCTTGAATCTTTTCCCTTGTCCAGGAAAGCAAAATCTCATCTACTTTTATAAGCAATTGAGGAGTAAAGTAAAAGGGAAAGGATTTCAATGCATCACCTCCCTTGCCTCTCCGCACACTCCTAAGACTCAGAAGGCAGCTGAGCCAGGAGCACAAGTTCTCTCTCTGTGCTGTGACTCAGATGCTGAGAGCACAACAAGCTGTTTACAGTCCCAACCTCGATTCTCCTTCCCACTCACAGCACGTTGCTTTGGGAACCACCAACCAACCTAATTAAAACAAATTTTTCCTATTGTGGGAGCAATTCCCCAAATGCTCTGCCTCGCCAGAATCATGCTGTGTCTGCTCAGTTCGCTACCTCCATCCAGCTCCCAAAGACGCTCATCTTACTGTAAAGAAAATCAATGCCTTCTAATGTGGCATTAGTTCTTAAATTTAGCACATTTATCACATATACTTCTAGGGAACCTGGGGTAATATATGGAAGTGAAAAAAATAATCTTTTTAAAAGACTTGCGGAGTAAGTGGCTTCTGAAACATTAGCAGTGCCTGTTAAATGACTGGGTAGAAAGGCTATTTAGAACTAAATAAAGCAAGGGTTTAGGTGGGGAGGCGCAGGTGGAAACACAAGATGGCAGCACTGAAGGATTGCAAAAGATCTGGAAGTATAACCACCACCTGGAATTTGCTGGCTTGATTTCTGCGGCAGAAAAAGCATTGCACCCATTCATTATGCCTAGCCCAGCCTTACAGCCTTGCAAGGACGGCAAGATTTCAAGATGTCCTGATGACTGTCCTCTTTCTTCAATGGCCGGGACCTATTTCTCACCCCACGTGAACTCCAGCAGGAGAGGTCAGTGAGGTTGCATGGCTGCAGCTGTTCAGATCAGTCTTCCAGAGCACTGAAATCTTCCATCCCTCAGCTCATGCTCTGGAGATCAAAATGTAACATGGCTTCAGAAAGCGCAGGTGTTCATCTGCTGTCACTTGGGTGCCTGTAGTGTCTAAGGTTGAATGGTGTGTGTTTCTGCCAACCCTGTTTTAGCAGAGACAAAGTTTACAAGGAGTGCTGAGCAGCATAGTAGGTCGGTGGCATTCCTCAAAATACTTCTCTTTTTCAGCTGTTCAGCTTTTCAGCTTTTTCTCCCTGCCTTCTAGTTCCACCACTTTCTAGCTTTATTCTTCCATCAGAATGCCTGGACCAGCCATTTTTACATCCCCTCTTTTTCGCATTTTTGGAGAGCTTCATGTACATTCTCCCTGGCTGTAGGAGTAAGAACATGACTCTAGACCTTACTTTTTTTTTTCTTTTTTTCATGTGAGATTGGTAGTTCTTGGAGAGTTCAGCATCCTTTCTGTTCTTTAATCATCCAAACCCTACTGGTATGCAGCTGTGTCCCATGCTAGGCTCTCCTTTCCTTCTCCCCTTTGCTCCTCATATGCTGTGGTTCTAGGTCTCTCTGTTCCCACCTGTATCCTGCTTATTTTTCTCTATCTGCATAAGCATACCTAGAGCATAAATCCTGCTTTACAGATGTTCATTACTAAATCTTTGAAAGGACTGGAAATACATAACACTTTTTGCTACAGTTTTACTTATTTGTGGAACAGATTTTTCTAGTAAGAGCGAGAAATAAACCCCATTGATATCACATGGTGCAACATAGGTATCAAGCCACCAAGTGGCTGCCATAACTTCTGGAGAGAGTAAGTGCTTGGGCTGTGAGCTTTCAGGCATCTGAGAGCAGTGGCAAAGACTGGGTCAGTTGTGTAATTTTAAGTATGACAGCAATTGAGTGGAGATGGGTTAGACTAGTAATACACTTCATCTTCGTCGTATTCTAAGCTGCCTGTGGGTTGGTGGAGCATCTGAGTTACTTGCACTCCCAGGTCAAAAGCTGTGATGGAGTAGGAAGTGAGGTAACTGAAATATTGTCTACCTAAATGAAAGACTTTTGTTGGGGTGGAGTATTGTTTTTTCCAACTGTTTCCAGAATATGGGAGTGAGAATTTATTTTAAAGGGCTGGTTGTATCTCCTTGAGTGTATGTGCAGACTGGCTGGTGGACCATGTGTGTGATGGCTGTGCTTTCTAGGATTGCTGCTGCTCGAGAACAAGATGATCATCTCAGGTGAAAGGGCTGAGAGGTAAGGGCTCAAATGTAAGAGTACTCATCCACCTCTGGAAGATGCTGTAGCAGAAATCTTTATGCTTCCCACTGCCCAGTTCTTATATCCAAGATCTCCCTTAATTGCTTCAGTTGAAGGATAGGAGGGGCCAGATGTTGGTGTAGTATATCCATTAGCAGGCTCAGAGTTCCCCTCATCCCGATGGATTTGATCTTGAGATCTCTCCTGAATACAGGCACAGGTTTGAGAGTTGCCCTGCTTTCATTCTTTCCTTGCTGGCTGGAGAGAATAAATGGATTAACTACCACTTTTGAGAGGAGTCTTCCTGGCAGTTGTTGAGTCTCAAAATGTCGATTCTCAAGGCTGACTTCACAAGGGATTTCGTCCTATCTTTTGCCGGCAGGTTGAAATTACCCTCTATGTTTATTGTATTTAAAAAAAAAAAAAAAAGAGAGAGAAAGAAAAAGAATAAAAAAACATTCAAGAGAACAGGGATTTGTAAAGGTGGGTTTTGGTGACTGAGAGCTTATCCTGTGGAGTGTGTATAGTGGGATGTGTAGGGTACGGCAGCAGAGAAATTGAAAAGTGCTAGGTCATCCCGTCCTCTTCTCAGGCATACACGTATCCCCTTGGTAGCGCAGATTTATTTGCAGGAATGCTTTGTCCCTGAGTCACGCTGCTTGGGGAGAGGCTGTTACATATGCAAAAAGGAAGAGAAAATACACTTGGGTGCTTTGTCTTCTAGAATTTTCACCATTTGCCCAAACTAGCTATTTTTGGTGAATAGGCTTCAACATGTCAAGCAGTATATATACCATGTGCTAAGCGTTATTATTATTTAAGGTTTTATTTACTATTACTGTATTTTTAGTTAGTATTGGGATTTTCAACACTTCCTTTGGGAAGCTGTCGTACATTCTGATAGATTTCACTGTCAGAGTTTTTAGTGATAGCTTGTATTTTCCTTTCCTTAATTGCTGCCTGTTACTTCTTCTTGTGTCCTTTTGTACCTAATTATAAATCACTTTAGGAAAAGTGATTTTGTTGATAACAAAAGGCAGAGCTAATATCAGGGGAGGTTTCACAAGGGTCAGTGCCTATCACAATATTGTTTAATACTTTCCTAAACAATATATAGAGCAATACAATTTGCAGATGATGCCAAATTAAGAGAGATCATAAACACAGTGGAAGGCAGAGAGAGAGAGAGATAACAAAAGGATATTGAGAGTTTAAAGAACTGTGCAAAAATTAACAAGATGAGATTTAATTTAGATAAAATACAAGGTCATACACTATGGGAGAAAAATACCAACTACATAATGGAAGATGCTGGTTGGAAAACAGCAATAATGGTGATATATTTTACATTTATGTAGCTTCTTTCATCTTACAGAGTCCCAAAGAGCTTTACAAATTAAATAAATTAATATAGAAACTACACATAAGGATTATCCTTTTCTCCATGGAGACACCTCCTGTGTTGGTGCAGAATATGACAGCTATTCAGCTGAACTCTGCAGTGATGTGTAACAGTTCAGGACAAAATATTACAGGTCCCCTTGAAATGGCAGTAAAAGTTAACGGAAGGCAGCATTTGTGCAGCACGGCTGCTTAAAACTGTTCCTCTGATGAAAACTGCCAGAGCTGCTTTTTTTAAGCCAGGTATCATCGAGATCTCAGTTTTACATCTGTCTTCATTGCAGTAATGCAGAGATGAGCCTACTGACTCCTGGTGGACACTGGCTGCAAAAGAGCTCATTGTGTGACATTTGGGAAGAGCCATGAGGTTTTTACTGGAATAAAGAAATGCTTATGACCTGTTCGTTAAAGAACATTATCTGTAGTTAGTTGAGGGCTATTCATTTTCCGATGGATAGGGAAGTTTAACTGGAGGGTATATGAAGTAGGTGATGGGAAGGGAAGACACTTGAACTGATGGTTGTGGGATCTGGCCAAAAGGGAGACATGAAGAAGATGGAAAACATAAGTGATAATATAGTAGAAGAACAGGATGGTATGGGATTAGTAACACAAGAAGGTCAACAGTGTGGGAAAGGCCAGGGTTAGTTTCTGTAATGGCTCCAGTGTTGCTCACCATATCCATGTTTTCCAGTGAAAATACTTTAAATGTCTCTAGTGTTGCTCACCATGTCTATGTTTTCCAGGGAATATACTTTAAAGGGGTGGCATTTCAGAAAGGCACAGCAGAATTTGGAAGAATTCTGTCTTTTATTTGGTGTCTCTTTCCTGCTAACTAGGCAATATTATGAAGGTGGACACAGGGTTTGAATTTACTTGCCTTGGATATGTTTGTGTCTCACAATGGAGACCCACTGCAGGTTGTGTGTAGGGTGGCTCCTCAAAAGCCAGGGCAATGTTATTTTCTGACGGCCCCATATCATCACAGAATGGCTGGCGGCACAGTGTTCCCAGTGGGATGAGGGGATCTGTGCTCTCAGTGCTTGCCAGCCCTAACACTTACCTGCTAAGGTGATCTCCAGAGGGACAGATGCTAAGGAGCCTGTGACTTGGAGGGGTTTGGTGTGTGCAGTGTGCTCATCCTGCTCTCTGGAGAATCAGAAGTCTTTGCGGGATCCATGTCTGATACCCCTGATGCAAACTGCAAAATCAGGTCATTCCCTAGGTGACAACCAGTTGCATATGTCGTACCAAGGGATGGCTCTCTAATTGGGAATGACTTGGAGCCATTTCAGGCATCGCTTTTGTTGTGGGTTGACTGTGGCTGGATGCCAGGTATCACTTCCCTCCTCAGCTGGTCAGGGAAGAGAACTATAACAAAAGACTCCTCAGTCAAGATAAGTACAGGTGGAAATAACTCACCAATTACTGTCAAGGGCAAAACAGACTCAAAGTGGGGAAATTAGCTTAATTTATTACCAAATCATTCAGAGTAGGATAATGTGAAGTGAAAGCAAATCTTAAACCCAACTTCTCCCCACCCCTTCCTTCTTCCTGGGGTCAACTTCAGTCCCAGATTCTCTGCCTCCTCCCTACAGTGGCACAGGGGGGCAGGGAATGGGGTCTGTGGTGAGTTCATCAGACATTTTTCTCTGCTGCTCCTTCCTCTTCAGGGGGAGGACTCCTCACACTCCACCCTACTCCAGTGTGAGGTCCCTCCTATGGGAAACAGTCCTCCATGAACTTCTCCAAGTTCTGGGTTGCAGTTCTTCACAAATTGTTTCAACTTGGGTCCCTTCCATGGTGTATAGTCCTTCAGGAACAGGCTGCTCCTGCATGGATTCCCCAAGGGGTCCTCCAAGTCCTGCCAACAAATCTGCTCCAGCATGAGCTGCTCTCTCCATTGTTCCACAGCTCCTGCCAGAACCTGCTCCAGCATGGGCTTTCCACAGGGTCACAGCCTCCTTTGGGCAACCACCTGCTCTGTTGTGGGGCTGTCCAGGGACTGCAGTTTGGTCTCTGCACCCCTGTGGATCTCCATGGGCTGCCAGGGCACAGCTGCTCCACCATGGGCTGCACCACGGGCTGCAGGGCAATCTTCTCTGGCGCCTGGTGCACCTCCTCCCACTCCTTCTTCACTGACCGGGGTGTCTGCTGAGCTCTTTCTCTCACACATTCTCACTCCTCTTCCCATTGCTGTTGCACAGCAGTTTTTACCCCCTTCTTAACTATGTTATCCCAAAGGTGCTACCGCTGTTGCTGGTGGGCTTGGCTTTGGTCAGCAGTGGGTCCCTCCTGGAGCCACCTGGTACTGGCTCTGTCGGATGAGGGGGAAGCTTCTGGCTGCACTTCAGAGCAGGCATCCTTGTAGCCCCCCACTGCTACCAAAACTTTGCCATGGGAACCCCATACAACTTTGTTCTACCAGGAAGGCTTTTTTAAAGCAATGGTCTGTGTGTGTGCGCGCATGTGTCCCACTGAATATAGGTTTAGTGCTTTTACCTGCTGGTGCAAATTGAGAATTAATTTGTCAGATTTGCTTGTCTGCTTTGTTTCTCTCTGTAAGGCCACATGGTAACGTGTGGCTTAAAGGGCAGAGGAATGAGGAAGGACAATTTTCTGAAAAGATTCTGCAGTGCCTGTTTGAAGCTGTGTATCTTTAACCTGCTAGTTTTGATTTTTCTTTTCTGCTCAGCAAATAAAATAGAAGTTCTCTTCTTCTCCTCCCACCTACTCAAATATTTTCTCTGCTTGTTTGGCTCCTACACTCTTGAGGTTCAGCTAAGTGCTTGGATGTGTAACTGCCTGCCCCGTATGACCATGCAAAGTGAATTTAAGTTGACATCTCAGTTTTGGAGTTTTTTACATTTGGAGTCCAGCAGTTGCTTAATATTTTTGGTGATAACACCAGCATCCCCAGTGTGGCCAGCTGCTACCACAGACCTGCCTAGAGGGTAGAATTCACAGGGTCTGATTTTCCACCAGCCTGCCCCTTGTGTCACTACTCGTAGCTGTGCAGACTGCCACCATTGTTCTTCTGCAGCAGTTTCACATCCATTTTGTGCAGGGATGACTGACTAGAGAGGATGCAAGCTGGTGGAAAATTTACCTTGTGTTCTCTGTTCCATCTTAACCGAGGCACGAACCAGCGCCCTCATGGTCTGTTGACTGTAAATCTCTTACTTTTAGATGAGCCTTGTAAGAAGGAGCCTTGCCGTGGCTAAGCTAGTGTGAATCACACTAAGCTTACCTCAGCTAAAATAAACTCCTTTTTTTTCTTCTCAATACAGCCCTCCTACTGGTTGGGTGTTCGTCTCTGTGCAGCTTGGTCAGTAGCATCCCCATGTTGCCAGGATCCATAAGTCTTGGAAAAATTGTGCTTTGGGGTTACTACTCCTACCCACTGCAGGGATGCTGGCTTGAGCAAAAACAATTCAAAACAGTGGGTTTCAAATAAGTGATCTTGGGAAAGAGGGTCTGGGAACTAGCGTGTTGTGCTTTTAAAGTGCATTAGTTCTGTATTCAAAATCCTTGCAGCTATGTCAGTGTATGGAGTAGCTCAAGGTTTGCTCAGTTTTGGAAAGAATCACCTTTAAAAACTAAAATGTGCTCTTGAAGATCTTTTGAGGGAGCTGTCAAGCCAGCATCTCATTTGCTTTTTATTACATCTGAGCAGTAGTTAAAACTGGAAAGGGAAGAAACCAAGCAGTTGAAGGACAGACTCTGTCCTCTGGTGCTGTAGAAGTGCCTGCTTCAGTCTGCTGCCATTTTGCTTGAGAGAGCTGGAGCACTTGAGTTATGGTGACATCTATTAGAATTCAATTAGTGGTAGTTCACTGACCCAAATTAACATTCTTTGTTAAGCTCAAGTCAGTGTATATGTATGCTATTTCCAGGCCAAATGGACCTGCATAGAAAAGAGTCTCCGAATCTCTGAGCTTGTTGGCAGTGTCTTAGTAACTGGATTCAGAGCACAAGCTTATCTCATGCCAGTGCTTTAGGCTGGCTAATAGAATTGCACATGTGTGTGGTTTGTAATTAAACTGTGCAGAGCTCTGACTCGAGGTGAGTGGGGAGAAGAAGGACAATGGAAGACATGCCATAGGCTTCCCTGCAGCCTCTCGGCTCCTCTCCTACATCCTGGGGAAGAGGCGGCTGCTGGGACGTGCTGGAAATGGTGGCTCTCCACTGGGAAATACATCCTGGCATGCAGGGTGGGTTGGAATGCTTCTCTCTCACTTTGCTTCTTATTTCAAGTCTTTTACGGGCTCCAGACAGCATCATATCTGCCCAGGTCTTAGATTGGATGTTGCTGGCTTTGGTGCTGGGGCTACATTAACCCACCTCTCTCATTCACTAAACCTTTCAGGTGCCCAGTCCATGGATTGCTGGGTTTGTCCAAGTGATTTTGGCAGTGCCTTGCCTTGTCAGGCCTGACTGTCACAGAAATAATGTCACTGCAGTCAGGAATGCTGTTTGGCATCAGGAGAGGAAACTGAAGGGGATTCCCACTTCATTGTTTGCTCATGGTCTATCTGTTCAGTGACTTGAAATCCTTCAGAGCTGTCTATGTGGTTGTGGTTACCCTACAGTTTATTTTTTTTTTGTTTAGAAAACTCACTGTATAGTATTTACCTATGTTTGCAACTTAGGTTTGGGGGTTTTTTATGTACTTTTGTATGGCTTTATCCCTCTAAGAGTGAGTGAATAGCTGGCTACAACCAGCTGTGATTTTAGTTGGAAAGAAAACATGGCTTATTAGCAAACAGTGGTTAATGTTTGATTTTTAAAGGGGGAAAAAGTAATTTTAAAATATTTTTTCACGGACTCTACTTCCATGCTGACATTTACACTAAGACGTTGGGCAGAGGCTTGTTAGTCTGGATCTGTTCCCATGTGTCACTTTGACTAGTTTAAACTGTCACCAAGCATCTTAGAACAGTCAGCTTCACATGTCTTGCAGATATCCGTCATTATGGTTCACATTTTCATTTTAATGACGACTGATGTAGATGTCAAGAAGTGTTGAGGCATTTGCGCATTAAACTTACGGATATTTTATTTAATAAGGTTTTGTCTCAAGATACAGTTAACTATTATAAGACTAAATTACTCCTCAAGCAAGTGAATGCTTCCCTTGTGTGTGGATTTGAATTTGCTCCACAGAGAGCAAGTTCTTTTTGTGATGCAGTGATTTTCCTTCATTATCTGTGCCTGTTTTCTGTTTGGTTACTTAGATATACATATTTCAAATTTAAATACATCAATCCCTATGGAAAAACAGCTAAATACATGTCAGCATCTGTAGAGAACATCTTCCTGATTATGACTGTGCCTGGTACAAGGTAAAACTTCAGAAAATCTGTTTCCAATATACTTGAAGGCATTTACTTATCCAGCAGCACAGATGGTACTTGAAATGCTGAATAATAATTGTTGAGAGCCAAGGTAAACGATGGTGCAAATGTGAAAGTGGACACAGGTATTACAGTCTGTGTGGGTTGTCCTACTTGAATAGACAGGTGATAGCATTTGCATGTGCAAACTCTGTTTTACCCCTGAACAGCTAATGCGCTTACTTGCCTGTGCAGGTATTGGGAGCAGAGGGTAGGGCAGCTGGTTGCAGAGGTAAGGAATGAAGTATCCAAGACATACCATAAACTCAAATTCCTGCTGGCCTTGCTTGGGAGTAAGGGAATATATCTTGTAGCCATGGATGTTCCAACCTTTAAGACACTTAATTACATTTTGGTTGCCTTAAGCCCTACATGTATGGAATGCAAAACCTCTATCCTACTCACAGCAGTTTGTTCACCCTTCAAAACCTTCTGCAGGTTCTGGTGGCACATTGCGGTTTAGGGACAGCATGTTTTTGGTGAAAATAACCACCCAGCCCAAATCAGTGTTGAATTCAGCTGTCCATCACCCAGCTTGTGCTTTTTTGATATACGTGGATACTTCAGAAAAACCTACATCTGATTTCTCATAGAGCCACTCCTGAAATGTGAAATTCTGCAAGTTTTGCAAGTGCTATGGTGTAGTGATCAAAGAGCCTCGCTGCAGCAGCCAGGGTCTTTGTGGGGTTCAGTGCTGGACAGAGGGACTGGGGGAGATCTGCCTACTGTCCAGTCACTTAGAGATTCTCTTTGAGCTCATGTTGGAGAGTTGGGCTGCCAAGGCACCCCAGGGACTGGATGCCTCTATGGTCCTTTCTGCATTCCCGCAGACCCTGAGGGCAGCCTTTGCCCTGGTAGCCAGAGGAAACAAGAAGTGGAGAAAAGGTTAGGGTGGAATTATGAGAAAGCTGTGTATATGGGGAAGCAATAAGTGTGTTGGGAAGCATGATGGATGTCAATACCAGTTCACCAGCAGCTTAACTCTTACCAATTTTTTGTAGGCATCATAGTAAAGGAGAGTTTTAAGTGATAATGTTGTGCTGTAACTCATCTCCGACTGAATCTCCATTGATGCTTTTGTTGGAACCTTAACTGTGCAAAACCCCACAACGTTAGTTATGAGCTGTGGTTTCAGTTGTTTGTTTTTTGTTTGGTTTTTTTTCCTTTCTGGTATGAAATGGTCATATTTCTTTACATCTTTTTTAGGATTAAAGTAAAAATTGGTCTTGCTGCAATGACAGCATCATTCACAGACTGTAGCTGGCCATTGCACTCAGCAGCATCACATTAGCTCTCTCTCCAAACCTCTGTTTCTTCTCAGTTTGGCCAGTCCACCTCAAAAGCTGTGAAAGCCTCCTTCTCCTGTTTCAGCTCTTTTCTAGCTATTTACTACTTTACGGCTGCCATCTGGTATGGGATCCCTTTCATCTGTGGATTCCCCATTTCTCTTCTGATCAGTGCTAGCAGCCAAAATTCAAATCTGCGGTTGGAGATTTTAGTCCTCCTGTTGTTTTCCCTCCTCTTTTCAGGCAAGGGCGGAGGACTTCCTCGCCGTACGTTTCTGTTTGACCTACATGTAGATCCTTGGCCAGTGGCATGACTGTGGTGGTGTAACAGATTTTGAATGTAAAATGAAGGCATTTGGAAAGCCTTGAAAATGTTTCTTTTAAAGAGCTTATTTACTAATTTTTTTTGTTTTTCTTGCATTATGGCTTAATCAGGGATGAAATTTACTTTCTTCATAAATGAAACATCTCTGACATGCTTTTGTCTCTGTTTCTCGTACCTATTCATATTCCCATCAATAGAGAAGAAGTTAAAATTTGAATTAGTGCAATTGATGCTCTTTGCAAGACATTTCTGTTCCTAGTTTCAGTCCAGTTTGGAATACGCAATAATAAAGCAAATACATTTCTGGGGCAGAACATTTTTTTTTTTGGTTGGATTTACATGTGATATTAAAAAAATCACTGTCCATAGAGTAGATGAAATAACATTTTAGTACTCTGTTGGCTACATTCTCTTCAAGGGTCGATACAAAGTGGCATTTGCTCTGTGATGCAGAAAATAATCTGTTAAAGAAAAAAAGATACATACATCTGTAACCTAAAAAAAAAAAAAGCCTTTAGACTAGCAAAGAACAATAGTATGTGGCACTGAGATTGGAGAAGAATTAATAAACTGTTGAGAAAGTTTTACATGAAAAGTTAAATAAGAGAGAAGCAGTCAGCTTCCTCCAGCATCAAAAACCTCAGCAGTAATGGAATAGTTCATGCGTTTTGTTGCTTTACTTGAGTTCAAAGTTCTCTTCAGAATTTAGTTTTTGCACCAAAGTTCAACAGTCTCAAGAGCGTTTTAATGCCTTGTGTTGTTGTAATTAGTCTGCATTTTAAGTTTATTAGTGGCCTGACTAATGTACTCTTAAGAGGCTTTATTTGGAAAAAAGTCAATATATGAAGCCAATAGAGCTCTTGAGAGTTTGTGCCACATACACATTCACAAATAGAAAATCATGTTATCAATTTTCATTTGACTTCTAATCAATTACAGTGACAAAGAGATGATTTGAAGTCAATTTTCTGTTGGTGCTAAATTAGTGTTTGATCACAGATGTTTACTCTGGTGACTGCTTTCTTTTGCAAAAGCCTTGTAAACTAAGTAGCATAGATTGATGCCTCTCATTTTCAGGTGAGTAGCAGATTTTTCTCTTATTTTGCTGCTTTTAGCAGCATGAGAGATGTGCTTCTGCTGGGATATGACTGTGTGGAAACCTCTTAAGCTAAACATGGAATTCAGTAATGAAGCCTAGCATTGACTTAGAAGCTCTTTGAATAGAGATGCTCCTTCTCCGTGATCCAGCACTAAATCAGTTCTCCAAAAAGGAGACTCCTCCATCCCATCTGTTTAGATTTGTAAAATTCATGCTAACAATAGCTTTTGACCAAAAGAACATTTTGCTTCTGACTTAATATTAAGGAACAGAAGGCAAAGAAGAAAAGAAAAAGCTATAAAAATAAATGTGAAAAATAAGAAGTTAGAGTTCTTTGCAAGAGTCAGAGAATCAATCTTGAAAGCATTTCTATTTTTTTTATGCCCCTTCTTTATTTATCAGCTGTTTAAAATAGATAGGCCAAGACTTTTCGTTCTCTATTCATAGGAGAGCGATTCCTGAGACCACATAGCAGGCGCATATGGAAAACTACTCCATCTTCTTTTGGATTCCCCAGATGGGATTCAGAATGTTGGTTTGATGCTTAAATTCACATAAACCCAAGCTTAAGACCAGATTTTGAAGTGGTCAGTGCCCTCGAATACAGCCAGTGCAGTTCTTATTTAAATTCTGGTCTGAGTTGCCAGAGAGCAGGTGCTAAATGTTGGAATTTTTCATTTATTTGAAATCTGTGTGTCATACTAAGAGATGCAGGACGCTGAACATCACTGAGAATCCAGCCATAGAAAAGTACTGCATAAAATGCAAACCATAGCACACACAACCCAAACCCATCATACAAATCAGCCTAAATCATCAAAGCAATAGATCAAACAAATGCCTCAAAATTCAGTCTCTCTCTCCTGTCATTCTCTCCAAATGCTTTGCATAATACCCTGAAGATCAGCAAATAGATTTTGCCTGGTATGCAGTAAAGTGAGGATTGAATTTTACTGAGGGACCATGGAATAAAAGAACCCACCAGAAACCTTGTCTATACTGAACTGAAATTGTAATACTTGTACAAAGAGAGTATAGAGGCTTTTTTTCAGTTAGATTTTGGTAATTTGTTGTTAATTGTATTTAAGGCTCAATGGTTTAACAACCTCTTCAGTTGATAATCCCTGAATCATGACTACATAGGTTGAAAACCAGAGGTCATATTCTGAGTCTACAGCTGCCTGAAAATTGATAGTTCTGATAAATACATTTTTAATGCCTCATAAAAAAATTTCTACTTCATGAAAATATTAAAGGGTTAAGTCCCTTGAATTGGCAACCCCAAGAAAGTATTTCAGCTTTTGTTATTTGGAATTTGCCTTCCCTTCCCCTCTCATAACAAAAAAAAAAGATCATAAAGAAAATAGTAAAGTAGGAAACAAAGCAGGAAAATGGGCAGTTAACTGCTCATTTCTTGTTGAAAATATGGAATAATTCCACATCTGGGAATCATTTGCTCTTTTCTTAAAGCAAGACCCTATTTTTAACAATATTCGCAGGAAACTTTCCAACAGTAATACTGGGATTTGATATCAGAGAAGGGCTGTGGTTTTCTCCTGAGCTGCTCACATGCAACGGCAGCAAAATGTCTGGTCAGTATATCCAGATGTGGCCCTTTGTCCTGCACCAGCTTTTTGGGAAGCAGATAGCTTACTGGGGGTGTTAACAAAAAGTGACCGGACTCACCTGTTTGACTTGCTGTGTGTAAGAGGTGGGCAAACTCCTCCCTGGCAGTAGTGGGAAGATTAATCTCCATTAAACCCAGTTTTCCCTGGGCTGCAATGGAGCAGAGTGACCCTGGGGCAGGACAGCAGAGGTGGGTGGTCTCAGTGGTGGGTGCTGGTGAGTTTTGGTGGCGGAGGCTTTGCAGCCTGGAGTGCCACATGCCAGAACTCACAGGAACCATCTTGACCTAGTTTAAACCCCCTAATTAAAAAAAAAAAAAAAAGAATTCTGCTCTCTGTGTGCCATACACTGAAAGGCTAAAGGAGGGATTTAGCAGGGAGCCTGTGGGGGCTGTATCCCCCTCCCTGTGCCAGTAGCAGTAGGCTTGGTGCTTGTGCTGTCGTGCCATGGTGAGCCCACAGCATTGGCTCTCCTGGTGGGTCGAGGCATCATCCAGCATGAAGCACTTAGTGCAAGTACACTGCATTAACTCCACAACAAGAGAAACATTGTGACTAAATAACGATGCCAAATCTGCAGCTGTAGCTCAGGTGTTTACTCTGACCAGTGCACAGACCCTTTGAAATTTCCTGCAGCACCTCTAAATTCAGTACATTAGCATTCGCAAATTATCCACTTGTGCATGATCTGCTTTTTATAGTCATTCAAAAAAAGTCACCTTAGTGAATGATGATAGTAAAGTTCAATAGTTGAAAGTGTCTTCAGACTGTACGAGGTGGAAACACATTGCTTTGGTCATATCTGTGCCTTGCTTGTCTAAGAATAGAAGCTGGGGACCTAATCAGATCTTAGGGCAATGCTGGTTTTATTTTACAAGCCTCGTTTCAATGCAAGCCCAACATGCTATATTTACCTCCTCTATTACACTGTTTCCTCACAGCATTTTCCTGGGTTTTTGTGTTTAATGGGATAATCTAAGGGTCTGATTCACTTCCTGCTTGACGTGAATACCCCTCTCTTGATTTTTAATCTCACTTTCTATTAAAGTAAATGTGAACTATTAGTATCTCAGGAGGAGAAATGGAACCTGGATTATTGGGGGTTTTTTGGCTCCAGTTGTGTTTTAGAGGTTAATGTGTCTTTTGGGAAATATCATACAACTATCTCCAATAATTGTTCAGCAGAAGACAACTCTTCCAGTGCTAAATTGCAGTCTGCTTGTAGGCCAGGATTTTTCTGCAAGAGTGAATAAAAGCTGCTTGCCTTGTCTTACTTTCTTCTACTTTACTACGGGAGGGAGTGCTCCCAGTGGTATCCAGAAGGGCTCTTTTTCACTGTCCTTTCTTCTGTTTTCCATTTGTCTTGTCAGTTTTGGACTAGAACATGAAGAATGGGTTAGGCAGTCAAGTTGAATTTGCTGTATTGGGAAGGGCCTGGTTAAGACTAGAGAGAATTAAGGGCTTTGTAAAACTTTGGAAAAAATGTCATTATGCATGAACTTATAAATCTCTAAGTATCGAATGAGCTTTATGTATAATATTACTTAGCAGGAGAAGAAAGGACATTTAAATGCTGTCAGAAATTAATGATGAAGGATGCCTAGAAATCTTCACAATGGAAAGGTATCACATTCTTTGCTGCTTCATCTTTGTATTAGAATAAATATTCAAACTAAATTTAGCTGCTGTGAATTGGAGGCAGTATGGCTTCAGCATTTCCCTCAGGATTGACCCTTTCCAGTTGGCTTTGTTGCTGGAATTGTTAGTGAGGTGATGAACCACTTGCTCCATGCTGGAAACTGGCCAGGGACAGAGGTAGAGAAGGACACCACATGGAAAGGCACTGGTCCTGAGAGGGACAAAGAGTGACCCAGAGCTCCTCCGTAGCACAGCTGGGGATGTTCGTGTTTCCTCTGCAGCTTGAATTAATTCTCACTTGCCTTTGCAGTGGGTGGTGAGGGACCCTTCATGGCAATCAGATCTGTAGTGAGACTTCCGTGTGCTTGCCCCTCTTAGCAGCCTGGCACTTAAGAAAGGGGTATTTAACTTGAAAAATGGCTTACTTTATAGAATTTCCAACCAGCATTATGTTTATTAAAACAGCCATAAAATTCCTTGCATACCACATGAAATTCAGCTTGATAATGATAGTGCTGCTATTGTGATTATGTAAGCATAAAGCAGATGATTTACAAAGAAATAAATTCAAATGACACTGTGCAAGAAATACAGGTCTCGAAAGCTAGTGCTGGGGCTGGTGTGGGGAGCAGCAATGGGCTGTGCAAACTTTCAGCCTGAGGTTCCTTGACTGAATTCAAGCTGAATCAGTTACCATGATCTGATGGCTTTGTGACGGTTTGGATAAAATGAAGTTATGGTCTTAAGTCCATTTCCTCCTGTGCCTGTAGCACCAACAAAACAGCCTTCAGCAGAAGCTTCTGAAGGGATTTTTACCATGAAACAGTGATGTGAATGAACTTCCCCCCCCTTGCAGCGGGGACATTGTTCACAGGCACAGAGACATCTGATTAGTGCTGCATGGGTTCCCTGGGTACACTTGGTTGTGAGACCTAGGATTGCTGTTCCCATGGGGAGCCAGAAAGCTGTGAGACCACATGGGAAGGGTTGAAATGGCACTGGGAATGATTGCCGAAGAATTTTCAAAACACTGGGTGGTACAGCTAGTGATTGAGATTGGGGATATTAAATGCTTTTAAAATTACCATTTCACTTTTTTTTAGTGCCATTTTATTGTATTTTCATTACAAAAAATAAAAGGTCAGTATCCTGGCAGGACATTGCATTGCCAGTCCTGGGCTCTTCAGGGCTCCATCTCTAACTATTTATTGCTTTCAGTTTTATCTCCTGCTGAAATTCATGTGAGAGCAAATAGACGAATCCTGAGTAAAAGGTAGATGCAGCACATGCCATGGTGAATAGTTGCCTTTTAATTTTGGAGATTACATCAATCACATGAATGTTATTTGGACTAGCATGTGTGTTTGGAGCAAGCAGACCATGAATATTTAAAAGGACAGACCACAGATGTGAAGCCTTCAGAGACTGACAGTCTAACAGGTGTTGCTCATACCACATTTCTACAGTACTGAGACTGAACCAGGAGTGGCTTACCCTTGTAGGCCAAATTAGTTGTGTTAGGTTAGTTATGTGCAAATATTACACAGCCCTTGGTTCTTCACTCTGGTTTATTAATACCCTGCTTTGTTAATCCTCACTCCTATTCTGCTTTTAAATATACTGTCTTTCTACCCTCACAGGAAAAGGTCTGCCCAGGTGCAAATATGGGATAAATGTCCAGCTGAGGGTTGGGTTCTGAGCAGAAGCTGCCTGCTTTGCCTTGCGAGGTCCAGACACATCCCTTGAGGACCAACAAACTCCCAGATCTACTGCCACCATTTTTCTGGGAGACACGCAAGTTGTTTTGTGGTGGACACAGTCATGTGGGGAAAGAGTCTTGCTGTGTCTTGGCACAAAAATCAATGAGGTGTGTTTCCATATAGCCATGAACAGAAGTTTGGAGCATCAAGGTACATCAAGATAGCTGTGAGCTTGCAGCTGGAGAGCTCATGCTAGAGCTGTGCTATGAAGCTCAGATGTGATTGTCAACCAGCCAGGTTGACCTTCAGCATACAGACATAGCCCAAATAGCTAATAAGACCAAGAAGCTCTCTATGCCATCTGAAGCATCCTAATCCTAGGTCTTCCTTGCTTTTTCCTTTTTTTCCTTTTTAAAGCATTTTTGTGACTAGTTAGTTTTGCTCTCTGTTTTTGCTGAACCACTGCTTCAGCCACTACTTCACCCTGTACCATCTGCACTGTATTTTTCTTAGCTGCTCTGCCTGTAACTGTGTGCGGGAGAAAATATCCATCTGTTAAAGGCTGAGGTATTAGACAGAGGGAGAGACAGTTTTAAATAGGTATTACAGGCACGTCAAATTAAGTTAAACAGAGAAGATTAGACAAAAAGATGTCCCAGGAAAATCTGGGCGACATTTTGTTCTTGTCAAAACATGAAAAATTTTAAGAGGAGGAGGGGAAGAAAGAGGCTGTTTAATCTGAGAGTCTCCCATTCGAGTTAGATGTTTGTTGTACTCTCAAAATACAATGATTTAACCATGACATGAAGATGATGATGTGCAATCGACTGTATCAACAGTTTCACAGATGTTTCTTTGAAGTTTAATGTTAATGAAATGCAGAGATGTGCCATGTAGGTTCTTGGTTTCGTTTTTGGATTTTTATTTTGTTTTTTTTTTTTCTCTCCTCAAGTCCCAGTTTTCACATTTAGTCTTTCTAATAGTGGAATTAGTTTATCTGATGTGGTACCTGAAGAATAGTCTTCAGAAAGTGATTTAACGAATGAGTGCAGAAGGAATTTTGTTCTTGAGGGAGGCCAGGACAGAACAAGTAGAGAGGTTTAAAATGAGTGAGCCTGTAGGACAAAAGATTTCTGTTGGGGTCTGTTGGAAAAATCTTATGCTGCAGCTTATAGCCTGCCAGGTTTAAACTCCCTTGTCACCAGGACTGAATTTATCATTATTAAAAGTACTAAGTAACATGTCATTGCCTTTGTCGCTGTGCGAGATAATTGCAGGCTCCATACTTTAAGGAAACAAACTGAGAAAAAGACTATTTACATACGCTAAGAACATGCACAGATTAGCTTCAGCTGGCCTGTTTATACTGTCAGCCTGTATTATATAGGAGATTAGATAAATGTACATAAATATTAGGCATAACAAATATTTGGCAGAGTTTCTCTGTCCTTGTGTTATGCTCCATGTAGCCCATTACATCACATGCCTGGGAAGGCTGGGGACACAAACACGTTTAACTCCTTTACGTCACCTGGGGTAAGGGACTGCCCAAGCAAAATGGTTTCTTAATAAGCCACGTAAGTTTTTGATGTATTATTTCCATTTGATTATTCAGGTTGGAAACCACTGCTGCTTAAAAACTGTGAATCAGAAGGAAGCATCAGGAAGAATTAGGATATGATTCAGTTATTGCCGTTGGTTTATTTGTAGTTACCAGTTTGCATTGCCAAGTTAAGACAATTTTGTTACTTGTCTTGTGCAAGTAACTGATCCATTTACACTCTCAGCTGGGAGTAATAAAACTTTCAAGATCTTAGTGGTCAACTCTGTCTATTTAAATATTTAGCATTATATTTTGTAATTTCTTTCTCTGTATTTTTGTATTTAATTGAATTGATTTTTCTTCATTTTTAATGACATCAGAAGGAAAAAAAAAGACCAACACAGAGTCTGTTTGTCTCAGTGGCTGAGTATGAAAACTGGTCAGCCTGGAGGCAGCAGGGATGGATTCTTCTGTTTCTCCCTGGGAGTTGGGTGTCTCCTGCTGGGAAGGTGCATTCTGAGGGTGTTGGTGCAGTGAGACACGGGTAAGCTAGAACAGGGCTCGGAGGTCAGGGTGTCTTTTCCCTTTGTTTTGTTTCTCAGGCTTTCTTCTGTTTAAGATGATGATGATTGCTCATTATGAAATACACAGTTTAAAATTTGGACTGTGTCTCTTTTTCCATCCATAAATTTCAAAATGGGTTACAGAAGTTGATGTATTACTAGCTCATGCAAAGCAGTGCACAGAAAGGTAGACTTCATTATTTAAAAAATGGCCTGTATTTTTGGAGGTCTAGTTTTAGACATCTGTTGAAGCTTTTTCAGAAGCCCAAATGTAACCCAGCTGCTACAGTTTCAACATTCAACACTTACAATAATAAATAACTATTTTATTAACCCAACACTTCATCTGGTGTCTGGCACAGTAGACAAATCTCAAGATGTCAGAGCCAGTGCTGTGAAACCTTTGTGATATGTAGGAAATTCACTGGAGTGCAAGAGCACCAATATCACAGGCACAGTTGCAGGGTCATGGCTTGGAAGAGGGGAGGAAATACACCTCATGAAGAAAGAAAAGCAAGAAACTATTAAGCAAATGATATTCTTGTGAACTGAGAATATAATTTCAAGTGCTGCATTTGGACAGATTTTTGCAAGTCAAAATGAGTGAGTAAACAAATTTGTGAATTCTAGACCCTGACAGTCTTCAGTCATCCTTGATATCCTTGATATGAAGACCTCTGAAATATTTCTGCTGGACATATTAATCTTTGCATAGAAACATTAAGACCACAACTAATACTCTCAGCTTTGGTAGTAATCATTCCTACAGTCCTTAGAAATGGAGATTCTGAAGAATCTGTGGACCACAGCTTGGAAAGCACTGTTTCAAGCGCCCTGCCTGATTACAGGGCTGGCAACTGCCGAATCTGTAGAAACATTTCTAAGGAGGAAACTTCAGATTGCCTAAGTAAACAATAAATACATCTGAGCTGCATAAGGATTTTCTTACAGCTTACAAAAGCTGTCCTTGTTGCTTTATGCTACAGAAAGTTCAGGGGCCTTTTTTCATGTACCTGGAAAGAGTTGATTTCAAGCTGGAGTCAAGCCTCTTCCCAGGTTCCTGCAGTCTGGTTGGGGCCATCATCTGCCATCTCCCTTGCTGGACCATGTGTTACATATTCCTCATCCATCCAGTTCTTCTCTCTGCTTCCTTTTTTCTCTCTCTCCTTTCCTGACTCACACTACACCTAGAAAAAGTGGTATGATGTTCCATGATGTAAGTTGGTACTTTTAATAGAATTTTTCTGTTGAGGCTTCTTTTGTTTGTTTGCTTGAGCTATGTCTGTGTTGAATATTCTTTCTCTGGAGGTTGTCCAAGTAGATTTTTTACTGGCTATTCAATAGAGTTTTGCTGTACATTTTTATATGTATTTTAAAGTGCAAGACACAAAACATACTGAGCTTTAACTGGAATTACCTCATTAATAGTGGATTCTAAACCTTCAAAAATGGGATATTTTGTCTTGTCATGTTAGCAGCTTGTTGCTGTGCTGGGAGGGTGACCCATGCTGTGATCGTCGAAAAGAGATAATGGAGGGATCTTCTGAAGATGATGTCAGTATCCTTGATGTTATTTTGCTAGGGATTTCAAAATGGACAGTGTGTTGTACTTCTCTGTATGACTGCATTTATACTATCTCGATACGAAGCAGAGAAATACATGCCCAAGCATATGTGTGCTCACCTACTGCTTCAAAGGGAGTAGAAGGATGAGGCAACTAGTGACAGTGGAAAATTCAGTTACTGAGGCATAAAAGGAGAGTCTGAAATTAAATGCTGTTAGAGCACAGAACAGACTTTGGGGAATCACAGCCTGTTTTCACTGCATCATGAACCCAGTGGAAGGACAGAGCTTGAAATGTGAGTGTCTGACATTTTTTTTGTATAGAGGGATATGCTAAATCTACTAAATGGGATCTGGGGGGATAGAGTGCATAATATTAAAAATACCATGTAAAAAACAGCTTTTACAGGTATTTCTGTTTGTCCTGAACCTGTAAAATCTAGAAGCTCCTTCCAACTGTAAAATTAATAATAGGCAAGGTTGATGCTAAATGGCCTCAAGAAAAAAGGCACAGAAATCTTATAAAAAGTCAGGATCAATAGGATACCTCTTGCAGTACAATATTGAATCTTCTTTCCCCTTCCCCCAAAATAACATTGTCAGTTATACAGCAAGGCTTTTACTTACTTCTGCTAATGGAAAACTGTGATAACGATCTTTGAATAATAGGGGTTTAGAAATAGCAGCTCCTGGGTCCTTATACCAGCTTTACCAGTCAATACTGTAGTTTTCTTTTTGAGAGGCAACAGTCTTGGAGGCAAGGAGGGAAGGAATCAGTGCCACACTGTGTATCTTGACTTTTTTTTTGGTTTTTTGTTTTTTAATCTCAAATGAATTATTAAATGCAAATTCAGCAATGCAAAGGAGGAAAAAACAGATTATTTTCCTTTTGAGTTTGCTGATTAGTCAATTGCTTAGTTCATGGAGGATGCCACTTGTGTCAAGTTTCTGTATACTTTCATAGAACTGGAGCGTGATACTTACCGTATCTCAAGTGAATGATTTTTCAATTAGACTGCAGTTCCTTGGCTGTATTCCCTTTGCAGTCCTATGTGGATGATGTAGAGCAAAGGTTTAAGATGTTTTGGACAATATATGATGTTTGGAGAGGCTATTTGTCAAGAAACAATATCTTCAACAACTTTTATGTTCAATTTTTGTCCTGGGTCTTTTGTTTATTTTTATTGCATTCTTTTTGAGGTGTAAAAGCTAACTTGAGGGTATTCTTTAAAATGGGGGGAAAAGGGGAGAGGAAAAAAAGCCAGTGTTAAAAGAAGGCAATATCAGGGGGCACATGACTGTTTTTATGATGGAACTGCAGATGGGAGGGAAGTGTGAATTGGTTTACTCTGACAGCCAAACCATGAAAGAAAGGAAAGATCAGAAATATTTGAAAATGAGATCATACAGCATGTGAACTATACAGACATCTCAACCATGTTTTTTTTATGAGAAGTCTTACTGACATTTGAAAAGCAGAGACCAGTTCCCTAGTCTTAAGGTTGACTGACATTTAGGGGCAGCGTAAGGCATGATTTCCTTCCCCTCTTTTTAAATTGAAGTTTTCATAAATTGGGGTGAAGGAGAAGCCTGGTTACATCTTGCAAAGCATTCAGATCTGTGTAGAAATATGAAAAAAGTAACCTGTGACATTTTAAACACTTCGCTGAATCTTGTTTTGTTCTACATCTATAGAGGCATGGATACGGAGCTGCACTGCAGTGGGGAGGGAGAGAACTTGAAAATGGTTTCATTTCAGGTATTTTTTCCCAGCACTTCAAACACAATTGCACAAAATTATCGAAATCAAGGAAATTTGGGGTAGTCTACAAGTACTGCTGAACAAGCTGCTACTCTGTAAGACCAGGGCAGCTTGTTTTATCTTGTCCCAGGTGCAAGCAGGCAGCCAGGCTCACGGCAGGGACAAGTTCAGAAACAGCTGCACTTGCTGGCATGGGTGGGCAATACCAGCCCAGTAAAGGGCATTCAGTGAGCACCACTGAGACACTGTGCCAGTACCATCACTTAGAAAGCATTCACCTTCCTGTGTTCTTCTTTACTCATGTCTTTCTCTGCTCTTACAGGCTCGGGACACTTCCCCTGAAAGGGCAGTACCGTGGTGTGATTGATAAAGCTACCAAAGCTACCTCTGTTTTCTAGTGTCCCAACAGACTGGATGTAAAGTCTGCATTTACCCCTCAGCTGTGTTTCTTTCTTCCAGCCAAGTCTGACCTGCAGTATTAGGGTACTCCTAGTTACAGAAACTCCACCTGCTTCCTTGCTAGGTTTTAAAGCCGTTCTCTAGAATATCTTCTTTCTTTGACCCCCGAAGCTGACTTAAATTAGTCATGTAAGAACTTAACAAAGGGCTTGATCCAGATGTCCTGGGTAATGAAAGACAAAATCCCATGTATTTGCTTAGGCTGAATAGTGGCAAAATGTTTGGTAGTGGTTTGAATGAGTTTCTGAGAGAGTGGCATCACTCTGCAGCTGGTCCTGCTTTTGGGGTGATGACAGCTAGATATTGCAGTCAGGCACTGAAGCTGGTTTAGGGTAATAAAGAGCATCAATCATCAGTGGAGGACATTAATATTTAGGTGGGCTCCTACTAAACCTATCTAAACTGGAGTGATATAAGTGACATAAAAATTCCCATATTGTAATTTGAATAACATAGAAGAGTGACTAATGAACTGCATTGCTTTTATAGCTAAGCAGACTGGGGATAAGATGGGTTCTAATACATCCCTACTATGCAATTATCATGGGAGGAATTTAAGTTTAGATTTTTAATTTAATTTTCAGTATCATATATTGCCACACTTGTGTGTGAATACAGGCTTCTTGTGTGCTGAGGAGCAAAAGCTAAGCAATTCAGTTTAATATAGGTTGTGTGTATTTATATCTTTCTAATCTATAAATCTTTTTATGTTTATGTTTAAAAAGCACCTGTTAACAATTTAGTAAGCCTTTTTTTTTGCCAGCATGGATAGTTTGGGTGTTTCTGTTGCTTTTACCTTTTGAAAATAAACATCAGAAGTACAGGGCAGGATTCTCTGCTGCTCCAGCAGTAGCCAGCATGGAGTGGGAGGACCATCGGGAAGCTATTTATGACAACATGCTTCTCTAGCAATTACTGCTCAGGAAACCAAATAAATGATAGTAGCTTCAGGGTTTCTCTGATCAAGGAGCAGCCAGGTGCACTCCCAGTGGACACCATCAGTTTGCAAAATTCAAGGGCACCCTTCTCCTCCCTCATTCCCATGATTTCCCACTCTTGCTGCTCCCAGATTCAATTCATCCTTGCACCATGCCAAAGTTTCCTTCTTTCCTTTGAAGCAGCTGGGGTTCATCTAGAGATGTTAGCCTAATACTGACTGTGTCCACGATACCTTTCATATGCTTATTGCCAGGCGTATCGTGTCCTCTTGTAAATGACTCTCTGGAGGATGCCAACAGCAGCACCAACCGTGAGTACTGACAAATGGGACTGGGCTGGGAGGCTGAGAGCCTCAGGGAGCATCATCTGACCAACTCCTGCATCTCCCCTGGTGGTGATGAAGCCAGAGGATGTGGCAGCTCTGTGGTAGATCTTCCTTATCTCTGCGCTGTTTTTCAAGTATAGAGTAAGAGTTGGGGTTCCAGTCTGGAAGTGTTTTCCAGGTTTCTAGTGAGTATTTAATGACGTTTGACTGTGTGTGGAACAGTAGTAGTAAGAGTCTTGAGAAACCTCCAAAGCTTAGAGTCTGTATTCAAAACCTAGCAAGCAGAGAAAAATATTCTGGATTAGGCACTTTTTTAGTGAGCTCTTTAAACCTAAAGCCCTTGACCTCCTCTTCTGGAATGCTTTTGATCCTTCATTTCTTCATGAAAATCCTTTTTTCCCATTTTCTTGTGCCTGGGTTGTAGGACTCTAAAATAACTGCTTTGCTTGAAGAAGGCTGCTTAGAAAGAGAAGGTTTTGTCCCATGGGAATACAGCAATAGTGACTAGCAAATCTTTTAAAGCAGAAGGACAAAAAGGACAGTGGGTAATCCAGTAACTGTTTGAAAGAGATTTATTCTGGAAAACGCACATTGCAGAAGAAAGCATCCAGCTTCCTTCATTCACCTTGTGTTGTGAAAGTGTAAAATAAAAGGAGGATTGAGCCCAGGATGTGCATTCTTGCTGCCTGGGCATTACTCTCAGGCTTGCCATGGGTCCACAAGACTACCACAGCATTGTGAAAGCTGGAGAAGAAAGCCTGTTTTTGTAGAGAGGTGAATTCCACTGCTAGCATTCGTCTCTTCCTCTGAGGTAGTTACTGAAACAGTTATTTTCTTGCTTTTGTGTGAGCAATGGCTGAGACAGAGTTTTACCTCTAGCTTGGAGACAATGGCTTCAGCAGGTTTGAAAGGGAAGGTGGCAAACCTGGGTCCATCCCATCATGGAGCAGTCTTTGAGTCCCTGAGTAGTCAGTGGACAGAATGTGGTACCCACAGAGCTGTCTTTAGGCCTTCAGCTGGAAAGAATCACAGTCTGCAGTTGGCTCTCCTTGACTTAGTGGGATCCCCTAGCTGCCCTCATCCTGACTCAGGTAGGTCAGCCCAGTCCTCGGGATGAGAGGATAAAGCAAGGCCTTGGAGAGAGGAATAAGCAAAAATCAAGTGAACCAACTTTCCACTGAAAGTTCTACCATGCTTACTTCCACCCTCCTTTTCTTGACTAATGTTTGGGTTCATTTCTTTCATACCAGTACACTGGTGGTTCTGAGTTAGGATGAGAAGAGACTTGGTCCATCACCAAGCACTAATTTTCAGATAATTAATACTTGGCTCTGCAGTAGCATTTTAGAACCGTGACTAGGAAGATCACTGACAAAAAGTCGAGCCTGGCATCATCTAATTACTGCTTCTTCTGTATGTGCCAAGGACTTAATAATTTGTTTCTTTTTCTAGGGGAAGGGGAAGTGATTATGAGTTTATTATGGGAAGCAGAGGTACCACTGGGCTACCTTTAGCAGTGCCATGGGTATGAAGGGCAAATTAAGCTTGGTGATCCTGAGCCAGGCGTACATTCAACAAAGTCTGGCTCAGGATTTATAAATATTATTCTCTGGTGACAGACATAAGTGGCCCTGTTAACAACAAGCCTTTATGTATTTTCTGCCCTTCTGTTCTTGTCCTTCACATCAATTCTGTCTCTTAATGTTTTGCCAGGACATCTTGGTAGCTCTTCCTCAGTTGAGCTCATACTTCTTGATTTCAGTCTCCTCCTCGGTGTTCAACTCTATTTTATTGCTCCGTTGCCAGAAAGAAAAAAGACAGCTTACCAGGTGTGTTATTGCAGTCTTTCACTGCAGTTGAAAACCTGTATTCCAGGTTTTTAATATAAGTGAGCTATCTGGTCAGCTGGGAAAATTGAGTGCAGTGAGAGTGTGGCTCTGTCACTGGCATTCTTTCCCCTAGGCCAGAAGGTTGTACTTCCATTAGTCCTGTACCAGCACATGGCTCATCCCCAGTGCTGCAGCTGAGTGCCAGGCTACTTGAGGAACACCACTGTGGATGAAATGCTGCATTGAAGCACCTTGTCCTGGTGGCTGGTGGCCAAGTGGAAGTGGAAATATCCCAGAGAAGTATTTTTACTTTTTTTATTCTAAAGAAGAAGGTCTGTTCCTGTTGTCTTGGTAGTATTTTGTCTTTGACCAGAGCAAGTACAAATGTCGAGGTCTTTGTGTAAGAACCATGGGTCAGCACACAGTGACATCTCCGTTTGGGGAAATGGTCACTCCCCTGACAGTTTAGTCAAAGGTATTTAGGGTGTCACAAGTCTAAGAGGCAAATTATAAAACTAAGCTGGGTTCATGAATATAAGAAAGCACAGAAACAAAAAGCCAAGTGCTGGGTTCCATACTGGATAGCTCATTAACTTAAAAACAGAGTACGAATGTAAATTATAACCCTTGTTATTACTCATAACTACAGTTCAGACGATAACTTGGCAGTTTGCCCATGACTCTTTTATAAACCAGTAACCTCCGGAATAAATTATACATCGTACATAATACATAATTGTCCTTAAAAAGGCGATAATTGTTCTAAAAGGTAGAGTTTGCAACGTGTTTCACATGAAATGTATGCCACAAAGGCAGCCGAGGTGCTCAGGCTCCAGGTTCCTGGATAACCTGTGTGCTCAGCAATACTGGAATTTCAAGCTGTTGCCCCAAACCTGCAATGTCCCAGTACTATGTCATAAAACCAGTATTTTTCTTGTATTCTCCTGTGGCAGAAGTCCTTGTGCTTCTTTCAACTTGGGCTATGGCAGATGCCCTCACCTTTTTTTGGTTTCTTCTTGATGAGTCCTGATGTATAGAGGATGTGTCAGCCTGGAAGGGCTCATATCCTGGGGTAATCGCTGGATTTAAAACAGAGTCTCATTTCCATGCAGTCACCCTACATCCTTTGTTCTCCCAGAACGAGACACTTGTGCTCAGTTAGGCTTTGTAGGGGACACCAGGACAAAGCCAACAGTAGAAACACACACCACAAGAAACACCCTTTCCCCAGTCTCAACACCTCTTCATGTACACAAGATTCTGTGTAGGCTCCTTCAGCTCTTGTTATTGTTACACACATTTAGCAGAAAACCCCCACACCCTACCCCAAATACTTTTTTGAAAAACATGCTTCATCATGGGGTTTTTTTCAGATTTTTTTGGTTTGCAGTTTTATACTGTTAATGCTGTGTTTCCAGTACAAGGCTTTGTTTCTACAATCAAACTTCTGATTAATTCTCTTTGCTTGTGTAGGTATTTTTGTAAGATAGACAGCATGAAGGGTATGTGTACTTTGTCTTTTTTTTTCCCTGTGTTTATTTGTCTGCACAAGACACATTACAGGAAACCTTTCACATGGGAGTTGCTGTGTCGCTGTAATAATTGATACTGGAGAGTTATGTGAAGGTCTTGTTGTGCTAAACAAACTAGCTTTTTCTCACAATAAAAAGATAAATGGTGCACCTAAAAAAGAAAACCCTTTAAAAATGACCTATGGTGTAAGATATATAAACTACAGGAAAAGTACCCACATATTTTTTATCATTGTAAAGAAAGGTTGCTATTTTTCTAGCACAGTAACAGAATAATAATATGTTCAGTTAGCAAAAACTCATACACACAAATGTTAAGATGCTAATAGATGTTGCAAGCCAGAACTTGAACAGAGAATTCTGCTTTCCTAATGTGGGTTTGCTGCCCTTCAAATGATTAGATTCTGTCAATCAAAGACTGTTTTCACATATAAAGCTATTATAGTCTGATCTTCCTCATTTCTGAAGGGCAACCAAACTTGAATGCTCTTGGTGATAAAATACTGGTTGCTTTATGCCCTGATTTTATAGATGGGTGTTAAAACAAATTTAGTCTTAAACTTTCTGTGGAAATAATTTGAAATGCAATTTGCTATGCATGTATTCATCTTCTCTCCTCTTGCTCTTCAGATTTTTCCATTGATATATTGATCATAGTAGATAAAAAAGGTTATCTCACACCAATTTCCACCATGGCCCATCTCACCATCCAGTCTTCCAGCTGAGCTTACTCTGAGCTATCTAAATGAAGGATCTGCAAGAAAACATGTCTCTGCTCCTGAGCTAGCAGCCTAAATTTAGTAGATGTAAGAGTGGTCTTGGAACTGAGTTACTTTGGTGGCATAGGGCTTGTAGACTGCCGGCAAATACAAAATCCTGCTAGCCCAGGTTTCAGAGTGATGTTAGAAGTCCAAACTCCTCACTGGTTGACACTACCTCCCCTACTCCGGCTTTGAGGTGACTCCAAGTTAGCTGGCTTTGCATTAATGGGAATTTGCCCATGGTAAGGGGAGACAGAGTGGGAGGGGACCTCAGGGACCAAATGCCATGGCAGCATGACTCCATCCATGGCTCCGTGGCAACATGACTCCATCTCCCTGCAGTGGGCTAGGTTGGGGCTCTCACCAGGGCTCGTGGTGGTGCAGCCACAGCAGGTGACTGCAAGGGGTCGTCAGTGCAGAGAGCTGAAGAACCACAATCAACACACAACCCCCCCCCCCCATGAGATGGAATAATTTTAAGCAAGCATGAGTTTAAAATCTCAGTGTTTTCTGGTACAGAGTTGTGGTTTCTTTCTGTGCAAAACACTCCATGATAATAAAGTTCTTATGTCAACCTATGGTATTTCCTGTTGAGATTTCTTAATGGTGTTTATTAGTTTAATTAAAGAAATACAAATTATTGAAAGGCATAAGCACAGAGACAAAAGGAAGGTTGAAGAATCTATTCCAGCTCTGTGTTCCCTGCCTTTTTGACCGCTTGATTTCAACATTTGTTTAAACAGTATTTTTGGGAGTTTTGTGTGTTTTAGAGAGATAATTACAGTTACATCAGGCATTGCTCTTGCTCCGTTAGGTCTAAAACTCTTGATGGCTTTGGTGTTGCAACTCTAAGATACTTGTCTTTTAGGGGTAGGCCACTATTTCAGGGTTAAAAATAACTTACCTTATGAGGTTATTGGAAGGTTTACTCCTGTAGTAATACAAATACGATAATCCACTGCACTCCAGTCACTTGAAACTTGCTCTTTCTGAAAACATGTGTCAAACTTGCCTGCTAAAATACTGCTGAAGAGGTAAAAGAACAGGTTGCAGACATGGCTGGAGAAAGTCCACTTCTTCGAAACAATAATCATGGTTTTTAGCTATGGTACTTGATCTAAACAACCTGCTTTTGTCTACAGCGTGTCTGAAACCACGTACTATACGGGGTTGTCCACCAAGAGACTAGATTTGTTTCTGGTCAGGCTGGATGCAGGGCAGCCTTACAGCCAGTGGGCTCACTACCGTACTCTGAACTTACTCGTGTGCTGGAAAATTGGGAAAAACCTTCTTCCTGGATGCAACCTCCTCCTGCCCAGACTAAGCCTTGGATGGCTGGTATGCTTTCTTTATCTTCCATCTTCCCTCTCTCCTTTATGTCTCTTGCAGAAATTGGTGTGTATTGGCATTTCTTAATGCAGAGTGTTGCAGGATGCTTAACTGACTGCTCTGATGCCGTCCCTTCCCTTCCCAGAGGTACATCAGCAAGTGCCAGTTATCATGTCCTTGTCAGCCAGAGGATGTCAGATAATAAGTAGCTTTCACCCATGCGGCACGGTGCTTCTCAAACAGTGTGGGACAGGTAATTAGAAACATCTTTGCTTTTCCTTGCTTCGTCCATGAGGAAACGCCCCTGGTTAGCCTGTGATTTTAAGCTCACTCTGTGTTGTGGCAGGAAGGGGTTTGCCGATGGTATTGCTCCCGTCACCTTGGAGTAGAATTACGGCACCTTTTTCCCTGGCGTGAAGTGCCTGTGTCTGTGTGCCGCAGGCTCGTTAAAGTTGGTACCCAGCCGGAGCAGTTTGCTTTTCTGTAATGGCTTTTATGGTGTTTCGTGGTGCTAGGTCTGTCTGAAGACAGCCAGAGTTCAGAGCAGTTAAAGCTTCTGATGGAGATTACCATAATTACAAGCGATCAACATTCAGTGCTTTCTCCCCTCCACCCTCCCTCCCAGCACAGCTTGTCTCAGGTCAGGCTGCAGAGAGGCTGCTTGGAGAAAGTGCCTTCCCGGTGACAGCCATGCTCAGACACTGTGACCAGAGGGTGACATCACTGCCTACTTGCAAGACCATCGGGTTTAGGTTATTGCTGCATTTCCATCAAAGGCAACTGAATTGGCACTTTGCTTAACAGTGCTATACTCATACTCCTTACCTTCATCTGCCCATTTGTGTTTTAATCATAAACTCACATTTTATGTAACTGTAATTCTTGTTTTAAGTGGCATTCCCCACAGGATTGCTTAAGAATGCACCTACAGAAATCCTCCTTAGTCATTTTCCCTCAGTCACATCCCTTCCAGCAGTTGGTAATGTTTTGAGGTAATAGCCAAAAGTCATGACAGTGAAAAAAGGGTTAAAGGCAAGAAATACAAGTACATCCTGGATAGATGAATCCATTTTTCCACTAATTAATAGCGTGCTTCTAACAATGGAAAGCTATTAAAACATGAAGGTATATTTTGTGAATCACATTTATCAACCACTATACATGCTGAAGTTCCATTATTTATTCTGTATTTTTAACATAGCATATGGATTTTTTCATTCAAATGTGGAAAGTAGCAACAAAACCCTTTTCCCCCCCTCCATTTAAGTATATATTCATGCAAAAATGAAAATGTAATAAGAACAGTGCATTCTTATGTCAACAGTAACCTTTAAATGGTGTTCTTTAGATAAAACTGTGAATATTGGAAAAGAAAAAGAGAAAGATAAGTGGTTCCTGTATTCATCTTAGTCCAAAATCTATTCTACCCACTGCTGATGGCTGGCATTGTTTGATGATATGACAGAGTAACAGAGTATCAGATTATGAGAAAAGGAGATTCCCAATTTAATAGTTACTTGCAGAAATCAAAGTATTTTTTCCTTTATCTTAACATCTCAAAAATAAGTAGCTGTTAAATTTCAAATTGTGTAGCCTTTCTGATTTATCATCATATCATGGATGCACTTGGCTGTCTAACATCAGGGAATCCAATAACTCCTGTCACATAAGAAGAAAAGAGAAAATCCTGTTGGATAATGGTTTGCATTCTCCCCTACAGTGATTTATTTCTGTCACAAGACTTAATTTTATCACGAGGCAGATGCTCCATCTATATCAATGCAGTACATTCCTGCATTCATTTGTTTCACACCAAAATTGTACCTGATCTATTTTCCAATGCAGTTTGGCTTATTTAGTACACGGAGTGATTAGGTGGTGTTTAATCACATGTGTAATTTCTAGTCTTCATAATTCTCAAGCATAATAAAGCGAGGCCTATGTAAAGAAGCATAATATTAAATTAAATTGCAGAGAGTAGCAGTTAGAGATGCAGCTGGTGTTAACGTTTCGATCTCTAGCGTGTCACGGCAGAGCATGTCAAGTGGAATAAGCCGAGCTTACTCAGGTGAGCAGGTGATCAGCCCGAGGAGTGTGTGCCAAACTTTGCCTTGCATTAATTTCTCTCAGGCTATAATGAAAAAAATGGTCATCACACCTTCTCCTTTGGAATCTGCAGCTACTCCAAGTGCAGAAATCTTATCCCGTGTGTTTCAACAAGAAATGTGTGTCCTATCAACACTTTCCCCAACCTCTCCGTCTGCCACTTAATACAGATTATACTCTCCTGAATAATCATCTTTATTCGGCGGGGCAGCTGAGGTCCACAGGTTGGGATCCTCTGCCAAGTGCTATTACGCCATGGGAGTGGGCTGTGGCTACTTAGCCACCCTTATCTGTGCTGCTGCTGGTCCAGAGAGCTGAGCTGCCTCCCTGGGACACAGAGCAGTCCCAGGGAAAGGCTGTCAGACCACTGAACTTCTCAATCAGCAGAGGATATATGTGATTCGTGTTTTGACATTCTGCCTGGAGGACCATCTATTGTCAGCTGCTATTGACAAGTGACAGCAGAGCTGTGACTTGCAGGAAGTTTATCTTCTTCTTTTCCCTTCTTTTTTTTGCTTCCCTTCTCTTTTTATAAACAAGCCTTGACCAGCTACCTCTCCCTTTGGTATGGAGCGTGGACAAATGAAGGTAGGAGCAACGGAAAGTTTCCTGAATTTACAATTTCGTGGTAGCACTGCAAGGGAATGAATAGATGGGGAAAAAGACCGAGGAAATTACAATTCTCTAAACAGCTGTTGTACGATTCAGCTTCACTACTTCAGTTAATTAATCAGCACCTTGCTGGCAACTCTAAGGGAGATACTTGTTAGATACTGGTAGCAAACACACAATACTTTCATATCAAATATGTTCAACAACATCTAATACAGCGATAACTTCCACAAAAGAAGGCAGGGAATACGGAGGCTCGTAAAGGTGCTCCTGAAGCAGCATTTAATATCCTGGTACACGTGAATGTGCTACATATGCTGCTTACTTTGTCACTGCTCTCTGGTCTAAAACACTGTGGACTAACAACAGCAAACTTTCATACGTTTGCTAGAAGTGTTTGTCTGAGGTAGCATTCCTATAAATTTATATAAGTTTTTCCTATAATTTTATGTAAGTACTGTATATGAGTGGCCACTGTTCATTGCTGCATTTGTGTAGGATTTCAGAGACCATACATTCTAGATGATTCTACTCTCGGTTTTGCTGCAGGATGAAAAATGGACAAACTTAAATCTTTCATGCAAAGATGTCCTGTAGAATGTCAAAATGTGGTTAAGATAAAAAAACTCAGTCATGAGAGTGCTGAGTTTACACATTCTCTGAGATTTCCCTCTTTCCTCTTCGGCTTAAAAAGGAGATTCTTTCATCCTACCTACTAAGATGATAAAAGCATTTATATTTCATGAGGAATAGTGCACAAAACGCTTAAACCAATGAAATTACATCTCTACAATTGTAGTATGTTTTATATTTTAGTACAATCTTAAAATTGCCATTAATGAATGTTAGCTTCAAGTTAAAGACAAAACTGGCTTTAAAAAAAAGTAACAGCCCTGTTAGGACAAAAATTCCCTTCTCCCATGCTGATTTACTGGTAAATTGCAATTCAGTGACTGTACTTCCTTGTCTGAGACCTCTTCTCTTGCTTTGTTCAGTTTTCTGATTTAACCCTCTTGTAGGTTAGGCAGTAAATTGCAATGGAAATGACAGCTCTTAAGAGACCGAAATATATTTGCTGTCAAATGTTCCACACATGCTCAGTTTAATTTTCAGTTGACTTTATTGATTTATTAAGAATGATAATAGCCTGCATATCACTTCATATACATAATTGTCACATAAATTTCCAATATTACTGCCACATAGTCATGTCCACTGTGGAACGTAGGGAATGAGTTTAAATGTTTAATGTGGTGGTGATTGTGTAGTTCAGCACCAGGTGGTTTTAGGGGTTAGGGGTTGTTCTCAGTGCACCCGAGGCCTTGTGGAGATGCCGGTAGAGGCATAACCTCAGGTAGGACTCACTGATGCAGTTTGTAGGAGCCACCAATGCTCTGGAACAGGGCTCAGATTTGTATTAAGCAATTTATGTGGACAATTTATCCAGTCTGCCGCCACGTACTGATGTAGACAATTATAGTTCCAGCTCTTTAATGAAACGTACATTATGGTAGAAAGAATATCATAGCTTCTATTATACTCAGGGGAACTATAAAGAGAAATGTCCTTTTTTAAATTAGCTTTATGGCACTGAAGCTTTTATGTATTTACATGCAAGTACACTATTAACCTAAACTACTTATTTTGAACTCTCTGTGTTGTCAGCTCTTGGGAAGTGACACAGGCTGGTAGAAAACTTCTTTTGTGCCTACCTTTAAGCATTGCTGGCCTTTCGTGTTAATAGGAGCCTGCTAAAACTTCTACTTTGCCGCAGTCATTCACACGACAGTGAGAGCAGGATGCTTTCTTAATCCTCCCTAATCTGTAGCAAAAACCTCAGATAAAAAAGGACTTTTTGTCTAATCCGGCTTCTCAGGTATGGTTTACTTTAGATTTGAGCTATAAATATCTTTCTTTACTTTGTTCTTCTGAGAAGCAAACTGTTGAAAATGGGGCACGGATTCATTCTTCAGTCGCCCATTTGAAAGGAGAGAAAAAACACTTCTAATTTGGAAAAGAGAAAAATAAAGACAAGTCTTGTGTTGTGTGCCCTCCCTTTGGTGAATGCATCCTGTTGTAGAGCTGCCTGTTGCCATATTAACCCTCAGGCAGCCATGGGCATGAGGCACGCAGTGCTGACTGCTCTTGAGCATCAGAAGGTTCAGCCTCCGGTTCCAAAGGCTGAAGACAGTTCCATCTGTACCTGAAGGAATTGTCTCCATAAACCTTTGTTTTAACATTTAAAAATACATATTTACCCATTCGCTCTTAATAATTCTTAATTACTAAAAATAAAAATAGCACAATGAAATAAATAGAAGGGGTGGGGGAGAGACTGTGCTTAGAACGAAATAAAATTAACAGCTTTGCCATTGACTTCTGTCAACTCAATATTTCATTTGCATTTTCTTTAGCTATAATACTCCGTGTCTCAGATATCCTTAAATTACAGTTGTTTTTCAGCAGTAGGCCAATCCAAACAGAAGTGAACTCAACAGATTGTTTTCTTTTGTTGCCTGTAATGATGCCAGATGAAATATCTGTTCCACTACAGTCCAGTTTCTTAAGTACTGTTTCTTATCTGAGGATGGAATTTGGAAAGGAGGAATAGTTAAAAAGTGAAGTAAATGCCAGAGAAATTAATTGGAATTACTTGATATGAGTGGGTATAAAATTAATGGACTGTCTGAAGACTTTCCATTATTCCTGGTTTCTTTTGCAGACTTGGAGGGGAAGAGGGGATTAGAAATGGATATAAGAAAATTGCTGCTTAGAATTTACATGGTATCCCAAACCAGACTTCAACAATGAAATGTAAACAATGTAAACCAGGCTTCAGCAATGGTTTGTAAATCATTATTCCCTGGTAGCAGTGTTACGATCATCTCCATATCCAGATGATGATGTCTGTTTAAGGTTATCACAAAGCTAAAGAAAAAAGTACACTTATATCATCTACCTGGGCATGGCATTTACACATGATTTACCACAAACCCCCCGATTATAGCAATTCCTGGATGTCTTTGTCCGGTCTGAATCAATTTTCCTTTCCTTTGTTTTGGAAAGCTACTGAAAAAAAACCCCTCCTTTTTGAGGAAGGAATGTCAGAGCCCTGCAAATAGGATAATTCTGAAATCTGTAATGTTTTCCATGTACTTAATTCAGGGGACGGGTAAAGGGTGGATTTTATAATCCCTTGAAACCATGTGTGTATATCACAGATATAAAATGTATATAAAATGGGAGAGAAAAGGTTGAATTTGGATATATAGTCATTTGGAGTCAGAGAGTAATGATGACAATGTCATCCGGTAATGAGGGGCTAATGGGGCTAAACTTCATCAATTAAATCCTTTCTCTTTTAAAGATTCATAGATTATAATGCCAGAAGGGAATACTGTGATAATCTAGTCTGACCTCATCTTACAACATATACTATCAAACTTCCCTGAAATAATTCTTGTTTGAACAAGAGCATTTATTTCAGAAATAAAGCATCCAACCTTGATTTAAAATCGCCATGGTTGGAAATGCCTGAGAAACCTTGATAAATTGTTGGAATGGTTAATTATATCTGTCTGTTAAAGGGGCCCACCTTCTCTCTCCTCTGATTGTTCTTCTCTTCAGAAGGACCTGAAGAAGTGAGGTCTTTGTGTGCTGTGGACGTGACTGGCTGTAGGTCGCCTAGAAGTTTCCCATCTTCAAATCTGTCAAATCTGATTTCCCTTTATGACAAGGTATCCCACCTAGCTGATCAAGGGAAGCCTGTTGATGCGATCTTTTTGGATTTCAGTACAGCTTTTGATACTGTCTCTCACAGGATCCTTCTGGACAAAATGTCCAACACAGCTGAATAAACACATCATGTGATGGGTGAGCAGCTGGCTCACAGGTCAGGCACAAAGGTTTCTAATCAATGGGGTGACATCAGAGTGGTGACCTGTCATTAGTGGGGTTCTGCAGGGCTTCATCCTTGGCTCTGTGCTCTTCAGCATCCTTATAAATAATTGGCCATAGGACTGGAAAGGATACTAAGCAGGTCTGCAGATGATACAAAGCTGGGAGGAGCTGTTGACTCCCTCAAAGGCAGGGAGGCCCTGCAGAGAGACCTCAGCAAATTAGAGGACTGAGCAATCACCAACCATATGAATTTCAGCAAGGAAAAGTGCCGGATTCTGCACCTGGGATGGGGCAATCCTGGATGTAGGTACAGGCTGGGGAATGAGATGCTGGAAAACAGTGCAGCCAAAAGGGATGTGGGGGTCCTGGTCGACAGAAAGTTGAATATGAGTCAGCAGTGCCCTGGCAGCCAGGAGGGCCAAGCGTGTCCTGGGGTGCATCAGGCACAGCATCGCCAGCTGGGCAAGGGAGGGGATTGTCCCGCTCTGCTCTGCACTGGGGCGGCCTCACCTCGAGTGCTGGGGGCAGCTTTGGGCACTGCAATATAAGAAAGACATTAAGCTATCAGAGAGCATCCAAATGAGGGCAACAAAGATGATGAAGGGCCTTGAGGTGAAGCTGTCTGAGGAGTGGCTGAGGTCGCTTGGCTTGCTCAGCCTGGAGAAGAGGAGACTGAGGAGAGACCTCATTGCAGTTACAGCTTCCTTATGAGGAGAAGAGGAGGGGCAGACACAGATCTCTTCCCTGTGGTGACCAGTGACAGGACCAGAGGTAATGACATAGAGCTGTTCAGGGGAGGTTTAGATTAGTGGTTGGGCACTGGAACAGGCTCCCCAGGGAAGTGGTCGCCAAGCCCGACATAGTTCAAGAAGCGTTTGGACAGCTCTCTCAGGCACATGGTATGATCTTTGGGGCTGTCCTATGCAGGGCCAGGAGTTGGACTTTGATGATCCTTGAGGGTCCCTTCCAACTCAGAATATTCTGTGATTCAGATAAGCACTACAAGCAGTGGGGAGAACAAGGGGTGAGTTGGAGCTTGCTTAGCTAGGTAGGGGTGTGTGCTTCACCCTGCCTCCCAAGGGCAAGCATGAACTTGGACAGGACAGGGGCACTCTGCACGGGCATCCTTGCAGTGCTCTGCAGCATGAGGGATGTGGGATTTCCCCATTGGCTGCCTGGAGCAGCTCAACATCCTGCAGAGTTTTTAGTATCCTGAGCATTCCTGAGTGTTCTTGTGCCATGGTAGGGAGCTACTCTAGCTCAGGCACACCTTTCATTTGAGAATGTCAACTCTCCCTGCATATTGGCATGTGTTAGCAACTAAGTAACAGCCAGGGAGTTGTTCCTTGGTGTGAAGGATACAATTTGCATCCTGGGACATATTTATGCTTTATGGGCTTGCCAGTGATTGTTATAGGGGCAAAAGTCCCTTGGAGTAGATACTGTTCAGAGTTGCTTTGCATGACTATCTTTCTCTCTCTTGCCATACTGTCTGTCTCTGCTTCTCTCCTTTCAGAACCAGTTTTAGGTTAGGATATGGAGCAGGGATGAAGTGGAGAGATGCCTCCTGAGTCCAGAGGGACTTAGTTGCCTTTGCAACTTCATTCCTAACCCAGTCACTTCCTCACATTCACCTGCTTGCACTTTCTCACAATTGTTTCCCTGCCAGGAGGCATCCTTTGATTGTGGCTGGGATACAGTGAACACTCCATAGCAGTTAGTTGGGAGCACTGAGAATAAAAGGAAAGGGCGAACTAACTCCATATCATGCTCATTCCTGTCCTCAACTCAGCTGCTTCTGTCAGTTGCCTCTTCAGAGGGGAAAGGAATGAGATGTGTTCCAGAGTCCTGTTGGAAGTGGAGAAGGACATGTCAGTGCAAGGGGTAAATCATGGATATAGCAAAGCTTTGTCCTCCATCATAAGGCTTTCTCTGCAGCCCAGCCCATGCCTGAGCTGAGCCAGCCCCATCACGTTTCTGCTCTGGAAATGCAGTGCCCATTTAAGAAGTACTCATCTAGAAAATGGAAGTAGAAAGATTTTCTGAGAGACCCAGAAGAAAAATTACTTCAGTTAGTAATTAATGGTATTTGCACATGTCTAGCATTTTAATATCATGCAAGATTTTGCAGGCACTAGAAAGTCCTGAGCTACTGATTTGGGTGTCTTACAAATGAGGGACATAAAAATAACTGGAGTCAAACATGGGAATGTGAGATGCTGGAATGGAAAACCTGGCTCTCCAGATCATGTAACACATTTCTTACCTTCCTAGATTTTTGGGCGGCTCATCCCAGTGTCTCTTCATGTTCTGCACACTTTCTGCAAGTAGAAAATGTTTTGTGTTGAAAAGAGTATTTTTCCTGTAGTTTTGTGAAAAATGGTTTTTACTTTTCCAGTTGGGGTAATCAGAAATCCATTTAATTAGCAGGCCTATTGCATTGTGAACATACTCTATGTGGGATTGAGATTCTCCATTTCATGCAGTGAGAAATAAAGACCCTCCGTTTGGTGGTAGGAGACTCTCAGTTCAGTCCCAAAAGGGCTTGACCCATCAGACCCATCAGGCTGTCATTTCATTTTTCCCGAGAACTGAAATTCTAAGGGAATGAGGATTGCTTCTGGCCAGAACTTAGGGCAACCCTTAAAATTGGTCAAATGAAGATTTTCCGTTTACATTATTAGGGAAATGAATATTTATGCTTTTCCTGTAAGCTGAAAAGCCCTGAGTATCTCAGGAGGAGTTTATGGTCTTTCATCATCTTCATTGATCAGGATCAACATTAATCACGTAAATTAATCTGAAAACGCCTTTGCCTCTCACCATCACAAAGCAAAACTCCTCCTGTCCTGTCCTCTCCTCCAGCATTTTCATCAGATTTTTTTTGGCTGAGAACGGAAGTTAAAGAATACAGAAGTGCCAGGCATCCACAGCTCCCAGGAGAGACCGCTTCTGCAGCAAACATTTCCCAAAGAGCTTCCCATGTCAGTGGTACCTACAGAGCTCTAAAGAGTTAGTATCACCAAAACGCTGGCCTGTGAACCTCCACTCTTCCTGGAATGCCTATTGCTGCTCCTTAGTTGGAGCTCTGTCTCCAGAGAGGCCAGCTGTGCTCCTGCTGCTCTGAAAGGGCAGATAAATTGGGTTCTTGAAGGCAGATGGCAGTTTCTTATGGATAATGTAGTATTCCAGGAATTACTGTAGGAAAATGTTGTAACCTAATGTGTATTAATTCTGCTACTATAATGTAAAATGTATTAATGTTGTGGCAGTACTATTCTGTTTAATGGTTGCATTAATACATACTCTGTGGGTATTATGGTACAATTGCATTTATATTGCATACTTTACCACAATATTTACGATAGTTTTACTTAAAAAAGTTCTGGACAAAGTTGCCTGGTTTTATGGGTGGGTCCTACCACAAATAGTAGATTTCATGGCTTGTTGTAGATTATTAGGAAAGTCATACGTGGGAATCATTAGTATAGCTTAAGTAGTTATCAATACGAATTTTATGAACAATAAAACCAAACACCAGTCTCTCAGCAGTAAAGCTATTAGGATACATAATATAGCATTTGTATTGAAATTTCTGTCCACTTATTTTTTCCTATGTATCAAGTTCAGTTGGTTGTGAGAGTACTCAGGTGCTGAAAGCGAGACTGGGTAGCATATGTTTCATGAGGACCCAGGCAGGATTTCACAAGTACTTTCTCACCAACAAAACCAGACCAAAACATGAAAAAAAATTATGTCCAAAAATACCATTATAAATGTAATCCATGGTTAGTGCATTGTACTTCCTTCCAAATGCTGTAGGTATAGTATATTGTTACAGCTCTCTGCCCAACTCTTGGGGAAATAAAGCAGCCCCAGGCTTCTCAAATATTAGGATCTTTGGTATGATTTGTCACATGCCAAATCATGTGATTTGAGTTCTTCAACCATGAAGATATCCATTATATAGACTCCTGTGTGTCCTTCCCTGCCAGGAGCCACTCCAGGCAGGAGCTGTACTTAGGGACCGGTCCAGCCGGTGGTACAGCTTTGCTTACTCACTGTTTCAGAGGCATAAAATGCACTGCCCTGAGAGGAAACAAATCCAACCATAATTCTTATTGCTCTATTCTGATTTCTGTTTGTTTTACTGTTATCTAGAACGATATTCCATATTTTAGGTTATAACACTGACAGGATCCGTTTAAAGACAATTCAAATGCAAAATTTAAGGTTGCATGGGAGTATAATTTTATATGATTTACTGTCTGTTTTTTGTGAAGCACTCCACTGTCGCCAGCATAACATTTGGTAAATAACTGAATTTAAGAAGTGTGCTAGCCACAAGGTATTATCCATGCCAGTCTTTCTTTCTTTATCTGCTTTGAACAAGCTGTTTCATATATTGAAAATTTGTTAACGAACAGAATAAGGCTTATACAAAAGGGCTTAGCATTTAACATTTTCACACACTATTGAATTGTTAAACTTCAAAGATTTTTTTCTTTCTGATTGCTAAGCCTTAATTAAAGCAGATTGCAAAATAGTAAGTGTACAGTGAGAGATTTGCAGGAGATATTTGGAATCAGAAAATCTCAGCAATGGTTTAGCTACATTTTCTTCTGACCTCTGAGCACAGAACTTACCCCAGCTGAGGCTCTGAGAGTAAATCCTGACAGCATTAAAGTCGGTAGCAAATTCACTCAATCTCTGAAAAATAGGTCCTACAATTACAGACTTAAGAAGCTCAGTCTACTTACTTTGTCCAAGAGGAGGATGTGAGATGATGTGATGATGGTCTACAAGGTATTACGTGAAGACGATACCTTTGATAGCAGATAGCTTCTTAATCGAGGTGAAAAAGGCAAGCTGAGATGCCAGGGTTAAAAGATGATCACAACAAATTCAGAGGAGAAATTGGCCACTCTTCCTCTGGAGTCAGATCCCAAACTTCTGTGTCAATGAGTTGCTTGGGAGGGGAATGAGTTCTCTGCTGGGAGCTTTTAAGTCAGATTGCAACTTCAGAGCCTTGTTTCCCCCAGGGGGCAGAGGACCCTGGTGGGATCCTGGTGCCAGGACCTATGGAAAGTCTCTGCACTACGTGCAGTCAGGAGTTTGCTCCCAAGGAGTTTTATCAGTTTTGGTCTTGCAGCTTCCAGCCACATCCACTCTCATCCAGGCAGTGCCATTCCCATCAGCTATGCCATGGACATGTGGGTATATGTGGCACATGCTAGTGACGAGAGAGGTGACAGGCAGTAGCTAGAAAAGCAGACTAAAAAAGCATGTGGGTGAGACCAACCTATGCTAGGCTGCCCAAAGCGTAATGGTCCCAAAACCTGCCTGTTATCAGGGCCAGCAGACAGCAGTTACTACACTTCAGTGAGTGACACATCACTTCTGAAAAAACAAAATTAGAATTTCCTCCAGAATTAGAATTTAATCCCCAAAGTCTGCTTGGATGGGGTGGGGGTTAGTGCTTTCCAGCCAGTCCCTCACCATCCTTCCCTGCTGAGAAGCATGGCATCTGCCCCAAGCCCCACAGGGAACTGGGGCAGGCTTCCCGTGCTGTGTCTCCCGTATTACCTGGGACTTGATGTGGCTCACCAGGACTGCAGACAAAATGGAGTGAGGGGAACTTACCCTGGCATATGACCTCATTTGCAGTAAAAAATGGTTTTCTGTAATAACACAGGTCATTATTGTGGAAGGAGGATTAAAATTCAGTCGTAATTGCATGTTTGGTGTTGTGTGTACTGTACACAGAGGATGATGTACCTAAATTACGTATCCCCAAAGGCTTCCTGACAAACACTCTGTGAGAGCCTTCAAGAGAAAAAAACCCAAACCCAGTGCCTTTTAAACCTGCCATTAAAAAGACCAATCGTATAAGCACTATTTTGTTAAAAATAGTTCTGGGGTATTTCATCCAGCCATATTTTCTCAGATCTTGTGGTTCTTTACAAAGGGCTTTAGTTCTAAGAATTTAAGTAAAAAAAAAGTCATTGTATTTAAAGACTAACTGATGGGGATAGCTGTAAGGAAAACTATTGCGAATACCTCTTTTTTTCCTTATCCAAGCTCTATTCATCTCGTGTAAATGTTTCAGAGCAGTTTTCCTCTGCCTTAAGGCATTTCAATTAATGCTCAGATACATGCTGGTAAAAGCTTTACCTTATGGTTTTTTACTCTGAATTCCCTAATATTCAGCAGCAGGTTTAGGACATCAATAGGTAGCAGCGATTAACATGAAAAAGTGAATTAAATCTTTTTTCTCTTGAGAGACTTCACATTTTCCATGTTGTTTTAGGAACACTTTGCTCCCTCCTTACTGTCAGGTATCGGTCTCTGTTACAGGGGCTCAGTAGGGATTCCCACAGTCATATTCCCATGCCTGCAGCCTGACAGTGATCACAGCGAAAATAAAATCTACATTTTGATTATCATTAAAACTTGATTATCATAAGAACAAGTCTGTTCTTAACTTATCATGATGCACCAAGGTGTTGCAACAGTATTTGCGGTACACAGCAGTATTTAGAAAGCAACTGTGATACCCTGTGAGTGGAGTTTGCTGCTAACAGCACTGACCTGACAAATGTGAGATAGTTTAAATAGACTTTTACTTATTCCAATTATTCGGTGCTGAAACTATACAATTAGTTGTAAATCCCTGGGATTGCTCCCTTCCTTCTCTAAAAAGGAACAAAAGCACTTTTCATGGCCATGGAGGTTTCTGCTGTATGTTTTAACACTTAAAAGATCACTTTAAAATGACGTGACATGCTTTGACGGTTTTCATATGATATTAAAAGTTGGTTATATCATTGATTCTTTTTCATATCTTACGAGTAATAGTTACTCAGTTTGCATTTGTGGAGCCAAGTCTGTTCTAGCTGATTGGAGAAGAGGCTTTTGCATGTGCAACATTGTGGAGTTTAAATGATGTGTTTACAGGTAACAGGAGAATTTTCTCTAATGCTTCTGTAATATTGCAGTATTACTGTAACAATACCACAGTATATTTTTGAAATATTGAGATTTTCACATAGATTTTTCCAGTAATACCGAGATTTGTCTTTCTCGCAAGCCAGCCAGTTGATTGACCAACACTTCTGAGTGTGGGACAAATTGAAAAGGTTGATGCTATTTTAAAGGAGGTAAAAGAGAAAAACCCGAAGCCCAGGCAAGCATAGGTTAATGATTTTCTGCAATGGTTTCACAGCCTCTCAATGTTTTCCAGTTGTCTCTTCTGCTTTTCAGTTTAGCGTGCTACTTCTAGGCTGAGATTGATATTACTGATTTGCATGTGGTATTATTTTAACAACATACACATACATACCATATTGCTGATCTGGAAAGAGAGGAATTAAAATGTCTCATGAAACCTGTGATAGAGGACATGATGTGAACCTAGGGAAGGTATCTAGATTGTATCTTGCCCTCATGATTTAAGCACATAGTGAACTAGTCCTCCTGACGTAAATACGTACATTATGAACAGAAGTCCATGTAATTTAGGTTCCTAATCCCTAATTAATTAGATTCCTAATCCAGATCTCCCTCTGTGCAGGCTTTCAAAGGCATCTACTCTTTGTTGATTACAGAGAAAATTTTCCACCCCAAACTCCAAAAACATGATGGAGTGGGTTGAGCAATAGTGGTGAAGAAAGCCTGGAAAGTGAAGTAACTGGGAAAGATGGGATGAAATTTGATTCAAAATATGGAACATAGCAATTATGCAGAAGTGTCTGTATGTATGGGTTTATGATGGAAAGGGGAGACTTTTCAGAAGCACCAGTAAGAAGAAAAAGAAAGGGAGCTTTTCCACACTCAGATTGCACAAGTCTGTTAATAACCATCGCTCATACTCACTCCCTTCAGTTTAGCTACTGCTTGATAATTTTATTGTGATGCCTGTTTTCAGTGGAACTTCTACAACTTAGCGAGTTGTTTTGTGACCCCTGAAAGTTTAAAGGCAGAAATCTTTCCCAAAAAATGTCTGTACTAGAGGTGCTTGGGTTCTGCAGAACAGCAGTGGCTTCAAAACTTAAGTTCAAAAGTCTTGTTCCTGCCTGAATTCGTGGTTTGTTTGCAATTCAGTTAGCTAATCAAAAATGTGCAACATTTTGTCTTGCCTAAGTTGCAGCAGCTATATAAATATCAAACCATTATTCCGTGTAATCAAACAATGGGAAATTTGTTTATACTGTGTTATTGTTAATTAATTTACGTCCAGAAGTACTTCAAATATATATGCAAACATACATTAATCATGTTTTAAAGGCAAATGTGGGAAGAGCAGAGCTTGTAAGAGTAGCCATGTAGATATAGAAACCATTAATGTTTCCGATGCCCTGTGGTAGGAAGAAATATATTAAAAATTGATTTTTGGTTTCTGCTTCTTTCTTGGTAGCATTTACAATAAAGGATATAGCAGAAAGTAGCCTTTAAATTGATATTTCAAAGCTTTTTATGTTGGGGGTATGTTTTTCTGTATTGTTAATGGGTTTATATAGCAGAGTAAAAAGGTCAGCTTCTGAATATGACGGTTTTATTCTTCTATTAAAAAAAAGAGATGAGTTTAGCATTCATGAATTATTTAAATATCAACCAAAATATTTGGCACGCTGCTACAGCAAGTGGTATTCTTAAAACAAGGCTCAGAGGAGTGTGCTGTCCTTTGAATGTAACGTGAATGCTGCGCTGGAGGGTGGATAACATTAACTCTCTCTCACCTTGTAGCAAGGTGTTGCTTGCTGCTGTATCTGCACACTGTGTGCAGTGAGCGATGAGACATGTATTTATGGGACTTCCACCGCCGTGATTCAGTCTTCACCTGTTTACACTTTTATAATTGAAGAGCCTCTCTTCATCCAAGAAAAGTGAGCTATAATGTGTTTCATAGCCTCTCCTGGTTCATAGCCACTGTATTGAGCAAGCAGCCCTGTCAGATTGTTTTCTTTTAAAAAGATGCTTTGGAAAATAGCAGTGCTTCCCAGCTTTCAGGTACGTCTGAAACATGACTCTGAGAAACCACAGCAGTATGGAGTTGCTCTAGACACATTCTCATTAATCAAATCCTAACTCTAACACTTTTTAAAATAACTTTTTGCAAATAACATGCATTTTTTGAATAATTTCATAAAAGTAGTGTTGTCAAGTGGTAAGATTTACAGCGTTTTGTTCTAATTCAGCAGAACTCTTCAGGGATATGATTCTGGTTTTTTTTCTGTACAAGTATTTTTTAAACCTTCAATACAGTCATGTTTTGAAGTGCTAATTGCCAAACCTCCTAAAGTGTATAAAGAATGACATTTCATACAGCGTCATTGATCATATTTTTAGGGAGCCCGTTGATGGATTAATAAACCGCCGTAACCTTCTGTGCAAAAAACTCGTTGATAATAAATGGACTGTAATCTAAAAGCCTACTGCTAAGTGAATTGAAGTGGCAGCAGTAACTGAAAAACTGAATAATTATAATATCGTGAAGACGAAACCCTAGTGTGAAAGTTTACTTTCCCGGTTAAGCTCTCTGTAAAGAGCTGCTCATGGAGGTCAGGAGCATGTTGTCCTCTGGTGGTTCCCACTGCTTGGCTTGCCAGCAGGGCAGTCAGGATGGGTGGCAGTGGGACTGGCTTGTCCATTCGACCTGGAAAGAGCCTTTCTACCAATATTTATTGAAATTTTTCTAATTGATGCCATTCAGCACACTGTGGCAAAATGTTTAGTGCCGTTTTAATGTTGGCATAGTAGCTGTAATACATGAAAAGTGGAAATTTACATGGTAGGTGAAACAATGTATGGAAAGTAATCAGTAATTTAAAATCAGACACCAAACATAAAAGTGTTGCTTAGCACTGGTTTATTATTTTGCAAACTTAAACTCTTGTTCCATGAAGTTTGATTACCACATAACCAAATGGATTCATTTTAACATATTTAATCATGATGAAAACAATTGATTCTAACTTACATTTATATCTAATTAAGTCAGATATCAGGTTGAAGATGGAGAGAGAGAGAGAGGATTATGATACAGTCTTCTACATGCAGGCTAGTGTTGAGTCAACTTTCTCATCAAGCCATAACATTCCTCCCCCTTTACCTCCCTGCTTATCAGCTATGCAAGAACTATTTCTGCAGGGGTTTCGAGCCTTTGTTCTCACAAAGGACATACAGCACTTGGTGGGTCGTCTCTGAGATGTTGTATCCCTGTATTAAAGGCCTCAAACTCCAAGCCTTCCCATGGAAGTTCTGCATCTGCCTTATTTTTCACTTTTTTTTGTGTGTGTTTTTAGAATGCAATATTATTCTGTGGAGTGGTACTGCTAATGTAATTCAGTATCAGCACATGACATAGAATCAGAAAAATAACTATCTGGACCCTATATTTATATTTATATTTATATTTATATTTATATTTATATTTATATTTATATTTATATTTATACACACAAACTTATTTATGTACACGTGTACATATGCTTATTAATGTATATATCTGTGTATAGAAAAACTTCGCATTCTGGTCCCATGCTGTGGCACCATCCTACCTCTCTACCCGCCATGCCACATCAGTTCTGTTTTACAATGTTGTGCTGTGGGAAAGGGTCAGCCCTGGCCGGTACCAGTCTCCTACTATACTGGTCTCCGTAGCACTGCTGTCCTGTGTCCTGCCATGCGGGATTTTGGAGTGGCTGGAGTGAACAGGAGTCAGCAGGATACAGCCTGTTGGTGACCCTGTCATGGGTGGTGGTGCTGACCCAGTGGTGAATGCATGTAGTGACTTCAGATGCACAGCAGCCGTTTTCAGACTGGGACTTCCCTGTGAAAGGAGGGACACAGCACAAACCGTGAATTTTTAGACCCTTTCTTTTATCGTAATTGATGTTTCCATCTTATTCTTCTGTTCTTCTAAGTTATGACATTGTGTCCAAAACGACATTATGATATTCCCTCAAAATGTCATGGCATGAATGAGTAATTTCTCCTGAGCAAATCCCCAAAGGGACAATTTGAACTCTCTCTTCTCCTGCTATTGAATCCCATTCAATTTAATGTGGAAATCCACAGTCAGTTAAATGTGGAAGAGGAAAGCTTCATGGGATCTTGCCTGAAAGGCAGCTGTTAGCAGTAGGAAAACATTGAAGTCAGCACTCTTTAGTGGTGTTTCTTTTGTAAGACATACATTAAAAGAGCTGAAATCTCTTGAGATGCTTGTGATAAGCACTGATATTAAATGCCACAGGCCTATCATGCTTCTTTAAAGGTGAGCATTGTTAATAGAGCACTGTGTCTTTCTATTGTGCTTCAGCTGTCTTAATTCTTTGGTTTCTCATGGTTTCTCTCAGATGCTTTGCTGACTGCTGTGTCCAATGTACCTATCTTCTGAAATCAGAGTAGCTATATCTTGATGCAGAAGCAGCTCTCCCCTTCTTCACTTTTAAAGAAAACAACTTTCACTTGCATGTTAGATGGCTTTGGTTACTTTAGTATCTATTCTGTAATAAAGAATTTGGCAGTGGTGCTGCTGATGCTATTAGCATCATCACTGTCATTATCATCACCATCATTGTCATCCTGGGACCTAGTGGTGGCCAGCTCTACTCCAAGTCCTTTTCCTTAAAATTTTTCTGGAAAGCACCTGTGTTTTGCTCCTCTGTGACTGAAGTCTGTACATCTTTTCTTAGCCCTGCTTTATCAAAGCTGGTGTGATCCCAGCCAGCCTCCACAAAGAATTTTAATATGCACAGTGCTCAAAACAATCCTCATTTTCAGACCCTCAGCACATTAAATAGGATATTTTTGGTGGTTTCTTCTGCAGTGCTTACCTAGATCTCTGTTCCGAGTGCTGCAGTTCTTTGGACTGTGCTCCAGTTGCTTCCACGTGAGTCTTGCAAAAAGCATGTAAAGGTTTGGTTGAGCTCCTTGCTCAACTCAAGAGATTAAAATGCTATCGATGGAAGTTACTGGTTCATTGTTCAGCATTTCCACATGTAATCAATAACAGTTCATGTTTTCAAACAAAACTCCAAACTAATGCTGCCATTGTCTTGTTTATAGTGGGTTGAAAATCTGTAGTGAATTACACTTCAGCTCAAAAATTCACTAAAAGAACAGTGTGCTTGGTGGACCGTCAGTGCTAGTTTCTAGGTTGTGTTTCTCCATGAACACTTCAAACTTCCATATTCTGTTCCTGTAAACCATTCCGGGAAGTCTGTATATCAAATAGATAAATGCTGGTTTATTATTTCAACAAATTACAATTTATCAAAAACTTTTGCTGAGAGAAACTCTTTTCAGTCTTAGATTTCAGTTTTCCAAGGGTAGACCAAAGTGAGGGCCAGTGTTTCAGTTATTCAGCTAAACCATCTGTACTTCCCACAGTAGCAAATTAAACAGTGGTGCGTTACATCAAAGGAGCTTGCACTTCCTTTCACCTAGAGAAGGTGTGTTGGGGAAGGTTGCATTTACATTCAATTAAGGCAGAAATACTGCATGCTTACAGGTGGATATTTTCAACTGTGTGGAGTGTACGCAGTTATTGAAATGTATGTGAAATACTGCTGTGTAGTGAGAATGCAGTTCTGTTCAACCAAAGAAAAGGGTGCATGAAATTTTAGTATAGACGGTTGGCTTTATCTTTAAGGAACATTAAAATGCACATCAAAAAATGTAGTAATGTAGCGGGTTTAAAAAAAAAAAAACAGCAAGGAGAAGCACACGAATTTGTGTGACAACCAATTTCATAGCAAAAACTTTGCAAGAAAAAATTATGTATGTCCAATACTGATAAGACATTGTGAGTGTATATTTTCAGATGTGGTTCTCTTAGTATTCCACCCATTCACGACAGCACTCCAAGAATAGTAAGCACAGTCACCAGCCTTCTCCCTATGAAAGGGGAATATATATAGGGCATGAAACAAAACTTCAGCATACAGAACTGACACTGCAAAGTTAAGGACCTGACATTGAAAGGAATTTGTAAAATTCCCTTCCCTAGCTCGTCACGGCACTGACAAGCCCTGTCCTGCTGTGTGCCATTTCCGTTTCCAGTGGGGTATGTATTCCTGTGTCTTCTTTCAACACTGCTAGACCTAAATGCATGAGCTGGTCAGCAGTGAGTAAAAAGGTATCTGTCTGAACAGCCACCGACACTTACTCATTTTAAATTCATATGTTGGGCACAGTTTATTTAAATTTTAGCAAAGGTGCTTTTTATCACGGAGCTTTGAGTTCCCTGCCTGAGATGTGGCTTTTGGCAAAGGGCAGCAGAAATACGAGTCAGGCTTGTAGTTGCTGGCATGAAAGAGAGAAGAGCCAGGCCTCAGACCTGTTTCTGATGGCAGCACATCCTGAGCAGCTGCAGTGTATTTCAGCTGAGCTGTAGCCTGCCGGTATTCAGGGCTTCTTCCAACAGCACCAGTCTGAGAGAAGTCATGGCAAAATATTAGGTCGGCACAGTTGCTGGTTTTGCCCCTGAAATAACAGACTTCTTCTTCCACAAGTTATTTCTCAAATCTTGTAAAGAACAGCCCTTAGTAACATGCATTTGCATGTAGGTAGACAGAGTGGTTTTGAGAAAGGTTTTTCGGAGTGTTTATTTTAGACATAGGCTTACTTATGACATTCTCATGTGACATTCCTGGAGGCTTGATATTTGTGATCTTCACATAGTAATAACGTTCACTGTGGTAGGTAAAACATAGCTATAATAATTACGTGTTACTGATGTTCGATGACAGGATGTTGTTTCTTTTTGTTTCCAAATAAAATCATGAGGAAAGAAAAGAAGAGTAGTACCCTGCTGCCAGGGAGGGAAGGAGTGCCTGGCATGACATGGGCTGGCTGTGGTGAAGAGGCCAGCCCATGGCTGCTGCTGCTTCGCTGAGAATTGATTTGTGTGCTGAATGTGCTGTCAAGAGCCTGCCCAAAAAAACCTAGGAGTCCCCATTTCTGTGGCGGCAGCAGGCCCTATATCTATAAAGCATGCAATATGCAGACAGATGTGGGGATCGGTGACAGCATCATTCTTTTTATGATCGTCATATGTATAGAAAAAGGCAGGTCAAAAAACTAATTACTTTTCTTTTAATGGCTTCCTGATGTTGAGGGTTTATAGGATCACAGAAGCAAAAAAGTGTTAAAATCCGAAGGACTGAAACCGTCACTTCTTTATGGTCCATCTTTTCATACCAGCTCATTCAGAGATGTTGCATACCAGTATATCTATTCAGAGCCACTGCTCCCTTCCCCTCACTCAAATCACATTTCATTTTATTGAGATGTAGATAAATGTGCAGGGGGAGAGTATTCTGTTTTTTCAGGCCCGCCCTTAATACTATTAAATAATTGTGTAATTAAAGGCTCCAGCAATTTGCCATCTCTTTTCACATAGAATTACTTCAGATGTCTGGCATACGCACTCACCCTGTTGTTCAAAGCCATTACAGTCCATACAGTCAATAATCTGCAGATTAAAAATTCAATAAGTAGACGCATTAAAAATTGCATGGTTCCAATTCAGTCCATACTCCCGATTCAGGCTGCTTAGTGTTGGAAGGTGGTTTCTGAAAAGCAGGAGATGGTGCCACCATTTCAGGATGCCTCAGCTGATGCCTAACCATGTCAAAGCTGCAGAACAAGGGCTTGCTTGCAAGGGCTGTGGTGAATCTATAGCTACTATATCAATAGAGAACATAATAAATGGGCATCCACGGAGATTTCTCTCCTAAAACCATGCTCTCCATGTAACTTGGCTACCAGGGTGTGCCTGAAACAGGCTTCCCTGTCTCACTCCATCACAGCTGGGAAGGGGTATGACTGAAAGTCTTCCATTCTGGGAATCACTCAGTGCAGATTGTTGATGGAGCCTGATGTTAAGTCTTCACAGACTTTGTTTGTTTGTTTGTTTTATTTGTTTGCTTTGTTTGAATTCAGCATGTTGTTATGGGGTTTGGGGAAGAGAGGTAGAAAGGTTGCAAACTATCACATTTAATATCTGTGCTTCCAGTTGTTTTGTTTATGTTTCAAGTCCTGGTTTCTAGTTGGGGATTTTTGTATGAAAGCCCAAACCATCAGTCTTGAAAATGTTGCTTTTCAGTAAGTAGTCCCCACTAGGGAGAGGCCACTGTAATCCAAAATGTAACTTTTCAAAATATCTCTGATCTTACTCCTGGTAGGAAAAAACTTACTACCTTTGCAGTGATCAAGTCGTTAGTGCTGAGCACAGTGAAGGCAGTTTTCCTTTCTGCCAAAATACGTGACCAGGAACTAGCTAATACGCCTTAGCCACAGTCTGGGGGCTCTCTATTGTGTGCAGTCTTTGGGAGAAGTTCTGTAGGCAGAGGTTGCCTGGCTCCCTTTAAAGGACATTTAAAGCCGGCAAAATTATTGATGACCGTGTTTGTGAAGGACCTTCTGTCTTTACTAGGATTCCTATTCTACCCACCAGAACTGTTATTTTCCACAGCTTTATCCATCCCCTTTTTCCCCTGATGTGAAAGAAGCTTCTTTACTGTAGCAATTGTGTCTCCTTTGAATCCCTGTCAGTCTTTGCCTTTTATGCAAGAGATGCCATCAGAGTGCATAGCATGCTCAGGAAGATGTAAAGCCCCTGATGGCTGGGCCCATCACAGGCTTGACTTGACAGTAAAGGTAAAAAAAAAAAAAAAAACACCACCAAAGCTACCAGATGACATTAGTTTTAATCATGAGTGATCAATGTAAAAATATTTTAGACCTTTACCCACACATGATATTAAGGGCAGTTTTATCTCTAATTATGCTTCATTAATGCAGTGTAACAGAAATGCTTTAATATGTCTCTTTTATCTGTGGTGAAATGTTTACAGGGTGTTATTTTTTTTCTTTCTCTGTTGTGGCAAAAGGCAGAAAGACCATGAAAGAGGAATTTGCTTCTGGTGCTGGGATGTAAGGGGCAAGGCAGTCATAAGCCCAGTGACAGAGGAGACTGTGTACTCAGAGGGGCAGGGACCCCTACTGCATGAAGGAACAGAGTCCTGTGTGCTTTACCTGTGTGCTGTGTTTCTGTCCCAGCTATACATGGTGATGAGCAGGTGTGGGGATGCCTGAAAAATAAATTACATCAATCTACTATGCATAACACCCCACAGTGGGAGTAAAAATTTTATTCAGTGTTGGGGAAGGGATAGGGATGATGAATTTTAGTTCTGGTGGGTTTGCACCTGAGCAAACCTGATCTTTTGGAGGCTAAGAGGAGTTGGATCTGATAAGGATGCACAGTGCTACAGCATGCTGGTGGTCTTGGGTTCCTCTCCCAAGTGCATTTAGCCAAGCAGAACTTATCCTGTTTATCCTGATAATTAGAATCTAGTTTTCTATTTAATATTTACTAATAACACCATGCACTTACAGGGCCTTCCAACCAAGCACTTGACAAACCTTAATGGAATAAGCCTCATAGCACTCTGGGGATGGAAGTGAATACCATTTTCTTTATCATGCTGAAAGAGTAAGATGATGTAATTGTACCTCCCTGAGTTTATTTATTTCTTGTCTCCCATTATCTGTCTGATAAAAACCACTAAGTAGCAAAAAAATCTATTGTTTTAGAAATCCTTCTGGTAGTTTAACTATAATCTAAGACTAGTAACCAATTTAGACAGAAGCATAATTAGTGTAAATGTTTCCCGTAACTCCCTCTGATGAATGCCATTGCATTTGGATATTCACTTGTTAGAACATGCAGCTGAAGAGTGAAGAGGTTTTCTCTAAAAAAAGTGTATGAGCAGTGTCTGTGCATGGAAGGAGACTTAACTGGGACTTTCTGATCTTAAGGGAGACCAGCTGTTGGTGAGAAGTGGCAGAACCATATCAAGAGTAGGTTGAGTGGGGCACCAAGAGTACACAAGATGATGCCACAGGGCCAGGTGAGAAGGTGCTGCAGGAGATGGGAGCAGCCCAGACACATCAAGCATTGGGTGAAAGATGCCAAGGGCACCAGAATGTCATGCTGTGGTTCTGACTGGGAGGATAAGGAGTAATGAGAAGGTTGTGGGAGGTGCCAGTCATCTCTGTCAGGCACTGTTCGTATAGTCAGCTTTTGGAGGAGTTGAAAGAATTGCTGAAAAAAAAGGCAGGAAGTGACTTGTATGGGTGATGTATACTGCTGATGTGAGTTGGGGCAGACAAAGAAAAACTGCAGGCTTTTCTCCATTATCAATGCATGCTGGGCTTTACAGGTTGGATGTACTTACCATACCCACAAGTCTGTCATCTGCCCGTGCAATTGCTGGAATTAACACTGTGCTTTATGAAATTACAAAAAAGTATGAGTTGTTTCATATCAAGCTGGGACAGGACTTTATTAGTCCTAATTTGAAGGTAATGCACTAATGGCAGTATTTGTCAGATGGGTTTTTGCAGTGTGAAAGCTGGTAGGAACTGTGGGAATACAATCCAGTGCAATGCTTTGGACTTGTTTTCACATTCCAGGCCAGAGTGGCTTCTGATACAGCACAACAGCTGAAATGTATAAGGGAAACACATTTTACTTCTTCTGGCTCCGAACTGCAGCAGCAATTTGGCGAATGAGCCTGACATTCCAATCCTGCTGCATTTTAAATGACCAGGTGTCTCCTCACTTGCCTGCTTAATTCATTGTCAAAAAGAGGAACTTCTCACTGTCTGCAGAGTTCATTCTGTGTGATCACATGGTGTGTGATACCTCCCCTTCAATCACCATGATGGCATTTATTTACATTTCTTCTCTCATCAGACAGAGAAGGAAGACTTCTTCATATTGCATATTTTCTTCCTGTCGGTCTGCTCAACAGATAACTGCCAATGCTGGGACACGAGCTACAGTAGTTTTGGGTTTTGTACACATCCCTTCAACAAACTGGTTAGGTATCTTCTCGTTAGAGCTCCGGAGATTTCTGTACAACTCCTGTGCATCAAGATAAAAATACCTATACATTTACATTTTAACAGAAATACCCTCTCTATTTTAAAATAAATTTTAAAATATCCACATATGAATGAAAATATTGCAGTAAAACATTGCATCAGATAAAAAAATGTATTTTCTCCCTCCCCTCTCCTTTTCTTTCTTCTAAAGGACTGCTTTCCCATCTGCTTCAGATGGGAAAGCCTAGCCAGCATGCTGGACTATCTTTTAATTAAAGAGGTTTTCTGTGGACTGCTGCATTCAAGCTTTAACTCTAAACTAGAAATGCATATATATATTTATGTATGTATGTATGTGTATATTTGTATAATAGAAATATATCAGTACTCTTAAAAATATCATTATAGAATTGAAAATAAATCACCATGATCTTTTTATTCATTCTTAATAGTTTATCTGAAATATTTGTTGACACATCTTTAACCTCTTTAGTAGACATTGGTTCAGACCCTAAACAAGGCCACTTCAAGGATTTCTGCTTGTTTGAGGTTTTTTTTTTGCAGCCCTTCTTTTTATATTATTATGATAATGCTACTAATACTAATAGTAACAATAATTACAAGAACAGGAGTAGTAACAATTGTTAATCTAGGATAGCCTTTAAAATAGCTCCCCTGCACATTTAAAAAATCTAAATATAATTTAGTTTGAGATTTTTATGCCATCATAAGTAATTTTTATTCATTTTAAACACAATTCTAGTTGTATAAATCAGTTTTGTTTAGTATTCACTGCAGATAAGAAAATGTATTTCCAAGGGTTGTAAGGTGCAAAAAAATTAGCAGTTCTTAATAGAAACATAAATGTTATCTAGTGGTTTTGATACAATTAGAAAGTATCAGCAAAAAATCCTAGCCTTGGATTTGTTACCCATTCCAGATAATTCATTACAAGCCCTGCCTAATAAATTTAGCAGTTTGAAATTGATTTATGCTGAACCTTTGTAGTATTAACATTCTTGTTTTATAATTACGAGCAAAAGGAGCATAACCTTTTCCTAATATATGGAAAAGAGATGTGATGTTTCAGAAAAAAAATCACTGATTCTACTTTTCTTGCTGCCGTTAGCCTTGCTCTTGGTTCTTCAGCTAATGCTGATGCACAGTGACACATAGTGAAAGTATCAAGACTGCAGCAAAACTCTATGATTCTGTCTCGGTGTTGGGAATAAAACATGGTCTTTTGGCACACTCCGGAAATACTGAAGGAGCTTAGGGATCCTTGCAGGTCTCTGGGATCTTCGGTAGTACAAAATTAACAAACACCTTCATACTCTCTACTTTAAAATGTTGACACAGACAAATAAGGCTTGATTTTAAACCACCATGAGCAGCAATGGCTGCATGTCTTTTTTTTTTTTAGAACTAATTTCAACATGGTAATTCTCATTGGGAGAAATTAAGTACATTAAGATAAAAGGGTTTTATATTTCATTCTACCTGTGAAAGCTACCATATATATGCTGTTGTTCTTTGTTGATCCTGATGCTGAAGAAACATCAAATATTCTCACACACCCCCCCACCCCCTTGGATTGCTGGTATCTCTTTACACCTTAAATTCCCATTAATATAGTTACAGGGATTGCCACGTAAATCCCCAAACAACCTACATGCAGTTGTGCTGTCTATTTAAAGGGCAGCTTCCCTTCCCAGCTCCATCCAGCCTTTGGTCTGCCAAGGTCTGCACAAGTGTGTAGCAGAGCTGCTGTGGGCAATCAGGAATGAAAAGCTGGTCATGAAGTAATATACTCTATACTATTCTGTCTTAAGCAAAAGAAAAAAAATAAAAGGTTTTTGTTTTAATACTCCTAAGTCCTAAAAATCAGAACACGGGCAAGGTTTTCCTCTTAACAGCAGATGGGCTTTTTCTTTTTGTCTTTTCTTGGCAAAGTACCACCTCCCCATCCCAGAATTATTGAAAAGCGTCCAGTAGCAAACAATGAAGTGAGTAGCTTCATAAGAAGAATGGATAAAATGTGAGTTGAAAAGAGAGATTTCTGATCAATAACTCTATTTCTACAAAAGGATGACTTTCTATGAATACATTTTTAATAGGCTTTAAGAAAAACCCCCCTGGAGGCACCCATCATGGCAATGGAAGGCAGCTGCAGCTTCCAACTGATGTTAAAAGACATCTTTACCGTGTCTCACCTGGGTGCATATGAGGTCCTGAAAATACCTATAGGTGCCTCATCCTCCACTCCCACATTCCCTCTGCATTTTGGGAGCCCCTGCAGAGATAGACTGTGTGCTATGCATAAGGGCTGAAATCCAGAAGAGCATTTAATTTAAGTATGTGAATAATCCTATTGAAGTAATTTAAAGTAATCGTATGCTTAAAGTTAAGTGTGTGCTTAAAACCTTTGCTAGGCTGGGGCATGGCCTGTCCCACTCCCCCAGACACCATACAAAATCAGATCTGTTGTCAAGAGATCTACCACATCCAGCAGGATTGCTTCCCATGCCTTCTGAACTTGAATCTTGTCAGCTAATTTATACTGTAGCTATTAGTATTTCATGCCACGTGAAATACCCCAAAATATTGAATAAACGGTTCTCAAGAGGTTAAAAAGTATAAAATGTGAAAGATGTAAATGAAAATTTCAAATATGACACAAGTGATAAAAAAGTAATTAAAGAAATTATTAATGCTAAAACCAAATATGTTATGTGTTATGCAAGCATATGCCTGGGATTTGCCTATTACCAAAACTGCAATACACAGAAAGAGTGAAAAATCCCTGTACATTACAAAGCTGCTAGAGTGCCAAATTTAAACATGCTTTTTCTTCCCTATCCACATTCAGTATGATCAGTTTGTTCTTAAGGCCATCCCTTTTTGGTTCTAATGTCCTGTGTTCCTTGGTTTTGTTTTTGATTGTGGTTTTTGAGAAAGTAAACATCCTGGATACAGTTTGACAGAAGATATTATCGCACAGCTAATATATGTTACATATAGAAGCTGATGAAATGGATTTGGATTTCCCTTGCTCTGCTGCGGTGTTGATGATGTTTCAGAAAATTTAATATAAAAGGACTTTATATCTTTTTATAATTTTAGCTATTTAAGACCACTATCAAAACCTGGTTTTGAATCAATGTATAGGTATCAGAAACACGGATGATACTAACTTCTCTCTTGTCTGTACTGCAAAAGAAATAGGCTGTGTTACACCATAGTTTGTGAACTATGTTTTATATTTTTGAAATGCTATTATTTGCCCAGTTAATTCAGTTTTAACTGTCCATTCAATTTCAAAATATGAGTGAGTTCTGTTTACCCAATTTCTTACTGGGTGGATGTTGTGGTATATGCCAAGTATATTTATGGTTTAAAAGGATGATGGTTCAGCAAACTTACTGCATAATAATCCTTACTTCATTGTTATACTGTAAGTGGTTAAAGCCAAGTGTACATGAATATATAATGTGTTCCTCCAGTTTTGTAGCATAGCAATACATTATACTGTTGAGCTACTAAGACATTTATTCCAAAGGAAATGCAAAGAGTGATTTAGAAATGCCAATAACAATAATGCAATTACAGTTGCAAAACATCTTAGTTGACCAAACAAATCTTTTCTAAATGCACCTAGAATATTTCCTTAGCACATTTAATTAAGTATATATTCAGCATATTTAGTTTAGGACCCAATTAAGCACTAGAAGCATAGCGGTATAAAATACAGCGCTTGCCTTCCAGGCACTCCGGCTTAAATTCAGCAACAGTTGCATTTGAAGCTGTAATGCTGCTACAAAGATGGGAAAGACAATACAGGCAAAAGAGGCCATATTGCAAAGTGGCACTGGTATCTACAGTAATTATAGCAATCATTCAGATGTTCTAGCAGTCGATACAGCTGAACTTCAGACAGGTTGCAGCTCTTAATTTATTAATGCAATATTTTTTCTTTATGAATTTCTCACATCAATCTCTTCCTTGCACGTGTGCAATTAGTTGTGTAAGATTCTCTTCAACTTTTTAGGAATGATCCTAGTGCAGTATTTACAACCATCTTTGCATCTCTGGTTTGTATATCAATGTGTCAAGATGTCTCGGAGGCAAAGAGCAGAACACATGCAGCAGAAGTGACAGTGACATGAAGTTACATTGCTCCAAACAGTAAATCATGATGCTGAAGAAGCAGAAGACTTTGACAATAAGGTCTAAACAGAAGGACATTTTGACCTACAATGTAACACCAGATTAATGACTTGCTGATAGTAACTGGCCCTATTTCCAGTGGCTGATAAAAAGCTGCTCTTGATGTTTGTCCAGCTCCTATCCTATATGGTCTGGGTGCCAGGCAGGGCGAGGCAGGAAACAGTGCTCATCATGCATGCCAGAAGTGACTCTCACTTGGGTGGACAAAGGGCACCACCCAGCTTCCCTTCCAGCGGGGGTCCCACGCTCACAGGCATTGCCAGCTACCAGGCAATGTTCACATGTTCCTGCTGGTACTTTCCAAGGCACTTGCACGTATGCCAGGAAATCACTTGTCTCCTCCTATAAAGAAAAGTAGCACTGCTTGTGCCCGGCTGTGTGTTTCTGTCTGGCTCCCCTCGCTCACAGACCAGTAGAACAGCTCCTTGAGTGTAGGGATTTTCATAGCTTCATCTTCCCGTTGCATTGTTGTGGCTAGTAAAGCTATCAGTTTTCTTGTGCTGTCCTTGGTGTGGTGTAAAGCTTTATATCAGGGTTAGAGGAGCAAGGTGCCTTTGTGGTGAGTGGTGCCTGCGCAAGTCCCCTCTAGAACTGATGGGAGGGCTGTGCTTGAGCTCAGGAGCGGGTGCCAACGCTGGGCATGGTGTAACTAATGGCAGTGGCTCTGCCACAGAAACAGAGACGATGAGATCTTGTATGACTACCATAATTGATGTGTGTTTTCAGGATGGGCATATGGTACATCTTCCTGAGATTTTTTTTCATTGTTGACTGATGGTTTCTGTTACATCAGCATGTCCTTAAACTCTGGTGTATGGTTGAGGTTTAGGTTAGGCAAACAATGGAAAAATGCTAAAAGGAAAAACCTCTGAATGTCTCGTAAAGGGTTTCTTGCCCTTGAAAAATTGATAGGCTGTCATTTAACCTTGTGGCACCTCTTCAAGCTGTCAGTCAGCCACTGAATATTTGAGACTTGTGAAGTATGATACAGAGTAACAAAATGGTATCTGCTCATTCAAAATTGTGAGTATTGGACTAATCTCTTGAAGTATGTTGATAACAGATGGAATAAAAGATCATATGGCACAGATCACATAGGGTAAGGTTAACTCCAATGTCCTGCTCAGTGTCCCTTTTCTCGTTTAATGCCACTGCTAATTAACTGGCACGAGTGTTTGCAGCCATATGTGGGATGTTGCTGAAATCCTGCTGACTTTTGGCATACCTTGATACAATTGCTACCTGTACAGTACTGCCTGGTTTGGTTTACTTTAGTTTTGTGCTTGGGGCCCTTAGTAATAGGCCCTTAAATTTACTCATTTCTTGTGTGCTTGCAGGTGGGGGAGGTTCAGTTGCCTCATCAGGAAGCTGGTGAGCTGCTCTGCTTTTTGGTCTCTGTGTTTGCTTCTCTGGCAGCAGCAAAACAGGTCAGATCAAACTGGAAAAGATACAACTCCTAACATAGAGATGCTGGTCTTCTCCCCAAGTTTGCTTTTACATTTTGCACTTCATGCAAAATATATCAGGGCTTGAAATGGGAACTGTGGCACAGAGCCCTTAGTTTGTTATAAACAGGGGAATGGTATTTCATGAGAGCACAGCTATGGTTTAAGTTTAATAGATTGCACAGTAAACTTTTTTCTCTGAAATTTCATTTAGGTTCAGGGTAAAATGATGGGGTTTTTCTTGCTAAGCAAAGGAAAAGCTTCCTGTCTTTGCCTAAATACTTGTGTTTTAATATATTTATATCTTTCTTTTGAGGCAGTAAATGCCAAATACATTTATGAGTCTATGTATTCAAGAATAACAGGAACATCCCAGAGATCTGGTCCCTTATCTCTTCTGCTTATGCTATTTCCATGGCTTATTTAGTGATGCGACCCCATCAAAAATGCTATGTACAATTCAGGTCATCTGTGTGCACAAATGATAAATTCAGTTTAGAATGGGTACCAAGAAGATCAGAGGAATGGAGGGCCTGTCTTGTGAGAGGAGACTTAAAGAGCTTGGCTTGGATACCCTAGCAAAACAAAAGCAGAGAGAGGATCTGATTGCTTACCATAAATACTTCAGAAGGATAAACACCAGGGAGGGAAAGGACTGTTCAAGCTACAAAACAATGTTGCCACAAGAATAAAAGGGTATAAACTAGCCATGAGTAAAGGCAGGCTGAAAATTGGAGAAAGTTCAGACCATGAACAGTGAAGTTCTGGAAGAGCCTGCTGCTGATGGTAGTAGGGGACTTTTCTTATGGGAGCTGGTGATTGCTTTCCAAGAGGAAATGCACCACATTGTAGCCTGTGACACCAGGGGCCTGGATTTGATGACTGAAAAGATCATTTTCATTCCTGAATCCCTGTCGCCCTGTTTAGTGCAAGGTTTGTCTTGTGCAGATATGCTGGCAGGGCTCCTTTCCCTCTCTTCCATTTAAGAGGGGTAGATACCAGGCTGTGACTTGCTTTTCTCTCTGAGCATCATACTGCTGAGATTAGAATCAGGACTTAAAAGAAGATACAAGAATACATAACGTTGTGATCTCTCAGAGGATGTTTTATATTCATCTCTATTTCCTTTCTCACACACGTGTGATGCAGGGAGATGTTACTCCTTTGTATGCCAATGTTACTTTTCTGTCAGCTTTTTGGCATGCAAAATTAGGAAAGAAATTGTCCTGGTGTTAAACTATAGACCCAGGGACTGGGAAATTCTCCTGCTCTCTACATGTAGCAGTAGAAGGCTATTTTTCAACCTGAAGGAGCTATAGAAGGCAACACATTATGTTGGCAATTGTTGCAGTGAATGCTGCATCGTCTGGCAAGAGGCTCAGCTTGGTGTGGACAAAAAGTGAATTTCTCCTTTGTGCCTACATCCTTAGCTCCCTTGTGATGAAAATAGAACCTGCTTTAATCTTCCTGAGGCTGACGGAAAGATATCTTGCAGACTGCAAGTCAGCAGTTGCCCACACAATTGTTTGGCAAAATCTATTTTTAAAAGTCCATAAATTCCCCAACTAGACAAACCGGGATCTAACAAAAAAACATCGTCACTAATGTACTATCCTTTTAAAGAAAGACAATACTCTCTTCTCCCCTCCTTTTCTCTTGTGGAAAGCCTGCCTATTTTAAAGTGTGAGTGCCGAGTGCCTCGGCGGAGCGCATCAGGCCAGATGCTGCCCCTCCGCTGCTGCCTGAGCGGGGTTTGCAGCCGCCGCTGGCGGCCGGGGCTGGAGGCGCTCGCTGCGCCGCGGAGGGCGCGGAGCGGGTGGCAGGGGACGAGATCCCCGCAGCGACACCTCGGCAGATCGCATGCGAGCAGCCTGCTCGGGCGTGCGTCAGCAGGGCTGGAAATACAAACTAGGAAATCAGGTTAAGCCTCTTCACGGTTGTCGTTCCCCTGCGCATACCCTTCTTTCCTGCTCACTGGAGTGCGCTACGTGGGAAGCTTTTGCTGACTGTGGAGTCCATCTCAAAATATTTTTCACTTATTAAAGCTGCAGACTCAGAATGAGTTAAAATTGCCTGTCCTTACCACTGCTCAAAAACCTGGAAGATGTAAGAACATACTGTGCACATGAGTCATCTACACTAAACGCCCTTTGAAAATACAGCCCCGGGCTTTGATCTACAGGCTTGTATTATTTTTCCTATATTTTAAATCATTCACAAGTGGTTTTCAGGCTGACCTACAGGTCTTCTATGCAGAAAATTGTATAGACTGCCTGAACTGAATCTGTATAGCAGAAGTTTGTTTAACTCTGCAGCTTTACGTGTAAGAATTTCATATGTGAAAGGGTTATTTGTGCATGAATGAGCTTGCACTTCAAACTTAAACTGTTTATGTAAATAGGCAAATCTTACTGTACATCCTCAGTGCAGAAGTCTCCTTTTTGAATTAACAACTCTTCCACTCCAAAAAAACCTCCCCCCCAAACCTAAAACCAACAACCCAGAATGAGATGTGATTATGATAGAATTATGGTTTTCAACGTGTATTATTAGATATGCCTACATTTAGATTCCCAAAGGGACCAATTTACTAATATTAAGTATTCTTGCAATAAATGGGATGTGGTAAAGAGAGCTGCATATATTTTATTTTTTTTTTAACTGAAGAGCTGAATTTCAAATGAATAATAGTAGCACTGGAGTTCCAAATGAATGGGACTTTTTCCTAAACCTCTTATTAATTAGGAATTATCATAAGGCAAAATATCTGCATTAATTTGCCAAAAGGAGAGTAAAGATTGGTGTATTGCAGTACTCACAAACTTGTTCTGGTGGTGCTGCAATGCACAAAACTTCTAATAAATTGGGGAAAATGATGAATTTGACAACAGGCAATTAATGCTAATCTTTCCCTTTGCAGGGGTACATTTTATGCTGGTGTTGTAAGAGCAGAATTATGAGCTCTTCTACTTTGCTTTCAGCCATACTGCCTGCAGCATTCTGCAGTATGTTGTAGTAATCTATAAAATGCCTCCTCAATATAATGGTTGTGGCACACAAACATCAAGTAGAAGGATTTGGGGATGATCCTTTAGATAGCAGACCGAGTAAGACTGCTTGCTTACTTTTACTGTCTCGTTTGTAAACTCCATGCCTTCAGCAATGAGAAGATGCTTTCAGAATAGGTTGCATTGTGTTCTTGAGCAGCTCATTGTTGTGAGTCTGAAATTTGGATGGATGTGATTCATTTTCTGAGAAAAAGAGCTAAACACTTACTGAAGCAAATGGCAGCTTTTTATAAAGCTAATTATTCAAATTTTACTTCATATATAATTAAAATCACGTTAAACTATTGCAAAAAAAAAAAAAAAAGCCCTATAATTTCTTGCAGTTTTAATGGTGTCTGGTTAGTAAACTCTTGTTCTTCTGAATACCCCATGCATGAAATAGAGCATGGGACACATTCAGAGTTATTTGTGAAATTATCTCAATGCAGAGCTGACACATATCATAAAAATAAATAGCTTAATGTGTTTGTGTGCATTGTGAGTGAGGATTTAATTTTTTTAAGTCCCTATTGTTCCTATTTTTAATTTCTGAGCTGTTTCTTATTGGAATAGACCCAGGCACAATGGGAAACTACAATAATATTTAGGCATTGAATATTTGCAGCTTTGGTTGGATTTCTGTTGCTGTTTTAGTTGGTAGGAGAAAAAGACGCACACATATGTATCAGATTTTTTGTTGCCTTCCTTCCTTCCTTCCTTCCTTCCTTCCTTCCTTCCTCCCGCCTCTCTATCACCCTCTCCATTACCAATCTCCTCCCCAGTACAAAGTATTTAGTAAACAAATTCTATTCTTTTCTTTGTGTGTATGTAGATACAAGGCGTAAAGATACAAAACTCCATGTGAGTTCATACATCAGTGCTGACTGACAAATCCTGATGCTTCCTGACCTAAGCAATGGGATTACCAGAAGACAATAGCCACATTGTTTGGAGCAGAGGTTAAGGAGCTGGTTTAGCATTACTGTCATTCTCTATATTGAAATTAATTTCAAAACTAATTATAATGCTTGCTTCTACTATTCCTTTTCTTACTTGTGAATCTAGCTGCATCTCGTGTATTTTTAGATATATATACATTTTATATGCATTTTTTCTTCTCCTGTCTTACCAAATACCTCCACCAAAAGCCATGTCCTGCTTCATTAGCCAAAAGTGTCAATATGCCAAAAGGCCCATATTTGTGTATTACTTTAACCCATGGTTTCAGCAGCAAAAACAACAGCCATTTACATTCGTTTGTTTACTTTTATAGGCCACTGTAAAGCAATTGCTTGTGTTGTCCTGTATGTCTGACATGAAATTCAAGTGTTGCGTTACTTCCATCACCCAGTGGTCACTGGACCGTCCAGCGGGCACAGCAAATCCTGCTCCCAGTCTAGCTCAAATAGCTGAGCTGAACCCAGGGGATCTTGGCATGAACAGTGGGAAGAGGAAATTGCCTGTATCAGGCAGGAGAGAAGGAAAAAAGTCTAGATGAGTTTTCAGATTATGTTGCTTGGTTTCTGGAGAGTTTGCAGGTTTATTGTATATATAAGAAAATATAAAAGTTCTTGTGTGCCACATGCACACAAATGCCTCAGGGTGTGTAGAGGTGATTTCTTCTGTGTTCAAGACACCGGGGTATATCAACCATTATTCTATTGGATTCTGATGTACCGAGTCCAGTGGCAAGCTCCATAGAGCACTGTGCCAGATTCTGCTGGAGCAGGGGGTAGCCAGAAGTGTGCCTTCTGTAAGCCCAAGTAGTCCCTTAGACCAAAAGCCTCTCAGAGGAATATTCTAGACATGAGCTTTTCAGTGAGGGAATAGGAGGGTTATAAAGGTGTAAGAGGCAGACACAGTCCATTAGGTCTCCCTAGATGAGTAGCTCTCCTCACAGTACACCGAAGTGGCTGAGGGAGGAGAGTGGAGATTTCTGTAGCAAATCAGAGAGTTTCTCTGCCAGCAGCTAAATCCCATATGGGAGCATCAGCTGCACTTCCAGACAGGAGTGGAGTCCTGTGGCTGTTGGAGAGATAGTGTTAGTTCCAGCCTTAAGATTGCTGCAACTCCCCACAGGGCTTTCCAACCAAGAATAAATCTGTTATTCTCTGACACAAACTGCTGAAGCTGGGTCTTCCCCATCTGCACAGTGCCCCTTTTTCCCCTGAACACAAATAAGGCGTCTCTTGCCTTCCAGAGCTCCTGTGGTTCAAGCAGGAACTGGTATTTTCCACTGGGTTAGGTTCTGTGTGCATTGCATATTCTTTTTACCGTATTTTGCTCTGCAGACCCTCTCAGGAGATGGGGGACATTCTTACCACCTGGACATTGCATACATATGGTAGGGCCCAGGACTGCTTGTTGAGTTCTCGCCTGCAATGTTACTTCACATTTGTTAGCAGGCTATTTGTGCTGCATCTTAAAAGTCACTGCAGTGCTTGCTGTGAAGGTGCCCCACAGACGTTGATACTGCAATTTTTTTGCAAGGAGCAAAGATCATTACATTTTTAAATGTTCATTTAGGATTCTGATTTAAAGCCAGGAGAAAAACCTAAAAGAATCTAAGTTAAAGCAGGAATAGTTCCATGCTAGAATAGCTGCAAATAGTAAATTATACACTTAGTTACGTTTGATTGAGAGAGTTTATTGCTCATGTGAGCAAAATGTCTAGCCCCGGGCACTGTGTAGGTAGTTACTGCGCAAGCATACCACCTGCAGTCATGCCAGAATACCCAAACCCCCTGATACCACGGTGTTTGCTGTCCTGAATAGGAATTGGAGGTCATGCCAGATTTCGTTGCAGTGCAGTGAAGTGGACTAGGAGGAGGCTACCCACCTCATTTGCACTTGTGCCTTACAGTAATAGGTGCTTGAATGTCAGTGGGTGGTGATAAAAGGCTAATTTACTCACCCCCAGTGCTGGGCGCACCCCCTTTCTGCATGTGCAGTGGAGATCATAAAGTCTGAGAGATTCCCCACTGTACTGAGGCCTCTACGTTATTTTTATATATTTTTTTTTAATTATTATTTAATCTTGTATGCTCCAGTTGAGCTACATTAATGGATTAGAATACAGCGTGATCTTAGGAGAATTCTACTACAATAGATAGATAGTTGGATGGATGGACAGACAGATGCAAGTTTAAAGCACAAGAGGATTTGCATATTTAGTTCTGCTTTACAGCCTCCTTTAGAGAGTGGGATTAATGATCTGCTAAATTATCACAGTTGAGAGTCTTCAGCATTAGTGTGAATGCATATCCTGCTAGAGCTAGTTTTACAACTTTTCTAGAGACATTTACAAATCTTACTGAGGGCAAGGGAGGGAGGGGAGTGGGGAATATCTGGTTGTTGACAAAGCAGCTGGTGACTGAAGGAGAAAAAAGAAAAATCAGAAAACCTTCCCTTTTCTGGCATGTCTAAGAGCCTTTCCATCACCCACTGCATGCATTTAGAGTGAGAGAAGGAAGAGTGTTCTCCAAGGACTGTTTGCTTTTCAAGTACTTGAGATGCTATGTTAAGCACTCAACTGCAATTTGGCTTAGAGAAATGTCTTCAAAAAACATTTATTTGAAAAGGGAAAAAAAAGCTCATAAAGGCAAGTGAACTTAAGATGTCTAGCACACCTTTTGGTCCCTGATTTTAAAGATATTAAAACATGTGGTTGAGTAAGGTGTTCTGCAGAGGACTAGGGGCAAATGCAACTACTGTCTTAGCACCAGCCTCATAAACTTTTGATCTAGCCATTAAAAGAAAGAACATTACTTGGCACATTTCTTGGTTACACATATTGCATTCTTTGGTCCCATTAAATAATAATGAATAATAAATGGCATAGTTTGGAACAAAATTCTGCACAGCTCAGTAAGCGAAGTGGGCTAACATACCTTCTGCTTCTCATGGAGGGAGATGTGAGTGCATCCTAGCACCCTGCCTAGGGTTAGGGGTCTTAAAAAAGCAGGGAGCTGTTTCCAGCCATCTCACTGTTGTGTAACAGCGGTTTTGACCTGCATTAGCAGAAGAGAAAACACACATGGTTTTCAGTTAGGTAGGAAAAAAAGAGTGCTGGCTTCTGAGATGACACCAGCAAGACTCCCCACGGTGTCTAGACTGTATCCTAGAGGTGATTGTTCACAAAAACAGTGCAGGAACTGAGGCCACCTAATCTTAGGGAACAAATTTATGGCCCTAGATTTGTTCAAGTTAATTTAAGGACTTAAGAGCACAGTTGGTTTTGGTTCCCTGTGCAGTGAACAGAACGAGACAGATATGTCCATAAAGTGATTCAAGTTTCAGCTGAGCCAAGAGGTGCCCATTTATGTCCACTGACTGTACACAACCCAGCCTCTCCATGAGTCTTAAGGTGAGTCTCCCTTTTCCTTAACTCCAGTACCCAGGAGAGCAGGTATTTACGTAATACTCAAGAGACCTGCAAGTGCCAGGGAAGGAATGTCATTCTGTTATGCAGTTTTTCTCTCTTTGCTGAAGGTGTCTCGCTGAATGAGTGAGAGACTGATCATCATTCTTGTCAAGCCAGGGCCTGATCCAGCCACCCCTTGTCTTCAGGACAAGGTCTGTGTGAGCAGCCTCTGCAGCTGGCCTGAGCTGACTGTTGGCAGATGGGTACCAAACACTTGCCTTTTTCTCCCTTCTGTTTGGAATGCCCTAGCTTCAAAAGCTTGTTTGACACCATCCACTTTGGCTTAGAGGGGTCTTATATGGGAGAGTGTTAGGTGCCCATTGGCAGTTTAATGTTACAGAGATGAACGCTTACTGGAGACTTAGCAGTAAGATTCAAAATCCAGATCTCCTAAGGGGGCAAAACTTGCTGGTTTAGGATGTATGGATGTAGTGTGTTGCAATTAATAAGGGGAGAGATAACTCAGGAAAATAAAGCAAAATACATTTTGCCACTGTTTTTCCATTTTCTTTTAACCTCTCTCTAATGCTATGCTTCCCTATCTTTTTTCTTTCCTCATTTCTTTTTCATGCATTTTACTTTTTTCCCATTGAATTTCCTTCCTTCACACAGCAGTTCTTTTCTACATTTCCTTTTCATCCCCTTGCCCTTTCCTCAAGCTGATCCTCTGCACCAGCCTGCTCAGCTCTTCTCATTTCTTGGTGGTGCAGCTGTCCCCCTCGCCTTCTCCAGAGAGCTGCTCCATACCGTGTGGCCAGGCTGGCAGCTGCTGGAGCTGCTGGAGCGTTGCTGTGTTACTGAGATGCACCCTTAGTAGAGCCTGAGAGTGGAGCCATAAGACACAAGCAGTCTTGTGCCACTGGAGCTCTCGCAGGATAACATGATACTTGTCAAGAAAGATGTCTTCACATCTCTTGTAACTCTGCAATGGATTTCCCTTCATCTCTTCTATAAACAGGGTATTTGTACCATTTCCCTGTACCATTTGTACCATTTCAGCACCAGTTTATAGCCTGGATTGGGCTTGCTGTTATTAATTATTTGTATTTATTTAGCCGCCTGGAATACCAAGGCATGATTGTGCAGGAAACTTTACACCCACAAACAAAAAAGGCAGCTCTCTTGCCTAAAAAAGAAAACAGCAGACAGCTATTTGGGGAGATCACATTAACTCCCCCTGGGCTGACGTGGCAGCTAAATGATGAGTGGGAGTGTGTTCATAAGATACAGAGGAAGTTGTTCCCTGTCTCTGGGGCTGGCCACGGGCAGCTTTTGAGTACCGGAGCTCTTGCATTTTCTTTTCTTTTTTATGTCTTTCAAGGCATACAACAACCAGCTCTGTGTGTGTTTTTTTAAGCTCAATTTCTCACACCGATTTATCTGCTTCTAATATTTCCCTTCCCTCTTTTGACTGCTGCAATTTGCCCACCTTTGCCCTCCCTGCTGCAGATCCTCACAGCCTTGCTGCTTTTCCTTGCGGCACCTGCACCCCACCATGTTCCTCTCCCCTGCTCCTGCCTCCTTCCTGCTCCCCAGCTAGGGTCCCTCCTGCTGCTCTGCCTCTCTGCTCCTCCTCTTGGCTGCCTGCAACAAAGGAGGCAGGGGAGAGGCAGGAAGTACTGTTAAAAAAAGGAAAAGTCACCCTGCGTGCCCTGTGCCAGAAGTGCTTCTCTTACCCTGCAGCCAGCTTAGAAAAAATGAAGGGGGATGTCCAGAGGGTGTCCCAGCAGGAGAACATCCCCTCTGCAGAGGATGGCTCTGGGGTGCTGGGGGGGGGCAAGTGGTTTCCCACCACCCAGGGAAGGGGAAGGTGCAGGGAAGGGGCTCTGACGCCAGCGCACCTTATGCTGGTGTAAAACTATCTAAGCCAAAGTTCAGGTGAAGGGCAGCCATGTAGCCAGAAAGTCATGTGGCTCTCATGTTGGTTAGTATGTCACTTTGAACAGCTCTTATCTGATATTATTATGACTAACCCACTGCTGACAGCATGGAACAGATTACAGGAGCCATGTGATGATTATTTAAGGCATCGCTGAGTATAACACGCGGCTAATATTAACCCCTTCCTTCCAGAGCAGCTCTCTCACCCTGGGAGTGATGCCTGCAGCAGGCACTCACCCTGCCCTGCCCTGCCCTGCCCTGCCCTGCCCTGGGAGCGCTCCCTCGCCGCACTTACCTTGGGTGCTCTATTTCAGACAAGGCTATTTTTGAATAATTCCTCTGTTTTAATGTGGCCTTACAGTTCAGAGCAGTTCTCTATGGTTGCTCCTTTTAAAAATTATTATTACTCTTATTATTTTTATTTTATTTTGTTTGGATTTTTTCTCCTTTTTTTTATTTTCAGAATATGAAAGATCAGTTATGACAGGTACCCATATTTCGTATTTCCTGTGGCATCACGTGCCAATAAAATTCAGAAGCCTTTTTGTTTTGTTATGGTTGATCTTTAAAGTTATTGAGAATGACACTGAAGTTATAGCTGGCAAAATAGACCTCACTGTTCTACATAAATGTCAGCAGCGCCAAGGCAATGCGTTCCGAGAGGTAACAATTCGTGTGCTTACAGGAAAGGCGAGGTATGCACACATACTGTACCCTTTAAATAGGCTGACACCTGCACCAGGCATTTCAGAAACAATGCAAAAAATGCGGCATTATATAAAGCATGACAGTGGCCCTGACTGTTCAACCACTTTGACAGGTGTGTTAAAAGCTGTGTTGTGAGGATCCTGGATGAAAAAGCTTGGGCTCCTGGTGGGGACTGGGGCCATGGTGTCTCTCCCTCATGACATAACATCAAAGGTGTGAAGAATTTAAATGACACACCTGGAAATTCTGTTCACATGAGTGGCATGACTTGTGTGGTAACACAGAGGGTAATATTACACCAGCAGCCGCTGGAGTGCTGGGGTTCACACTCACCTCCCCACGTGGGCCCACGCGCTGCTGGGCAGGAGGCACTCGCTGTCTCCCTTTGGGGCCTGCCCGCAGCCACCCTGTGCCCCCTCTGTCAGCATCCACTAGCAGGGAGCAGGGTGGCATAAATTTTAGGTATTGGGATCGGCTTTCTTTTGCACAAAGGGAAGATGCGGGATTATGAAATCAGTGTTTTCAGCATTGTGAAAGCCTTTCCTGGGGCTGTGAAGCCAGAGGAGGTTTGGCTGCTGGTTTGGTTGGGAGCCAGGAGGAAGGCCAACAGAAAAACATTGTGTGAAGGCGAAATCGTGCTGCTCCCCTGGCCCTCTGTATGGAACCGTATTTCTCTTCCTCTCATGTCTGCAAAACCTCAGCCTCGGGGAAAAAAAAAGCGAGTGAGAAAGGTGGAGAAAGTCTGGAGCAGGAACTCGAGGTAGCAACCCTTCCCTCCATTTTAAACTTGGGGCCAAACCCAAATGCGGTCACAAGCACTACAAAACATGGTTGAGACTAATTACAACTGAGACTCAAAAGGCCCGTAAGCTTTTGGAAAGGGGTTAAAAAATCCCTTTAGATGAGGCCCTGAGCACACTTTGTTTAAATTAAAAACAAAAAAAGGAAGGAAAGAAAAAAGAGGCAAACAAAAGAGAAACAAAAATCCCCTTGGCTCTACCAACAGCACATGCAAAAGTGAGTATGCTGGCAGAGAACATCCATGTGGGATTTGTATTGCTTGAGAGGCAGAGACACAGTGAAAAGGGCAGGAATGCCCGTGCTGGTGAGGGGCTTTGTTCCCTCTTCCAGCAAAGCTGCAAAAGACAGAGCCACCAGAGTAGGAAACAAGAGGACAAGTGGTTGAACTGTGTAATAGTAATAATCATAGTAGCAGTGATAGTACTGAGTTCCTGTGAGCCTTGGTCGGTGCTTGAGCCCACCTCTCAACACACTCAGGCATGCTGATCACTTCACCCTGCCTATTGTGTATAGGAGTTGCTTCGTCTGTAAAACATGATTGATAAATTGCTAATGTGCAGATTTGTGATGAGCTCAGATCATTAATAGTTTGCATTGCTTGGAGAGCCTCTATTAGAAAGGCTAAAGGCTAAATCATTACTTGTTTCTTTTCTTGAGGTGAATTACTCACTTTTGGAAAAAAACTGTTTTCTGCAGATGCTCTATGAAATGTTTGTCCTAATGCTCATTTATCGTGAGTGGCACTGATGGAACGGGTGCTGGTATGAAGCAGATGTATCTGTGTAATAGTTTACTTTGATGGCTCCTTTAAGAGGCTTCATAATCTTTATATTTTACCACTGGGTTTGAAATTTTATGCTCCTTTAACAGGTGTATTACCTTGATCAGATGTTTTCATTTTAAACTATTGACTTATGAGCACATGGCCTGCAGGGATTGATGTGCAGCAAATTGATTCCTTTTAAAAGATTTATTCTTATATTCTCTTTTTATTTAGTGTAGGAGTTCACTAGAAAACATAAATGATTGATAATGACAGTTCATGAGTAGAAATGGAAGTGTCCTGCAATTAAAACCTTTGTTTCCCTTAGTTTAAAAGTAGAAAGAAATCAGTAGGGATGGGAATTCACACAGAAAGATCCAGTCTAAAATCAGGCAGACTTTTGTTTTCTGGGTTAGCATTTAACAAACCCAGCTTTTAAAATGTTTCTTCTCCACTCACAGCCACTATTGTTTCTGTGCACTTTTATCATTCAAAGAGTTCAGGCTATTTGAAAAGGATGTGTACAAAGATTACCTTAAAATGACTCATTGTAAAAGCTCCCTACCTGATGAATTTGTCCTATTGGAACGAACATCTACTTTAATAGAATCCACTAAAAAAGCTCAATCTGTTCAGCCTGTGAGATGGAATGCAGTAGCAGAGTCCTGCCATGAAAATAGCTTGTGTAATCAGTGGAATATAAATGGCAACAGCATCTTGTACTCCCTTTTATGATGGTGGAAAGAGCAGGAATTCAGTGGGCAGCCATATGACCAGGTCCTGCATGACTGAGGAGCTCACATTTTTGCATTGCGCTGTAGCACAGTATCTTGTGTGTCCAAGAGGAGGTAAATTGTTCCCATGCCTTGTGACCAGAATCTCTGTCTGGAGGAAGAAGCAGAATAAAGGACCATTATTTTAGCAGAGGCATTAGAAATCTGTGTAACTGCTGGAAGCATTGATTAACAAAATATTTTCTCATAATGGCTAGTACCCTTCTGAAAGTAAGAGTGGGGAAGCTGCTTGAAATAAAAAACTGCATATATGTCTGGGCAGCTTATAGTTTTAAAGCACTGCCTATGCCGACAGAAGAGGCACGGATATGACAATTACTGAAGGCTTAGTACAAGGATAAATTTAAAGCAACTTTATTCTAGAGTGAGCCTTCTGCATGAATGCATGACTTGTTTTGGTGCCAGTGTGGGTGGCATTTGTTAGATCCTGGAGTCCAGTCTGTGTTGCTGCATGAAATGAGTGTGATGGGGTCAGGTCAGTCCTTGCTGAATGATAATCCGCATCATAAAGCTACTGTAAATGATTCAGCATGGTTTAGTATTATTTTCAGCCAGTGCCCAGGAGAGGCCAGGACTGAGCTAGCATTAAGAATGAATTGTTCATGCTTCCCACTCTTATATAATGCAGAGTTCAGGTCACAGAAAAGTACGTCAGGAAAGTGAGCACAGCCTCTTTTCACAATGTAGATTACTTGTCTTCCTTAAACAAAGGTTGTGAACCAGGGTGGAGGTTTGGTTTTCAGAAAGCATCTCAGAACTTCCTAGAGCAATTGAGTTATGATTCTGCAAGTCGACAGATCTTCTAGGACAGGTGCTGAATACCCTTTACTTCCACAATGACCAGAGAAATTTGCCCCATTTTTGCAAGGAGTTCACATGTTGAGGTTGCAGCTTTTAATTTCTAAGTGGATATAATGTGCTAGCTTAAAGCCAAGAATTCAGTTGCATACAGATTATTGGTGCATCTGGGGACTATTGTGATTTTTTTTCTTTGATCTCTTACTAAGGCACCTTTGCAACATTAATTTGATTAAATTGTTGTTTGAGGTCATACCAAATTGCCATGTTCTTTTGTTGTTGCCCAGAAAAGGTTCTGAATAAGTTACTCATGTAGATACTTAGGCAGTTTTTTTAAGTGTATGTAGAAGGCTAGACAGGAAGGCTTGGATACAGGACTTCAGAAAAGGACAGACCAAAAGGAAAGAAAGAAAGAAAATTTGCAAAAATCAAAAACCATAATTCCTAATTGTCTAAATTCATTTTTAGCAACTACCGTTAGGCTGGACTGATGGTTGTGTGATTGCTCTACTTCATTCTGAAAAAAACCAGTAATATTGTGGAGTTTTACTTATGTACCAGGAAAAAAATAAAGCAAAGCTCTGTGTGCTTCAGACTTGGCTAGCGAGTCCAGCCAAGAAGAGATGGAAACTCTGCCAAGCACTTTTTCATTGAAGAGTTTTCTTGAAGCTTGAAGAGGGGAAGATCAGAGCTTTGCAGACAAAATTGCTGATTCTTGCTCAAGGTGCTACTCCCTTTCCTGCATTTAGGGCCATCTTGCAAATATGGGGTGGACATCTGGCAGACCTAGGCTGAGTTCAGTGTTTGTCTGTGGCTACTCATGCGTGAGGACCATTTGACTTGGGACTGAAATAAGCAATATCTGCTGGGTTTTGTACACGTATTTTTAGGGGGTTTGAAACCTCGGTGTTTTGCATTGCTGCAAGACCCTTTCAGCCTGTCCCTGCGCAGTAGAAGGTCCCATGTGGAAGCCTCAGGGTTGTTCCTGTTAACATCTCATGATGGAGCTTACTCTATCAGCTATAATGTTATACTAGTGCGGGCCCCACACCTGAGCTCTTTCTGACCTATAAAAAGGTCAGTATCTGTTTTTCACCCTAGTTCTTCCACGGTTGTATTCTCCTTACAAGTACAGATGTTCTCCTTTATTTGCAGACTTTTCTGTTCTTTAGGACTGTACAATTATGTCAGAGGGGACTGTGTCCTAAAAGACTAGAAAAAAAATGTTTGTTCCTGGTTTGGGTCTTTTTTCACTCTTTCTTATAAAGAAATGCCATGAAAAAGCCATGAAGATGGAGTTCATTATGTTAATCCCATCTCTAAAAGCGCTGCTGTGCTGCGGGCCTTTGTTGTCAATAAAATGTCAAGCAATGGCATGTACAGCATGTTGTGCAGACTTGGAAATGCCGCAGCTGTAGGACTGTGCTATGTTTTCTACACAAGAGCTGAGAAATATGGGAGGGATTAATATTGGGTGCCCAAAGTGTTAATACTGAAAACCAAAGCAAGAAAAAACCAAATCTTACAAAGAGTTTTTTTCAGTGTATTTGTAAAAATGGGTTGGCATTCTCCATAGTTTGAAAGGCATCTGTTTACCCCTAGTTTATCCAGGAAAGCTGGTGCAATAGTTCGCCTTCTCACAGGGGCAGTATCCTTTCGAGTGTTCATGCCAGTGTAGAGCATAGTGGTGCTATTGATGCCTCCTCCAGCCACCTAGAAACAGAGACTAGACAAGAGTAAGGGAATAAAGATAGGTATTTATTTGAAGGGCCTTCAAGGTACACCCTGGGGGAGCCAGAGGCTGCTTCCAAAATTGGACCCCAAGATGGACGACAGGTCACGAGTTCTTCACACTTTTATAGGTTTGGACCATTTGCATATCAGGGTTAATTCTCCAATTAAAGCCCCAGTTTTAGCGATGTAACGCCCCTCAGCTTGCCCCCCTTAGAATCTTTAGTTTACACATTTTGGGCCTAAAAACAGCCTGGTTGTCCTTAAAGGCAAAGCCCGGAGAGGCTTTGTTATGTCTACCTAGTACGAGAGAGCAGGAATTACAGGCTACAAGGAACTTCAGAGTTACACTCTAAGCAGTACAGGATTTAAAAATATAGACGTTAAAACCTAAGGCATCACTATAAGGCACTTATAGCCATGAATTTGTCGTGCTTGTGATAATATGGGAGGCAGGTGAAATACCAGAAAGCAAATTGCCTATTTTAATTCCCAGAAAAGAGACTTTCCTTCAGCACTGACCCATTTTATGAAATCGTGGCTTTTGTGTTGTAAAGGACCTGATGCTTTTTTGGTACAAATGTGACCAGTTTGCAGGTCTCCACTCCTGTTGTGGGAATGCCTGGCTGTGGGAGGGTGAGAAAAATACCTTAATAATATGATCCTCACCAGCAGAAACCAACAAGGAAAACATTACATTCCTGGAGATGTATTTTGTAGGTGTGGTACAGAGACTAAAGGACAGCGTGATTTTTTGTTCTCCCAAGCACTGAAACAGCAAAATTTGCCAGTCTGGTCGTGGGGTAAAGAGAGGAAGGACTGTGAGCAGATAAACTCCTGCCCTAATTCTGAAATAAATATCACACCTTGTTTCTCAGACATATTATTCTGAAATTTTTCATATTTTCTGTGAGGAGTATCACCATCTCTTCACACATCAGTGGTGTATTTTAATACCAAGTCTGTGTTACAGATCAGTTAGTACTGATTTTCAAGAAAAATTAAATACATTAGAATGAAGACTGGCCATACTGTGCTAGTAAAACTTTTGAGACCAGTGACTCAGTTTAGGATATAAGAGGGATAAGGGTTGTCATGTGGAAGTAAGAGGGTTGAGGGATGATGGTTGTAATCTCAGGTCATGTAGGAAGTTCTAACCTAATACCTGACCATAGCATTTTCATCTGCATGCTGCTTTCACACTGATTTCAGTGACCGGGTGGCAGAAGGAAGAGACACATTACTGTTATTACTCGATACATGTGAGTCCTGTGGCCTTCCCACTATATTTGCCTGGATTGAACTTTGCCGTCTGCACCGCGGGCCAGGCATTCTGCTGTGCGACTCCATTCACCTCTCCCTGGAGCACTTTGTTAGGTTTCATATAATTACAATTGATGTCTTTCAGAAAATATTGCATGTTATGTTTTATGTTCCTTTTTGACACCTCATGATAGGGTTTCTTTCCTCAAATCACCAGGTTCAAAATGTGGAAAGATTGCAGGTGTAAAATTAATTTCATTTGTATTTTTCCAGGTGTGGGTATTAGGAGTCAACCAGAATCTGGCATCATAAACCCACTTCCAGGAAAAAAAAGAAAAAGTTAGTATCTGCATCCAGGGTTTCTCTTGTCTTCCAGGCTCCTTTTTATTGTTTCACTCAACATGCTGGTGCTGCCAGGTTCCTTACAGCTGTTCTCATTTTGTCTATTGCTGGCTTGTTTGCTGATTCAGTAACTACAATAGCATACCCTCCATCCTTTCCTTCTTCCCTCCTTTCTTCCCTTTTTTTCCTACTTCCTTTTTTCCCCTTCTCCAGTATGGGGGTAAACAACTTGAAATGTACTTTCATCAGCACAAAGAAAGGTTACTCTTGCAACAAGTTCTGCATCCAAGAATACTGTGACAAACTGTTTTATCAAACATTTTTTTCAGTGTGAAGGCATATCTTCTTACGTGCAGTATCAACAGAGATGCTGTCTTTTTGTGTGGTTTAGGCATATTACAGGTAGCTCTGAAACAACCTGCACTTACAGAAAAGTAATTTTCTACTTGGAGGGGGATCTGGGTTTAGCACAGGGAGCCAGAGCTGTTGTCAGGCCTTGGTAGGTGGTGTGGTCTGTTGGGCTAAGTTAGGCAGCAGCACAGGACTTTCTAAGAGTAGGTATGAGGATGAGGAGGTGCTACTTTTGCACAGAGCCCTTGTGACTCAACTGACATTTCTACTTGGAAGAATTCCCTTTTTAATGGTGAGAAATATTTTAGTTTCTCTGCTTGGCCCTCTGTGATATGTTCCTACCTCACTGTAATGCCAGTCGTATCAGATCGTTCTAATTATAAATGTGACAACTCTGAGAATTTAGATTTTAAAATCCTGGGGGTTTATGGGATATTTTCTAACTCCAAACCAGAAAAAGTTACTAGAAGACTTAACCAGGCTAGAAGGTGGTCTTTTAGTCATGAAAGTACCTAGTCCACACCTGGATTTGAGCCAGGGAGTACATCTGCTATATATATGAGAGAGAGAAACGAAAGTATCCTATGCTGTGAGATTGGTATCAGCAGGGTCCCCTGTTTCCAACCATGCTCATTTGCTCTAAGTCATGAAATTAATTAATGGAGAAATTTTCTTGTAAAATAGAGCAGCAGTTCTGATTTACATGACTTCTGTGCATTTGCAAGTATTTTTTTCCCCCTATGGCTAGAGCTGTATTAACAGGTTTTGTTCCAATAAATGAACTAACACTCATGTATTAAGCAGAGATCTCAGGGAATCCAGTCTCTGCAACAACTTTGGCATTCCCTCCTGTTTATTTATTTGTACCAATGAAGATGCCCCCCTGCTCTGTGCCATCTTTTCCCCCCCAGCTTAGCTACTAAGCAACCTCTTCAGTGGCTGCAGTGAATCAGCACTTCTGGCATGCTCGTCGCTCCCGTGCTCTGCCTCCAAGCGTGACTCCAGTGCGGCACACAGACCCCTCTTGGTGTGCTTCCCTGCTGAAGGAACAGGGCTCAGCCCTTAAGGCACAAGTTTTCCTCCAGTTTTACAAAACAGCAGATAGTAGATCAAAAAGTTGCACTGGGTTTTTCTTCCCTTTTTTGCTGATGGAGATTCAGGGCATATTTTGCAGCCCCATTTAAAGCACTGTGTGGGCATTCAGATAGTTTTTAATAAGTGTAATATACTAAGAAATAAAAGAAAATTAAGCTAGACCCAGTGCAGTTGGGAAATATGAACCTTATAAGATTCACAGATGTTTGAAGATTTTGAGAAACTCTCTGAAATAACTGCAGAAAATAAACAAAAATCCAATAAACACAGGAGTGCTCTCTGCTCTCTCCCAGTGTATTTGCAAATCCTTTTTTAGGTCATGTTTCCCAAAAAAAACCGGAAGAGAAGGGAGTTCTATTTATTTCATTACAAGGCTGATTTTCAAACTCAGAAAGGTCTCTCACTCCAAAGAAAACCCCACAGAAGATACTGAAGTTCTCTCTGAGCCTTTGGTAGTGTTCTCCAGATTGTTCATATCTTCTTCGGTCCGGCAATACAGAGAAAGTGGTTGTTCATAGACCCATTGCTTTGAATGAATAACACTTGAAACCACAGCTAATGTCACGGAACAAGTTGGTGAATAAGGTGTTGAATTAAGGACTCAGAGCATGGCCTATGGGAAAGGATAAATCCTGCTTCACTGGAGTTTGTGGTAAGGCTGCTATTGATGGGGTTGCAGAAGGGCAGGATCAGGCTCTGTGTTTTGCTTTGAATGCATTTTTCTTAAATGGTAAGGGAAATTAGAATAATTTGCTTCCAAAAATTGTTTTCTCATAACCAGTACAATAGCACTATGCAGCAGGACTTGGGGGTCCTGAGCTGTATTTTTGTTGTTTTATTGTTGAATAGTATTTTTCTCCTTACATTTAAATCTGAACTGAAATGTTGGCTGAAATCCTTCATGTGTGTTTTTGTGGTTCCATGGGCATTGTTTTCCTTGATTTCCATTGACGTAAATAGTTAAATAACTGAGGAAACTGGAACTATCCAGTATTACTCCTCTTCATCAAAAAATTGTCACTTTGCAGGCCTAATATGCCATATGTTGATTAGTGCTTTTGTTATATTAAGGAGTTTATTTTTACTGTACATCAAATTTACTATAGATTAGGCTCCTGTGTGCAGTTCATTAGATGTCTTGGATGTGGTTTTCAAAGTGATGTCAACTCTGCTTGAGAGCTGAGTCCTCCAGAAAATCACGATACAATCTATGCATGCAATGCCTGTCATCCTGAGTGAGACACTGGGACTTACAGGGTTCAGAAAGAGCTCCTGGTATTGGCTCTGGAGTGCCGGTGCTCCCAGGGTGGTCTTGAACAGACTCTCCTACTTCTGTAGGTGGTGCAGAGGGAATGCCTCACAGCATAGGTGTGCTGGAGTGCTGCACATCTCAGATGGCATTGCTGTGTGTCCATGTGCGACAGCGTGTGCTGAAGTGTGCTCGCCTCAGCTGTACCGTGAGTTGTATGGAAGAGTGCACGCAGGTGTTGGCACATAGAGTCATGTGTGAATATAAATGGAGCCTGTATTTTCAAAAGTGGTCCATTGTCCTGGGGATTAATGAGAAACTTGATCATCCGGTTATTGCCTGCAACTGCATACCCTGTGAATGTACCATGTATTCCACGTCTGGTGGCATGGGTGTGTTTTTTAAGGTGATGGTTGTGGAGAGGATTACCTTTTTTTAGGTTTGCTTTATTAAGCCAATTAGAAATGTTCAAGGCTAGGAGGTGTTTTTCCAGTTAGTTAAACAACAGAGGGAGAAGTGAAGCAAGCAAGCAGACTACAGAATAAGCTGTGTAAATAAAATACAGTAACTAACTTTTGGTCAGATAGCATCTTGCTGAGCAGTCTGATTATTGACTACCCAGCCAGTTCTGCTGATATGACCAACATAAATTCATCTTTGCTGCTTTTTTTTACTGATGCTAATGCCAAAAAACCAGAGGAGTTCTATGAAAGGAGAACTGGATTCAATTCTGGTTCATGAATCACATATGGAATTGTCAGGAAAGGAACAAATTCTGCCCCAATTGCCACTATAACTATGATGGGTTGTACTCATGTGCCTCAGGGCAGAATATAGTCTGAAATGAAATAGATGAGGCCAAAATCTGTTTTCATTGATCACAGAGAAGGCAGTGAAGCTGTAGAGGCAAATGTGACAGCAAAATATTGTGAGCAAGACCATTCCTCTTACCAGTGATGCATCATGGCAAAAAGAAGGCTGTTTGATTTTCAACCTCCATGATGTCTTGGTTGGATTGATAAAAAACATAAGCATTCTGTAAGCAAGTAAATTGAAGTGAAAGTAAGACACGGCCATTGACACTGAGTTGCAAGATGCAGGACCATTCTGTTTTTGTTGTGGAAAGTATTAATTTTTATTTTCTTTTTACTTATATTTTTAGGATCTTGCAAAAGGGAGACAAGGAATGTGGTTTCAGGGATAATCTTCTTTTATTCCATCAGATATATTCTGCAGCCCATTCCATAAAGATGACAATAATAAAAAAGCAAGGGACACAATATAAGAAACAACTTTCTGTTAGAGCGGATGGCTTTATAGAATAGATACTGAAGCAGCAAAGAACTGAAAGTGGTTTCTGAGAAGTGTTGACCTCCTTTCGTGCCACTTACTGTGAATTAAAGCTGTGAGTGAGAACTAGTTTGGGCATGTGGTACAGCACTTACAGCAACTGCTGCCAAGGAACAAGATTTGTGTTTCTAAGGAAATGCAACAAAAGAAAATGGTTTAAGAGGCAGTGGCTGTCACTGTGTAAAAAAAAAAGTATCTATTTATGTACAGATAGGAAAGAAAGGCCAAATTGGGTTATTCTATATGCAGGTTAGCATACGTGTGAACTCTTGTAGTGTGAGATTCAAAATCAAACTACTGTGGATTGTGCAGGGTTTAGCATATCTCACACTGTTAGAGTTTACAAAGTTGAGCTAGCTAAAAGCAGTTGTGACCTGCTCTGTGTCTGCGATTGACTGTTGTTTGTCATTCTTACAGGCATTATTAGTAACAGTGATCTGCCATAGGAAAGGGATACATTTAGAGCAAGGAAACTGGGGTTTTGTGGCTTTTTGGAGCTCCTTTCTTACGAAACCAAAAGGCAAATAACTTCAGCACTTCTAAACCAAGGCTGCCAAACAGTATCACTTACCACTACCTTTAAGGTTATAAATATCTTAGGACATGACATCTATTCCCTGATTTGTAGCAAAGATGTTATGAGAATTGTTCATGCACTGAAGTTTCATTAAGGGTTGAAAACTGCATCAAAACACCGAGGAAAAAAATATTGCTATATTTACACAGTGTCTTAACTCCTTTTTTTCACCCCTCCGGGTTTGGAAAGGGAACCACCTGTCTCCTTTGCTGATGTCAGACTGCTGCCTGGAGACATGGTGCTATTGGAAAGCACACGATACTGTACATATTTACACCAAGCTTGTATCTGATTGAGATTGTGCTATGAGACCTGTGAGTTCACAAGTTTCTTCATCATAGTCTCATGCATTAAACATGTATTTGAACTCTGGCTTGAAAACCGTGTGATCTTATGATAGACGTATTTATGTAATAGTTAAATGAATGATCATGCGCTCTCCAGCTCCTTTTCCATGCAAATGCAGGGGAAATTGAATATTATAATATTTCAGTGAGATGTCCTCAATAACAAATTACTGTTTAAAATAACCAATATTTGTATGTATATCAATTGCCTAGCAGTTATTTTTGTCTGCTATTTGCATGATATGGAAAAGAGTTTTTCTAGCAAACGTTTTAAGCTGCTTGGTGTTGCTTTCCTTTTGGAACGATCACAAGGGTGCACATTTAGGGATGTATTTTCCATCTGTTTTTTTGAAGCTGGCAAAGCTCATAATTTGGAATAGAAAAGAAGTCTGAAAGTACCCATATTTGAACTGATATGTGTTTGAGCCATTCTAGGAATTCTTATTCTGTAGCAGTTGGTAAAAGTGAAGGACTGTATTGTACCCTCAGACGCAGTATGCAGGCAGGGCTCAGGGCCAGTGGGAGCCCTATGGGAGAGCCCAGGGGCACACCAGGGCTCCCCGGAGAGTTTTGCTGCTCGGTTACCGAGTCAAGAACCTGAAATGATCAGGGGAGCTCTGTGAACTCCAGGTGTTTGATGCAGTCCTGTGGCGTGGAGGTGGGTCCCTGTTTGAGGTGTGTCCTTTTGCAAAGGCCGGGCTTGAGCTTCTCTTCATACAGCCTAGAGTGATGTGCCTGATGGAAAGACCCACTGAATCTTCTGTGTCCTGCAGTGGTGGGCGTGGGGCTGCCAGTGCAACTTGTTTGTGGGCTTTTGCCCTGTGGTTTTTGCCAGCAGATAAGATCTTTGTAAGCCAAATACAAGCTTTGCTGCGGGTCTGTGACCCACGTACAGGTTGAGGCCTGAGCTTCCATGCTGAGCAGCACTGGCATGATGGTGATTCTTTTCAGAGTGGGGATTTTCACCTGGTGAGCCAGAGATCACCTACACTCCCTCTGCTCATCCCTAAGTATTGCCTTAGCTCTTCACATCAGCTCACCCTTTTAATGGGACTGCTTGTTGTACTTGGTGAATAAGGGTGACAGAATCTGGCCCTGTTGCTCTGTCAGTGGTTGGATCAAGCTGGGATCCAGCAATTTCTCTTAGTTGGGCATTTTGAAAGCACCAAAATACTTGGGGACACTAGTGCTCCTGGGAATCCATGGGACTGGGGACAGCTAGGTAAAAAGGCCTCCAAGAAATGTGAACCGTTGCTGCAAAACCTAACTATGGGAAGTAGAACAGATTTTGGGATAGTAGCGTGCCTGGGGTATCAGATTGCCCAAATTAAGTTCTGACAGAAGAACTGGATTTATTTTTGCTGAGGTCTAGAGTAGAGCTAGTCAACATCACAGCTGTTGAAATGCTTATGTCTCCTGAGCGGTTCAGGCACAATTCTTGGGATGTGGAGATGGTTTTTCACTATCAGCTGGATGAGCATTTTGGCTGAAGGCTGTTCCAGCAGAAAAACTCATATCAGTGGGTGTTGCTGAAGACAGTACTTCTGGATCACTGTGGGATCTAGTTCATTGCTACTGTGCACCAAACTCATGGTGGTACAGGGGGAGATGTCAGTATCTCATCTTCCAAGATCTCCTTACTCTTGTTATTTTTTAATAATTTGTGATTTATTTAGTGTAGCTCTTTGCTGTATGTTATGGATTTTTTTTTTAAATGGAGATTGAAGGGTAGGGGAAAACTGGCCTTCCCTATCCTAGAGACGGAGAAGTTAGAGCTAGAAATGAATTCTTGGGTCCTCTATTTCATCCTCATGTTCTAGCACCATTTTTTTTTGTATACTAAACAGAGTGTTCTAATGTATGATTGATATTAATTAGGTTTCTGCAAAGTACTGCACACCTCAACTTGAACTGAACCAGAAATAAATATATTGCCATATATTAACATTTTATTAGTTGAGAAGAAGAATAGGGTGAAGACACCTATGTGAAATCCAAAATATGAGCTTCAGATTGAATTAATGCTAGCAGTGCCTCGAGATTAATTTGGTTACTATGGGTACAGAATAAGAAATAGTATACCATAATGTAACTGTGTTTACTGATTCATATCTGGCATTAAAAACTAAAATCACATTATACATGCAACAACAGCCTTTTCTTACTTGGAAGAAGGTGGGTACATTTTAGTAGTTGAAGTGAATGTTGCTCTCTGAAAAGTGCCAGTACTCCAGCGGAAGAAGAGTGCTATTCTTATAGAGGATCTGCCCCATCACAAGCAGCAGAACTGCAATACACCAAAAGAGACCTGAAACACAAAGAAAATAGTACCAACCCAGGAAGCTGCCAGTCTTCTACAGCTTCTTATTAAATACCTCTTGTAACATGATAACATCTGTTTCATGTACCATTCAGCTGGTCAAATGTGAGTTTTCTATCCTTGTGCCACTTCCTATCTCATCAGTATGTAGGAGAAGGAACAAGTTTTGCATCTTAAGATGTTGAAAGCTGAGTAATAATAAAATAATGCAATAGAAATACCGTATATTCAGAAAGCAATTATTTTAAGGAGTTTCAGTTTTGACATGGCTAGATTAAGTATGAAGCTTTTTGTTTTTATACTTACTGTCAAGAATGTTGTTAAATACTGATACCACCTCCTAAGAGAACAACTTTTAAACACCAAAATGAAAAGGATAAGCATTAAATATTTTGGTAGATATATTGTGCCATAATGTATACTGTCTTGTTCTTAATACAAGGCACAGTAGGGCTTAATTAAAAAGTGATTGTACGATCTATCACAAACCTGCATTAGGAATATGGATGCCAAGAAAATTAAGTTGAATAGGTGGTGATAATGAAATCGATATTTTATTGAATAGCTTTTATTCCTATGCCTTTGTTTGCTATTCTTGCCTTCCTGTCATTAAGTAAGACACTTTCCATCCAAAATTCTTTGAAGGAATTAATTTAGTCTGATGCTGCTTTGTTTCATTATTTTATCAGTGTAAGTTATTTTATTCATTTTTTGACAGAGTAAAATGCCTTGACAATCTCCTGACTCCATCAGAGCAGAGCATGACAGTAAACAAAGAAAAGCAAGTCCTTACGAGCTCGTTCCTGCTAGGAGTAGCTAGCTAACAACTGGTACAAGGGCGATTTTCTATTTCGTGTAAGCAAAAGTCACAGTCACTCAAAGCCTCCAGGACAGCCCCACAACCTGACTTTAGTACACATTTTTCCTGCTTCAGCTCCTGGTGTGGCTTTAGGACCTGCTAAGTGTAGAGTGTTTAGCATTAGAGAACAATTAAATATAGCATAATACCAAGTGAAGAATATATGCAATAAAAGTAAGTATTTGTACAGCCTAGGCCAAAATCTCCCTTGTTATAACTTCATCAGCTTAAATGCTATTGATTTTTCAGGTACCACTGACCTTAAATTGCTGGGATTGTGCTTGGGATGAATTTGACCTATACCGTTAAGGCCAAGCAAGAATCACAGTTTTGAAAGTGTAATGCAAAGAAATAGTTACCGTGTATTCTGCTGTCTTGTAATTCTACACCAGTCACTCAGTTCAGTGCACTGTTGCAAAGTCTCTTCTTGAGATGGGTAGAACTGTGTCTGCAAGCACTGTAGAAAACAATAAAAGAGCTTATTGTTCCCCTTCATATTGTAAGAGTGGTGTGCTGCAAACCAGACAGCCTGTGCTTTCTGAACAGAGCTGCTGGGGCAGCCGGCACAGCTTTGTTTTCACATCCCCACTCACTAGGTTCAGTGTTGTCGGTGTCCTTTAAGTGGCAAAAATCAAATAGCCAAAAGGAAAGGCTGGTTTTCACGCTCTTTCTGCTTGTGTGTCTCAAAAGGACACATACCCCATATTGCAGTGCACTGCACATTGCAACTTGCAGCTTGTCTAGTGCCTGGGTGCAGTAGGCAACATGGGATAATGTGCTAGAGGGGAAGACAGTCAAGGCACAAGGCTCTGGAAAGCCATGAGAGGCACTGAAAGCTTGTGTTCGTGGTATGCAGCAGTATAGCTATTTAAAAGGTTAGGTTCTGTCTATTTTTAGGTAGCCTTCACACTGGAACTGATCTAAAAATGAAAGGGACATAAAAATTGCACGTGTCTCTCCTGATTTATCAGAGATTTTTTGACAAAATGCATTAAAAAAGGCTGTCCTCTGAATCAGAGATACTTTTTTCTGAAGTATAGCTGTGCTTCTTATTTAGAAGAGGAGTCTTTATGTTCCTGATTAAAATGCCGGTGCTGTCTATTTCACTCCAAGATCAGCATTTTCAGATTTTAGCAAAGTTAAAGAAATATGACTTTCCTACTTATTGTTTGGGAAGATTTATTCACTTGTGTAAATGAATTTTAAAAAATTGGCAAGGCCTTTTATCTCATATAAAATAAATCTGAAGATAAATGATCTTTTCCACTAACATCACCTATCATTAAAGTGGCTAAATGAAAATCAAAATGTGTTACTATTTAGTGCCTGCTCGCCTTTTTACAGGAGATGAAATTGAGCATGTTTACTGGGCAGGAATTGTCAGCTATGCTTCGATTTATAGCATTGTCCAGGATATAAATTAACAACCACCATTTGTTTTCCCCAGTCTCCCTGGAAGATGGTAGTCCTGTCTCCCCAAAGTGTCCATCTCCAGCTTGCTGTGCGTGCTCCTACCCTTCCTTAAAGAAAACCTGAAAACAATGTAAAATTGTGTTGTGTTGAACTGAAGCACAAATATTTTTCCATGTCTCTGTAAACAGGAGTGCATGTGAGAATGTAGCAGCTGGAGGTCTACCTCCAGAAAACCCCCGGGGATGCGTCACACTCATTTCTCCAGTCTATGCAATCTTAGTTTAATAAATTGGTGATAATATTATGATGAAGTGCTCTTTGGGGTTGGTTTGCTGGTTTTTTCAGAGGGGTTTTTTTACATAGCAACTTGCAACATAAATTAAAATAGTCTTCCATTCCGACAGTTTCCTATTGTTACTTGGTTCTTTGTTCCTCAGAGAGGAACGGGAAGCCTGCAATGGGCAAAAGGAAAAGGAGCACTGTGGTGAAGTCTGTTTCAGTGTGAATCCTACACAATCCTTTCAATGCTTTTGGTTAAATGCATTGCCCTGAGTTGCACTTCCACATGTGGAGTTCAAAAGAGCAGAAACAACAAATAGTGTTTAATTGAGCCAGATTGCTAGGGAATTTTACAATGGTAGAGATCCATCAGGGACAAACATAGAAGTAGCAAACTTGCCTTATTTGTTGATAGACATGAAGTAATGAAAGTACTGTCATAGGTCTTTTGGGGAGGAAGTGTGAATCTTCCTGGTACCCACTTACAAAATAATATATAATCAGTGTCCCAGGGCAAAGGATGTTCAACAAATACTAAATTTCTTGGGAACAAAGATGTCTGAAATGGTGATAGCTGATGCAATCTCGGGGCTTTATCCCTGTTGCAGTCACAGGGGAAAGCTGGGGAATCCTGAATGGTATGAAAACTTTTTAAAAAAAAGAAAAAAAAGAAGGTGGAAATGTGTGGAGGACTTTCTGCTTTGAACTGCCTTGGTCCCACCTTCTGTGATAAAGTCTGATTCAAAGCCTGCCTAAATCCATTTAAAGATTTCCATTCCCTTCCGAAGGATTTAGAGCAGTCACCCCTTCCAGCTACTTTAACCCCCCTTTTACTTTACTGCATTTTCTCATGCAGGTATTGAGGCAAGTGATTTGGACAGAATAAAATAAAATAAAATAAAAATAAAATAGTAACTCACCCAAACCTTTCTGTGGCTAGTTCTCCCATTCCATCTCTGCACTCGCTTGTTTGGCCCTGAGTCAGAGGTGAAAGTACTGACAAATTTCTTGTCAAAAGCATTGCTGGAGGAGGGTCAGCCTCTAAAGGTTTACAGCTGCACTTTGTATAGCTAATAAGCCCTGGGCTAAATGCTTATCTTCCTTTATTTCAGTTATCTGAATTGGGGATGGAGGGAGGATGACATCTCTTGCCATTTGTGCAACTTTTTTAGATTAATATTGCGGCTCCAAGAAAAATGAATAATTGGACTTTTGAGCAGGGAATGGAACCACGAAACGCATAGGGATTCCTCTAGCACTAGTCACTAGTTTGCATATTGCAAGTTAACTGCAATTCATGAAGGGTTCTGGCTAAAAATAACTCCAGGGCTCAGTTTTGGTTGGCAGGAACTACTGGTTAAGAGGTCAGGCAAAGCTGATCCTTCAGATGCCTTGTCTGCCTGAGACTGTTGGCTGTTGCCATGAGGTGATCCCATCTCCTCTTGGCTTGTCCTTGGCTGACTCAGGAAAACGGGGTGCAGGGGCTGTGGGGAGCTGGGGAAGGGGACCTTTGCTGCAGTCTGGGAGCTTCAGAGGCCAAGCAGTGAGTGCTGGCTGCTGCATGAGTGGAGCTATGTTGCTCACTGACCAGAGTTTCCGCAAAAGCTTGAACTCTTCCACAGGCAGGCATAACCCTATAACGGGTAACTTGATCCATAAGTGTATTTTAAAAACCCCCAAACACTAGGTCTTTTGTGTGATATCTTCATTTTATTTTGTTTCCCTAAAATTGTTGCAGAGCAAATCTGTGGCCTGTGTTACTAAAATCCCATCAGATTACTACAGTCCAGAATTATTTCCACATTATACTTTGTTTTAATATGAAAAATGCCAAGAGCTAGGCCCAAGAAAAAAGGCTGACTCAGTTCCACTGAGTTCTGTCTGAAGAAAGTCGTATTTGAAGATGAGAGATGTGTTGGTAAGGCTGTCTGTCATCTCTGGTTTATTAAAAAGAATTGCTAGGAGGCACTAAAACTGTCCACTGCCTTTCCCTCTGTTCCTTCACTCAAAGGTGCTTCATTCACATCGACTTTACCATAGCGGTTTTGTGTAAAACAAGATTTGATTTTAGAGTATTTAAAGGTTACTGTTCTCTCCAGTGCTGTGCTGCAGCCTTGTATGTGCTCCACTGCAGTCGCCTTACCACCCATTTTAGAGAGGAGATAGCCTATGTTATGGAAATAGATTTTTTTCTCCCACTAGCTACTGCAAGCCTCGGCATGGATCTGGTAGGGAGTGTGCTCTCCTGCACTGCTGTGGCAGCCTGGGCATCACAGCTCCCCTTCAGGCTGGGAGGCTCTGGCTGGGTCACTGAATGGCCAGATGGCAAAGCAAACCCCAAATGCAATGTGACAGCTGGGTGGCCACCTCAGTGAAGGTTGGTAGCTTTGAAGGCTGATAGCTCCCACCTAGTTGCTTATGGTTGCACCAGGGAAATCTTCTGTACCCTAAGATATCAAATCCATGGTGGTGGTTAAGGGGATCATCCTCTTCAGATCCCTCTCAGAAAAAGTTGGTAAAAACTAGATTGGCGTTAACTGTGAACAAGTCAGGGAACAAGAGCTCCAGGGTAATTCTCTAGGTGCTCAGGGGAAAGGGTGCAAGGTGGATGGTAATAGGTATAATGAGAAAGATCTGGGTGGGGTGTTCCAGAGCTCTGCAGAGTGTTACAATACAAAGTGTGTTCCTGAAGCTTCCCCAGGTTCAGCCCTGTGTATATGAAGCTGGAGAAGACAATTGCCTGTCCCCAGAAGGGGTGTGAGCATCCCAGCAAGGCTGGGAGTGGGAGAGGAAGGGCACAACTTCTGAGTAAGGGCAGATGTTCCAGGCCCCTGAACGGGAATGTCAGAAACCAGTTCCTTGGGTCTGATATTATCAGATATAAGCAGGTTTCGGTCTCTTCCCAGGGACTTGAATGTGTGGAAGGATAAGGGGATAATAAGAACTTTATGACTTCTTTTGTTCCAAGGAAATATCAGCAGTGAGGTGAGTAAAGGAGAGATGATGAAGATCTGCAACGGTCTGCGATTTTGATGTGGTCCTGCCTGCTCTGCCAACCTGCAAGACAGTGCAAAACTGGAATCTGTCTCCTTGGCTTGCCTGGGTGTCTGTGCTCAGATAGCATCACAGCCTCCCCAGGAAATGGATGTATTTACATGGCTCCATTTCTCAAACATAGAGAGGTCATAAATTTAAAGGTAGATACTCTTTTACAGATCAGCCTTTCTATAAAACAGTAACACCCAAGTGAAAGACATTGTTTGTGTTCCTTTTAGCAAGCCTGACAAGCTGGGTTTTCTTGCAAATCATAGCAAAGGAGGGTTCTAGAGAACATAGGTTCCAAATGTTGGAGGGAAACAAGTGACAAATATATTTTTTTATGTAATCAGCTGGAGTGGGTTTGTTTTTAATAACGAGTAAGTGAAACATGCATATAAAGAGGGTGATGTTCAGGGAGGTATAAGAAAAAATATAGGAAGATTTCTTGTAGTGGGTACCTGTGATCCTGCTTCACTTGAACACTCCTGGAAGGTTTTACTACAAGCACCCAGTTACAAAGAGTCACGTGTCTGCAAGCCTGGTTCACTGATGATCAGGTAATCTGCACTAATAGTAAATAGTCATATTCAGATCCAGTTGCACGTGAACAAGCGATTTCCCCTGGCATTCAGTGCTGTTTATTTGAGCCCTCAGTCTGTCGAGGCAGATGTGGCAAAATTCAGCCTGGTGTCAGTAATGTCAGTAACACATCGCTGTTCAGAGAAAGTTATTTTGGACTCTCCGATATACAGCTCCTCAGACAGCAGCCTGTGACCCAGAGCTGGGCCAGGAATTAACTTGGCCCTGATCTCTCAAGTTTTTCAGAGAGATGGTACAGAGCACGATCCTGGGTTTCTCTTTTAAAAAAAACCTCAGATCATAACTGCCCTAACAAAACTAGAGAGAGCAGACAGCTTTATTCCACTGTAGAATTACTGCACCGATGAACCCAGAAGTTCAAGGAGTTTGATTCACTGGCTTATGCTATTGGGAGTGTATTCTGGGTAGGATGAACTGGATAAATAAGGAAAAGAAGATGAGAATGGGGAAAAAAAAGAGTAAACAAATAGGATAGAAGTGGAACAGAGAGAATGGACTGGAGAACAAATACAGGATTGTGCAAAAAATAAGAGTAAAGATGCACAGAAGGAAGATTTTTAATAAAAAATTAATAGGGTACATATACTTTATATAGAACACCATTCACGCTAATACATCTTTGGAGTGCAGTTTGCTCTTTTATATACAACATTGGCTGATCTTTTGCTGTAAGGCCATTCACTCTTGGAGGGTTGAGCAGAAAGGGTTGAATCAATGTGAGAACTGATTTGCAAACCTCATTGGGCTGAAACTTCCGCACTATTTTTATATACAAGTTTGCTTGTCCTTACTCCACTGGAAAAGTAGCAAACTTTGCCAAAAATCAGCAAGTACCACAGTCTTGGGGGCAAGGAAAGAAAATATTTCTTCCTCGGTGCCGTAATGGAGGGGCTAAGTTTTGGATTTTCAAATCACGAAGTCTCCAAAATCAGTAGCTTCTTTAAGAAACCTAAATTACAGGGAATAAAAATCTGACCATAGCTAGAAAATGTGGGTGGGAGGAGAAAGAGATAAAATGAATGCTGAATCCAGGAAAAAGTCAAGCACAGAGGGATTGAAGGCTTTGGTCTTTCATTTCTATTTCGTGTTGTTGCAGGCAGCCATACCTTCAGTCCTGTTAGAAATGTGTCAGGATTTGGGAATTAGTGCCCAAATGCTGTTGGAAGGCTTACCAGAACTTTCTTGAATCATGGCCCTTAAAGAAGAAAAGGCAAAATTTGGGAATTGCTGAGACCTGGTACAGACTAACCTGAAAACAGGGGAAATGCGGTGATTGAAGAGGTGGTCTGATAAAGGACATTTCAACAGGGCAGATTGTGTCAAACGGACCCGCAGACTTTATCAGCTGAAGGAGGGTTTTCTTTGTATGTGTTTGTTATGGAACCAAATATCGTGTGTGTATGTGCTTAGATATTGCCCCACAAAAGATGTTTGTGCAATTCTTTAGTGTTGTCAAAACAGAGGGAAGAGCATTGCTAAAGCTTCTAGGGAATGTTCAGAAGACAAGGTTTCCTTTGAGGAAGCAGCTTAGGTGCTGGCTGGGTTTCACAGGCTTCATTTGCATATGTGGAGGCTGCGTCGTTTCCAAACTACACCCACCACCACTGCAGCTGTCTCCTTTGCTTTTCTCCTCCTTGGGGCACTGTGCTCAAAACCCACATTAAAACATTTGAAAAAAAGATCCTAGTGGGTAAATTTGTACTATGGCTGGGGTTAGACACTTCAGTAAAAAAAAAAAAAAAATTCTTCCCAAGCAATGGGGAACCCTTGTTGAAATCTCGCAGTCTTTTGTAATTGGAGTCTTGCTTGGCACCTGTTCCAGGTAACACTGGAACTGCCAGCAAAGTTCAAGCTATAATGTAGACAGGGCCATAGAAAAGCTCTAGGGGTTCTGTAATTATTAGCTATTGGTTTCTCCCTCTATAGTGCACTAAAAAAGTTCTTCAATCTCTAAAGCTTGTATGGTGAGAGCACCGCTAAGGTCACAGTTTATATTTATCAGTTAACTTGCTAATTTGAAGGGAAAGCATTGAAGTGGAAATGTAGAAAATAGAAACAACATGAGCAGGTCAAAATATCCAAAACAGCAATATGAAATATTCCAGTGTAAATACATTTCTATAAAAGGTGTGAATGAAACTTCAAAAAAAAACAGATGATGGATTCGGCACAGTCAATGAACACAATTATAAGTAGGTACTGAAGGAGAATATTCCACCAACCATGGATCCACAGATAATAATTAATAAGAACCAACTGCACTTCAGGCACGCAGGTGCCCAGTATTATTTCACAGTTGACTGTTCAGGGGGTAGAGGTACTCACCTTTGCCACAGATCTTAATAATTTACTGCAGTTTTATCATTAAATCAGCATATAATTGGGAAGGAAATTAGGTTTTTTTGGTCACGAGAGCAAAGCAATACCGTTAATTTAATTATTTGTAGGAAAGGCTTTCTGTAGTTATTTGGTATTTTGCTGTGTTTTTTTCTAATCAAGTAAAGTAAAAACAATGCCATTTTTGTCATCAGTGCTTGGTGAAAATATGACAGTGTGATGTGATTTGCAACTTAAGCACAAGCTTGGAAAAATGTACGTTTTATCAGGACTGGCAATAATGAATTACAAGGAAATACAAATAAGCTAAGAATATATCTGAGACCTCCTACCATTTCTGAAGGTTCCAGTGTCTGTGGGAAAAAGGCTATTTCAAGAACTGTACTTCTTATTTATTTTATTTCTCTCAGCAAAATTGCCATAGCCTTGTATAATAATTGAATTTATTTAGTCTTTAGAATACTCAAGTTTGCAAATAACAATGAAAATGAATATTTCATGACACGGAGGATGATAAGCTATAGTTTTGTAACTTTGACTGGTAGCCCAGCACAAGGGAGCCAGCATTTACATTTCACGAGAATTTTTGCACCCAGATAATTAAAAGAACTGCAGCTTAAGACAATAAGCAGGCAGGTGGGGATAGTTAAACGTGGTTTTATTTAAACATAGGTTTAGTTAACATAGATAGTTAAAGACCTTTATTTTTAGGGGTTTTTTCCCTGTTGTGGACAACATTTTGCAGTTCAGTTTGGTACATGTAGTTTATTGTGTATGCAATGCAAAGGGGCATCACAAACCAGTTGCACCTGCAGCAGCGCCTGTTGTCTGGGAAAGGCTTTGACGGGGAGACAGGTCTGTTATCACACGACAAGAGATTTTAAAATTTATTTATTTTCAATGAACAAACGCTGGGTCTAGGTCAGAAGGGTACAGAAATGCGCCCTGAGGCAGATTATAGAGGCGGGCGTGGGTCAGGGCGGTCATGGGCAGGACGGAGGCAGTTCCCTGTAACAGCCATGGTTTCTTGGGGGATACACTGAGACAGAGAAGTGATTAAAGAGCAGCTCAGAAGTACTGCAATCCATCTGGGAACAGGATCAGGCTTCCCCCTCGGAGCAGGTGAGATAACTGTGGGAATGTTTTTTACAGATGCTGAGTCCATTTCAGAGAAATGCTGGGGTGGGGGCNTGGAAAAACTAACTTGAGTTGCAATTGTCTACGAGATACCCATTAGCCTAATTAAAATACCTGGGGAGGTGCAAAAATCCCCGAGTGCAAAAAATGTTGGGAGGAGGTGTAACTTCTGCCGAACTCCGGGATCGCCTCTCCAAAGAGAACGGCGCCGGGGAGGCGGTGCAGGCACTGGAAAGGTTGTGCTGGGGCTACTCAGAGCACGCAGGCTGTAGGTCGGCTGGGAGTCACTTCACTTTTCCTTTATTATAAGCACAGCTCTGTCTATTGTGTGCAGGGGTGTGGGGGGAAGACAAAGAAAGCAAGCTAAGAAATTAAAAAAGATGGGGAGGCATAGGAGCTGTGCTACGGCAGGAGCAGCGTTCCGGGGGTGTGGCGTGGAAATCTGCTTTGAATCACAGCGGGTTGCCGCGGCCGCCGAGGTCTGAGCGGGTTTTGCAAAGATTTACTTCACTTCAGGCTGGGTCTGCCCCTGGCTGACGTCACGAGCTGGAGCAGCGGCTCCAGAAGGCTGGATGAGTGACAGCCCAGCCTACTTTTTAATAGCTTTGTCATGTGACGGGGAACAGTAGTAAGACAGGTGCCTTCGGTTCACTCTCAGAGGGTCTCGTTGCCTGCATGAGTATCTGCTGCCTGCCTGCCTCTGGACTGTAGTTTGCCAGCTTTCCTGCCGTCGCTCCGCAGCTGGATGGCGTGGGACATGTGCAACCAGGACTCTGTATGGAGTGATCTCGAGGTGAGGAGTGCGCGGCGTGGGCGGCCGTGGGGTCCCGGCAGCTGGCGGGGACCGTAGGCTCGGCGGGGCACCGGCAGGACGGCCGAGGCAGCGTACTTTGCAAACAAGTCCCTATCTTATCTTAACTCCAGTAAGTTTGCTATTTTAAGGTTACTCTGCGATGCCTTGAGCAAATCAAAGCTGAGCTCCTGTCATCAGTATAGTATCTCCTGCAGTTGGAAACTATTTTCATGTGCCTCTGGCTCGCTTTCCTGTCATATGCAATATTTATGCTCTAAGATATTGATATGAATCGGTGTCTGAAGTGGCGTTTCCAGTGGCGTTTAGTGGCCTGGTTGGAAAAATGCCATGTTTATTTAGAATAAGACTAATATTCCTTTAAAAAAAAAAAGTTATAATTAACTCATGGCTTCATATTTTAATTCCTTGTTTCACTGTGCTCTGTCGAAGGTTTTTTCCTTGTTTATCAGCTGCAGAATACAAACGCACACAGGAATGAATATCCTGTTGTTTGGCTTTTAGATGCTTTTAAAAGAGATTTCTGGAAGGAGACGTTTCCCTGCTACTTGTGGTATTGGAATACTGATGCTGTAGCTAATGCCCCATAGAGCAGGGTTTGCAGTCAATCTGAGTAGTCCAAGAAATGGTTAAATCCCACTGTACAGCAGAGACAACAGGATGAACCATGAGAATAGAGTTTATGCAGGACTGTGTGAACTGCTACTGCTGCTGCTGCCGCTGCTGCTGCTTGTGTAAAAATAGACGGCAATACATCAAATCCACAGCTTCTGCTGGCTACAATTCATAAAGGAAAAAATAAAAAAAGGCAAGCAGCCCCGTGGTAATCTCTGGAGTATAATGTGAGGTTTGAGGATTTCTGCGTGTTTGCATTCAGCAAAATGGAGCATTACCTGAAAGTTCTGGCAACTTGCGAAGCGAGGCAAACTTTCTTTGGACCCCATGGAGAGGAATCCCAAATACAGACCTGCTCAAAGGAACTAATCCTCTGGCTTCAGGCTTGGAATAAGTGCTTAAAATGCTCTCCTTGGGCAGTGGGGGAGGGAAAAACAGGTTACAGTCGATGCTTTTTGAATAAGATGCTCGTGCTGTAGGAGCTACCCATCTAAAGTGAACCGTTTCCATGTTCTCCAGTAAATTTTTTCCTATCTGGCAGCGCATGTGTGTGGATTCTCAAGTCATTTTGTCATGTTTTAAATATTTGCAGCTTGCCATTGTATCCGCAGATTTCTGTTTGCATATTGTAATTGGTCTTATCTTGTTTTGATTTCTTGGTAAAGTGGAATAGATATGGATAATTCATATGTCCTGTAGCTATTACGAGTCAAGGCAGTAAGTGGATGACTTTCTGGCTCCAAAGTCCTAATTGTTTCTGAGTAGCTGGAGTATCCTGTGGGTTGTTCTCTGGCTTGTAGCATGGGTCTCAGCTGCCGTAGCTTCATTTTTCCATCATGTATTATTCCTAATGCTGCTAGGAGCTGATTGAGGAACCAGCTTATATGGAAATACTGAAGATTTATTTTAATCACTAGAGTTCTTGCAGTAATTTCAAGCTAGTAACAGAATAGATAATTTATGTCAATGACTTTTTCATAGTGCAGAGAAAAAAAAAAGAACGAAAAAAAGAGTTTGATCTTAATATTAATTGTGTGGTGGATGGATTAACTGTGGGTAGGATTTTGCCAATGTGCTCCTGCATTGCACTTCCTGTAGCAACACTAGCGTCTGCGTGCTGCTTTGGCTCAGGGGATCACCTTTACTGAGCTAAAATAACGCAGGCAGCAAGTACTGGAGGCTGCTTTCATTTTTTGAATCATTAATATTTGCTGTCAATGTAAAATGTATTATGTTCTTGCTCACATAATGACAGGACGGCGTGTTGTTTAATAAAGGCCTGCATCACTGTAGCTGATCAGCGTCCCTAGTGCTTCACAGCCTAATGAAGGTGATGTACAGTAAGGTTGCGAAGATTGATAGAGAGAATCCACATGACACACATTTTGTCAAGTCTCTCTTTCTTTCCTGAGTTCATCCCCTTGGCACTTTGAAAAACTTGTTAAAAATAAAACACAGATTATATTTTCATTAATATAATTAATGTGGCACAAGTCCAGTCTTCTTCTTCTTTTTTTTTTTTTTTTTTTTTTTCAATTTACCTTCAAAGGCACAAAAACAGCCAAAAGGTTAATGGAGAATTATACTTAATTATAATGATTCATTACCATCAGTGCAGTTAAGCTAATTTACTGTTTGCGCCTGAACTAAGAGAAAAAAGGTCTCTTGGAGTGAAATAACGCACAGTAATTAGCCTTTTGTGTTTAGTGACTGCTTTATCCTCCTAAATGTTACTGTAAAATTAGGGCTATAGTTATGGAATAACTATCATATCAAATAACAGTGGGAAGACAGTAAAATGTGTGCTAGCAATGCAGGTGCACCTGTTACAGATGTATAGGCAAACAGTAAATATCAGCATGTCAGATGAGGACAGTTTTAGGACTTGGAGTGTTAAATCTGGCATCATCCAAAGGCCAAATATAAATTAATAACAGGAACACTTGCTGCTAATGTGTCTCAGATTAATGTGCTCTGTGTGCTCAGAAGCATAATGTCATATTCAGAAACATTGATTTTATTATCATGTCAACATTGACAAGGCATATATACTTCATTTCAGCATTTACATTTTTTAGGTGACATTGCACTTACTATAGGTAAATGAAAGCTGCGATAAGCAGGATTTTTTTTTTAATACCATTGTGTATGTTGCTTCAAAAGCCCATTGTAGGAACTTAAAAATGTAGATTACCAAAAGTAAACATGTTTAAGTAGGTGGTTCACAGGGTGAAGCTATTTTTATAAATGAAAGCAGTAAAAGATCAGCAGGATACTTTAGAAGTCTATGGCATCAGTTATAAACTACTGACCTCCAGAACACAAACCTGAGAATGATGCTGAGAATCTACCTTTTCCGTCAAAAACGAGATTATCCTTTAATGAGATCAGAGATTTCGGCCAAGCATCAAAAAAGGTCATCTCTGTATTATAAGATTGCTGCCAGAAGGTTGTGTCTCGCACTAAAGAGGAAATTCTATAATTCTTTTTTCTTTTCTTTTTTTTGTCTTGTGCTCAAAACAATGGTAAAAAAATTTAGATTAAAAAAATAGTTAAGATTACTTAAGTGGGATTTTGACTTTTATAGTTCTACAGCCCCTTAAATAATAGGAAAAAAACCAACTGCTATGTCAGAGCCTTATTTTGCAGCCTTTCAGCTTCCTTGCCCCTTGGCCTACTCTATGATTATCTCGTGGTGTCCTGGTAAATGTAGAAGTTGTCTGGTAAATTATAGCTCACACCAGCTGCATCGAGTCTTTGTGCCAACAGACAAAATCTTTGCTATGGCTGCGCTGCTGCATCCAGCCCGTGCACTGCAGACACGCCAAGATTCCAGGGACAAAAACCTCAATGAAATGCACCTTCAGCAGCTCTCTCTTGCATTATTGTAAAAGGCGGTCCTTGCGAGAGTGACATAACTAGTATTGAGCAATTCACATCCATGGACACTGTTAGTGCCCTACAGACATCTGCCTTCAGAAAGTGGCACTTTATCCATTGACTTCAGTCCAGATAGAAGTTGGGAAAGCACTCAAACCACCCAGTCAACTGACAGGAGTTGAGGAGCTCCTGCTATTGGCCATCCTTAACACAGTGCTGGAAATACTCACGGTAGATGCCCTTAGACTCAGTTGACTTTAGATGGCTTTTAACCGTTCAGTGCCTGGTGCCTCTGCAGCTCCACATGTGCTTTGCAGCGTGCCCGTATCAACGTAGATGTTCGGAGATGAGTTACAAGGATACATGGTACAGCGCAGTAGGAATTGCTTAATTGAGCAGCATTGACATATGGGACTCAGCTATTTGCCAAACTGTTACTATGTGTTTTCTATAATTAGGAAGTGTTTTTGGTGGATACTCTACTCAATTGCTGTGTTGAAGTGGATGTATGTTATTAATTTTTTCTTCCTTAGTAGGTCAGTCAATACCCTATCTAACTTCATACTGGCATATAAAAGGACACTTGCTCCAGGTTTGTTTTTATTTATCCCCACTCTCTTCCGAAGTTGTGCAGACAAAAACATTTTGCACTGCTGAAAAGGATTCCTGCAGACTAGACTTCGTTTATGGCCTCAACCAAAGTATTTCACAGACCCTTTTTTAGGATTACTGAATCAGAGGCTGCCAGAAGAGGAAAACCCATTTGGTTCTCTCAGTACAGCTTCTCTCTGGGGACATTTAGGAAACCAGCTGGGATAATAGATGTGTTCACACCAAGAAGGTGAAAGGCTGCGTGAACTAACTATGCCTGTCACCCAGAGGAGAGTATAGGGATATTTCAAGCCACACTTTGGTTGTCAGGACCCTTATGCATAACTGTGGTTTGTGCATCAGGAAAAGAGCACCAGCAGTGTCACTAACCCATACTTTTTTATCCCCATATGGTAACCACCCTCATGAGTGGCTGTAAGGATTACAGTAAGGTTCTGTAGAAGTGAAAGTGTGACTATCTCCAGCTTGAGCCAGCCTCGAGGGCTGAAGGCTGTAACAGGCTGTGCCTCTTTAACCTGAATATATCAGGAAATGCGTGACAGACCTTGCCCAGAGGTATTCATCTGTAACTTCTACCTGCACTGGTTCACTCTGAAACACGAGAATAAGGCCATGCTTTGGCCTCTGCAGTTGGATTTAAAGCTTTGAATATGATGATTATCAAATGGTATAGGGAGAAGGAAAGTCACTGTCCCTGGACAGAGATGTGATAGAAAAGGCAGCTTATGCCCTCCTGTTTTCCCAGCCCCTTTACATACCTATATAGAGCTAACAATGACCAAATACTATGTGTTTCTTTTTTCAGAAAACAAAGTCAGTCCTAGTGACCCTGTGCCATAGCTTAATTTAAGCTTAATTCTTATCACATGATATTAGTTAATAGATTCCTGGTAATTAATGAAACTATTTCTGTGTTGCTGTATCCTGCAGTGTGCTGCTCTGGTTGGCGAAGACCAGCCTCTTTGCCCAGATCTCCCAGAACTTGACCTCTCTGAACTAGATGTGAATGACCTGGATGCAGACAGCTTTCTGGGGGGACTCAAGTGGTACAGCGACCAGTCAGAGATCATCTCCAATCAGTACAGCAATGAACCCACCAATATATTTGAGGTAAGGCAAGATGATGCAAGTGCATGTTGCAAAGTCCTTGCTTGCGTTTTTTTCCTGGTTTGTTTTTTTTCATTAGCCTGGTGGACAGCAGTTTACTATTTTTCTGCCATTAAGAGACAAGAAACCTGCTGATGTATTACAGGTTCTGACTGATTCCTTTAATCCTCATGATCAAAATGACCTGCGATCTGAGGGGTGTGGGGGGGGAAGCCTTAAAAGGATTTAAATGGAACTTCCGATTTTTAAGAGGAAACAGCTAAAGAGTGCCTAGAGCACACTGCCCTGTGGCGTCACGGTGAAGAGTTGCACTGTTGTCAGCTACAGAGCAAAACAGAAGTCACAACTTGTCTGTTGTCTTCCACTTGAATTCCTCGGCAAGAAGCAGAGTGCTGCGCAGCAGCTAGCTGATGAGTAGATGGAACATTTCTAGTAGAGGTTTTTACCACTCAGAGCCTTTCTGTGCAAGTTACTTGCACACAAATTCAGAGGTCCACAATTTGTTTGTTTATAGGGGAGAGGGAGGGTTGAGTGTGGCAGAGAAGGCAGTGAGGGCTGTCATTAGCTCAGGGACTAGCTCAGTGTTTGTGATGTTTCTTAGATCTCCTGGTAGAGGGCAATATAAAAGTAAAATCAAAGGGTGATAGGAGAGATTTAATTTTTTTCTTTTCAATTCTGCATTGGGGGTCAGGGTGTACGAGAGGATCAGGTTGTACAAGAGGAGAGTTGCTGTCTCTTTGTCTTGAGTCTTCTTTCTTTTGTTGTGTAAAGCCTTCATAATTCTCCACCTTGTGGTTTCGGGCAGCTGTGCCCCTCCTAAGCCCTAACCTCCTTCCTTCTTTGTTGATAGGAGAGGCCATAGATCGTTCACTGACTGGGAAATTGGACAATAAATTGATTAGCTGGCAGGAAGACCTTGTACAAAAGCAAGCTATGGGTGCTGTTTCTCACACACCAGGTACCACAGCTCCAGGAAGTACAGCTAGCCTGCCGTAGCCCCAAATTATCATGGTAGAATTTAAAGGCTGGAAAAAATTAACTGAAATAGAATAGTAAAATGCTTACCTAAGATGTGATGTCCTGAATAAAATTCTCCTTTCTTTGTATGCAGCTGTAAACCTGCAGTGATCTCCCTGATGCAGATGAATTGCTCTGGATTTATACCAGTGTAACTGATAGCAGAAACTGGTCTTCTCTGTTTAGTTTCTGTGATTTACATCCAAGTAACTTGGAATTAATTTTATTTGAATCAAAATAGCCCTGCAAAGCCTTATGCTTCGGCCCTCTTTTTTTCTTTAGTTGTATAACGTTCCACACTTTGTTTTACAAAGTTTCCAAACCCGGTCTGGTTCCTGAATTGCAGTTGTACTGCCTCGGGCAGGGTAGGGCATGTTGGGTGACTAGGTGTGGATGGTCGGCAGCAGGGGGGCAGGGTCCGCATTTGCAGCTAGTGTGGTGGAGACTTGTTTTGCTTTTTTTATGACCGAGGACACGTATTTTTTCCACATTCATCAAAAGCCAAATGCAGAGGCATTTTCCTTTAGGAAAAATCAGTTGAAGATGTAGACTTTTGAAGTGCATTTACCAATTCTAAGTGTACATATTAGTCCAGTAAAACCAGTGGAACTTGACCACAGACTCGTTGCTTGTCCTGTGTGTTGCTGCCTGTCTGCTCTGGTGGCCACAGCTGGTGAGTATAAAGTTGTCTCAGATAGGTAGTGACCGTTCCCCTACACACCTTGTATAGGAGACAATTCCTGTTCTGAAAATTGAAGCATGTTGCAAACAGCAGGATAACCAGATAGGCTGGTAGTTAACCTCACTGGGAGATGGCGATGGAGGCAACATCTTGTGGCCATGGTTGTGTGTGTCTGAGGGTGAGCTGCCCCAGTGTGAAGAAACAGGGGAATAGGTGTGGAGAAACGGGCAATACAGGTGAGAGGAATGCATCTACACAGCAAGTAATAGGTCAGAAATAATAGTCTGGAAATGAAATATGCTGCTTCTTTCCTAACACACAAATTCTGTTGTTTTCTTTCCTCACACTCATTGACTTCAGCTTCAGGCTGCATTGCTGTCTCATCACAGCTTGGCCCATATTTACCTGTAGGGACAAATTGTACCCTAATGGTATTTTACAATACTGCAGTGCAAAATTAGACTATTTTCAGCTTCTTAGAGTGTTGCATTTACATTTCTTGGTTGCTTGGCCTAGGAAGATGGGAGTGAAACAGTGATTTTCTCCTCCTGTACATTAACCCTGTCCCCATTCTCCACTGTGCAGCTGGATACTTTGCACTATTTCTTGCCTCTGCCGCTCAGTAATGTGACGGCTGGGGGTGCTCAAGATCAGAAGAAGAAGTCTTCTTCCTCCAGAGACTATCTCACATACTCTGTGAGGAACTATTTGTTTTAGCTGAGAGAATGGAAGTTTTGTGCAGTTTCTCATTTGGTAATCACTAGATTTTCCCATTCTGATCCTCAATGGCTTTTTTAAAAAGAAAATAACTTCTTTTTATACCTTTTTAAAATTTTTTTTCTCTCTTATCACTGTGGGAGTAGTATGTTTTATCTAACTTAAGCTTCCAGATGAGGCATTGTCATACAAAAATAGAAATACCGCCTGTTTGGAGTGGAAAGGAAAGAACCAGAATGACAACCAAATGCTGGGAAGTACATGAGCAGCATTACTTATACAGGCTGTACAGTGTTAATTGTCAAACCTAGCCTTGAATGCAACACACTCTCCTTTGAGGTATTAATGCAGTACATGTGGCATTGCCTACGTGAGGGACAGTGTCCAAAAGCCCTTTACAAAGTTCCTGAGTGTCTCTGGTGCACTTTTTTTAAAGAAAGGCTTGTATTTCAGAAAGTGAATTTTCAGTCTTTCTGCAGATTGTGCTTCTGAAAGCTCACTTGAGGTGAGCACCCACAAGCTTAGGCACTCCCAGTGGCACTGGGAGTCTCACAGGCTGGAAATTATTAATAGTTACGGTAGCAACCAGGAGCCAAGTGAGATAAAGGTCCAATTAGTCTAGATAGTATGTAAGTGTTGAGTATAAATCCTGGCTCTCATCTGCTTGGGTGTGATGAGATACTGGCCTTCACTCTAGGATTAAAACACACCATTTTGCAGACACACCTGATTCATCACCGCATCATTCTGCTCACGTGGCAGTGTAACCCATACGAGTCCCGAATCAAGCCTTTACTGCCAGTGCAGAGGCTCTTCTTACCAATGCTTGTACTTATGTACATTATTAATTAGGTGATTTCGTTCTAGTCACAGCTTGGTCACTTCTGTTTTTCACCTAATTTTCTTTTCATGTTGTTTGAAAAGATAAAATGAAGGAGTTCTTGCCCCTCCGGGCACTGTCTATTGACACAAGTTCATGCAAGTAAATAGTTAACAAGTCACCCAAGACCAATTATTTAGATGGCTCACTGCAGCATTCATTTTTATGATTTGTTTTCGTGAAGAACTAAAGTTTAAAACAATATATTTGCAAAAAATTTTATTTGGCTACTTTCAGAAAATCAAAATGCTTAAATTTTCATTCTCAAAGCCAATGCTATGTGAAATTGTGAACAAACATACAACTTGATGTGTCATGAGTGAGAAGGCTTTTTGTTCATGAAAGCTGTTGTCCCTCAAGGCATCTTGAAATATACTGTACCATATCATGTAAGATTAGTCATATTTAAAATTATTTATGATCCATGCCTAGCATTATGGAGAGGGAAGATATCTACGGTGGGCGTTTCTCTTTGTTGGCATTTTTTGCAAGTAACTCAGCTGATGGTAAGAGAAAATGCAGCCCGTAGATAGGCAGTAACCTGTTAAAGTACAGTGAACCTGTGTAAAATCATAAATCTTGTACTTGGCAAAACTCTTTTTTTAGCCTTTAAAAAGTCTTCAGAAAATCCACATTGCTTGCCCTTCTGGAGATTCATTTTATTTACATAATTCTTTGTTCCAAAGAGATGCTCACAATATTTGATGACTTTGTTTTAAATTGTTTTGTATAGGTGTATCCCAGGTTACTTCTCAAGGCCATTCTATGTGCCATGTATTTGGAAAGCCTAAAAAGATAACTGTGTCTTATTGTAGACTGCCAAAAAGGGCTGTATTACAAGCAATGAGAATGTGAGGAGAGAAAGAAATGCACAATGAAATGCAGACTGTCTTTCCCCTGGCAGCAGGGGGATTCATGGAGATAAATGATTTCTTATTTATTTGGAAGGGGTTGTATCAGGAAGATGATGAGTGTTGAGGGAAGCCTTAAACATCACCAGGGTAATTTGCATTGGTTCAGATTATAAGATGCCTCATGTTCTGTGGTGCTGCCAGTCTCTTTCACCGTTGCAGGTTATTCATTCAAGGTTTGCAGCCAGATTGATTAATGAATTACCAGATCTTGCGTAAAATGACTTGGCCTGACTTTTAAACAACCACCAATGTTTTCTTTGCCAGTCTTGTGACTAACACTCTTGTGTTAATGGGTTCCAGAGAACTGAGCCTATATAGACTTTCTATAGTGGCCTTCCCTAGCATTTTTTCCATTTCTTAATTTTCTCCAAAACTAGTAGCCCAGGGCAGGCAGTTCAAGGAGATATAATCTCACGGAAAAAAAGACATAGTAGTCAAATCCTTGATGGCTGATGCCCTTCAGTGCCAAATCAGCATGATTTATCATGGCCATCTATTCAGCACAACAGAGGCTGGAGGTGAGCCGCATGGTGTACCTCACACAATATGCATAACTAGAGCTCTGAACTTTGAAGGAAAGCCTCAGAGCTATTTGCAAAGTGCTGGTGCTTAGTGAATACTAAATTACATTTAGGAAATAGTCTACTGCTACCAGTTATACTTCATTTTTATTCTTGACACAGACACCTAAATCAGAGAACAGTAACATTTCAGAGATTATGGTAGCAGTTTGGGTATGTTCCAACACTATAATAGGATCAGAATTTTAAGGCCTTTTTTATTATTACCAATAGTCACTTAGTTTCTACTGCAGTGTACTTTGTAGGGAATTACAGCTTTTACTAAAAAGATTAAAATGCTATTATGCAAATGATTGCAGTATGTTATTATGTTTACAAATTAACATCCATGGCTCAACACACAAATTAACTAACTATTCCATCTATATTATTAAGGATTTAATAAAGTAACTGTTGATAAAAATGAGGACCTTGGAACAGTTAATAGGAGCTGATCGTGATTTAACATAGAACTTAAATATTGTGTTTAATGTTCTAGATGGCATAATGGCAGAATAAAGCTTATCAAAGTGCTTGAAAGGACTGTGATTGTGTGCACCGCATAGCAGCCTGTCTGAGGCCTCGGAGGGCATGAACAAAATAGCTCTGGGCAGTAGCATAGAGCATACTGGTGAATCTGGAAGCAACACAGGACCAAGTCATATCAACATGTACTTTCCTGCTCTAATAAGTAGGCTTTTTTGAAATTTGGATTCATACACATTTAATGTTTAACATGATAAGCACATGTATTTGGGTGTTTGGGAACTTGTGTCCCTCTAAAATGCATCCTGTAATGAACTGCTTCTATGACAAACGGGATTTCATTGCAGAGAGTATCACTGTATGGTAGAAAAGGGGAAGGCTGAGTTCAGGCTGAGATGACTTTACAAACATTCCTGCAAATTGTTATTCCTAGCAGTTCATAAGAGATCATAAAAGCAAACAGGTAAGAGCTACTGAGGTCCTAGAGAAATGAATGTACTGTATGTGGTTATAGAATAGATTTAGTAGTGAAACAGACAACGTCATAGGTTTAATACAACAATAAACATAAAAGGCAAAAGATGCAGATTTGGGATAGGAAACTTTATAAGAATGATAAAAGGTAACAATGTATCATAAAACCCACTTGTGAAACTAGAAGAAGATCCTCATTTCAGGAAAGAAAATAGCAGACACTTGGCAAAAGTGCCAGAATTTTTATATTCCTAATGGAGCAGTGTCATGTTTCTTGTGTGTTTGAATGCATTACCTTTACCGGTGTCTCTGGCCTGACTCAGGGCTCTACATGTGCTGAATAGGAGACCAGCATAATAACATCGTGTCTATGTGGGATGATGTATGTAAACGATAATCTATGATTAGCTATGCTGACATTTAAAAAGGCTCAAGCAGTAAGTGGAATTTATTTTACTCGAACCAGCTGCTATGTAATTGGAAAGAGTTTATGCAAATGCTCTGTATCTAGTGTTACCAAGGTGTGCTGCTGCTCCTTTTCTCTTTCCCACTTGGACAAACTACAAACTGTCTAAACACATTTCTGTTTTAATGCAAGAACCACCTGGCATGTTGGTTGAAACCTTCAGGCGGGAAAGAAGTCCCAAATGAGCAAAAAACAATTGCTTTGAGAGTTTCTTGTTTGATGTGTGTGGCCACCAAGACCGTTCCCCAGGCGCGCAATCAAGAAAATGAGACTGATTCACTTCATGGTGCCATTAAGGAGACATTTCACCTGGAGCAGCCATGGTCTGAGACACTCACTGTGCTGCTGCTCTGCGGAGGACCTGTCCTTTTTCCAAGAGGGAAGACTAGCACTCACCAGAACAGTAGTAAGCTAATTAGGTTGTTAGACGGATGTCTTGGCCTGTGTTAAAACCAGCCCTTGAGGACACTGTGTTACACTGTGTTCCCACTGGCTACGTAGCTAAATACGAACTGGTGTCAGCTGCCATACAAACAAAAATGTAATAGCCTCCTTTCACAGAGGTCATCTTAAATCTACTTTGGTCACAGTCACACTCCACATCTGCTTTAGTGAGGTGCAGCTTCTTAAGGTGGCATTTGGACTTCATAAGCACACAAACAACCGAGCTATAAATTGCTACTGCTAGAGTTATTTTGAATAAGTGTATACTGTTTCATATTTATAATGGTGAGGCTTCATAATATTCGCAGTGAATATATAACACAGATCAGTTCAACAAGCATGAAATTGTATGTTGTCAACTTGTCACATAAATAGAGCCATATTCTAGCCTACGATAATGTTGAACTAAATATTTTCTCCCTGGAACTGCAGAGAGGGTCACAAAAATGTGGGACAGTAGCTCCGTCTTTTGTTCGAAAAACACTCCCAGACTCACTGCTAGTGGGAAGTAAATATTTCTGATAAGATTCTTCTGGTTTTTTAATTCCCCATTGGCTTACCAACAGCAACGGAAAGTTTGCCTTTCTTAGACAAATGTTAATTGGTTAAATTAAATTTATTTCTGTTAATGGTTTTGTTTCTAGTGTAACCTCTTTTCTTTTCTTTCATTGTTACTATTTTTGCACAGTGCATCATTGCTAATTGCTACTAAATGGTCCATCTTAACCCTGGCATGCTCTTTCCCTGCTGCCCCATCCCACTTAACATTAACTCTGGTCTATGCCATTATAGAAGGATAAAATTATCACAAGGCTTCATGTAGGACTTCTTTTTTCCTTAGTGCCACTAACGTATTGTGCATGTGTAGGTCAGGAGGAGGAAATTGCACAGAGCATATTTGTTGCAGGGGGAAGGTTTTGGTATTGAATCATGTTGACCTGTTTTTTCCCCATGAACAGAGAAAAAATATGAAGAAGAGTGTATATGTTTCTGTGAAAACTTACCTACTTGTAGCTCTTGTTGTACTACTGTGCTTAATCCTCAGATGCACTGGAAATTTGCAGCCTTTCTGGAGGAGTGCCCCCTGCCAGCTTTATAGGCGTTTTTTTCCTCCAGTGTCTGATTTTTATTTTTGTAGCTTTGTGCAGGTGCATACAGGATCCTAATGCCATTGCAAGTGATGGGCTGCAGCCTTGGCAGGCGTGGAGCTCTGACTGTGTCTGCAGGCACACTCAGCCATGTGGGCTGGGTTCAGGTCTCGGTGGAAATCATCCCCTTTGCAACGCATAGCTGGTTGCTTTGGCTGAATTTTCCGTTCTGACACAACGGAGCAGCAGTCTTGCTTCGTAATGATTGGGAAATTAATTAGCACTTTGTGGCGGTGATGAGTTTGAAGGGCCATGATTGGAGTTTGCTTTTTACCACATGCAGTAATCACTGGGTTTTGTTTATGAAAGCACAAACCCAAAACCTATTGAGATTTTGGTGTTGTCATGAAGCGTGAGCTGTGTGATGCACTAGAATAATACTTCCATTTCCTCACACACATCTGTGCTTTTGTGCTTTACTGTGAGTAACACAATGGGGTGCTGGTCTGTAATGGGTACTTCTAATCACTAAGACGATAATCAGAAGAACGGAGTATTTTCTGTGAGGACCCACGGTGGCAGCCTCAGGCAAGTATTGTTGCCTTGTTGATTTATGACAGGTTTGAGTTGCCTGAACTGCTTGCAGCCATCCAGCTTGTCACGTAAAGTTTAGGAGGATCATCCCTTCCAAGCACATTACAGGGTTGGAGGTGTGAAATGGGCAGACAGAACTTCCTACACCTCTATACTTCTGCCTGCTGCCATGGTTGCTCCTTGAAGGCTCAGTGATAGTAAATCTTTATCAGGATTTGGAGGGGCAGGCCATCAAACAGTGTGAGGGACTGCAGATCTCTCCTACAGAAGATATACTTGAATAAAAATAGAGAAATTGGGTAGAAAAGTTTCTCACCTCTTGTCAAGGAGGTGGTGATAATGGTTTGCTGGAGGATTGTTTTGGTCAGAGGAATTTCCACATAAGCTGCTAAAAAGAAACAATGGGAGTTTTTTTCCTGGAGTGGTAGTTTCTCCTGGAAGACAAAAAATTCTTTCTGAAAGTACTCCAAAACCTTTGTAAAAAATCCAATTGTTCTTCTCCCGTGTTGCTGTATAAGCAGTGACATAATGACTCAGGAAGTGCGTCAGAGACCTTAGGTAATTAATGTTATGGCAGTGAGACATCTCACTGGGATTTTTACTTTGGTGAGAATGCTGCGGGCTTGCGTATTTTCACAGAGCAGTCAGTGACCAGAAGTGAAAAGCAGGTGTTAGGAGAGTTTTAGAACTCTTCTAGTATTAGGGATTCTTTTTTTTCTTGCTTGTAAATATATATCACTTGGCTAGCTAGATCTAGCAATACTGTTCTCCAATCTACCAGGCCCTGTGTGTTGAGATGGAGTGAAGAAGATCTTCGGTCTCTTGGTATCCACTTTAAGAGGGCTTCTTGGTGAGGTGTAGGCAGCCAGGTAGTGCAGGTGACAGTGTGGGTGGTAAAGGATGAAGAATGAGTGTGGAGCAGGGGAGGGCTTTGCAGGGTCATAGAGTGGTTGAAGAGGGAAAGGATGTCAGGAGGCCGTTTGGCCCAACCCAACCTGTTCAGGAAGGACTACATGGAATGAGAAGTTGAGGAAGTATTTCTGTGTTCCTCTGCTGCTGTTTCTTCCCTCCTTAAAATTACTTTATTAGTATTGGTAAGGAGTTTCTGGTCCCATTTTGAAAATCTTAGCCCATAGTCCTAAGCAACTACGGAATTTTCTTGAGACATGCCTGTATACAGCTAGAAGCCTATTATTGCCAAATCGTAGTTTTCGGAGGAAGATGGGTGGCAGTCAAGAGTGTTCTTATTCTGGCCTTGGTTTTCGTGACAAATTTTCATGAAAGGAAATCTACTTCTTGGGCTAATCTTAGCTTCCATAGGTACCAAGCTTGTCCATTTTCACGGGCTTAATGTTGGACTAGTGAAACTGTAAAGTTTTCAGGTTGAAATGGATGCATATGCAATTATTTTAATAAGCAAAATGTAGGTGCATGCTTCCTGACCTCCAGTTGGATGTGCTCTGTTAGGCATTTGACCCTCCAGGCATACACAAAGGAGCAATAGGCTTTTATTTCTACTTGTCTGGGGGAAACTTAGGCATTTTTGAAATTCTTTTTCTGGTTTTGTGTTTGCTTTACTGCTTTTTCTCTCACCAGGACTGGTGTGGATTTTCTTGGCTGTATTGACTGTCCTTAAAAGCCCAACAATCACTCTTCACATAAATATGAAGACATCAGGCAAAACATTGGCAATTGTCACATCAATTGCATCTGGGAAAAAGCCAAAGAAACTTGTGGATTTTTTTTCCTTAGCACTGCAGAAACATTCATCCATTTCCAGTGAAAGGGTGTCAAAGTGCTTCTGCCTGTGTGTGATGGGAGTGTTGCCACGTCTTGTCATTTTCTTTGCTGTTGATCCCACTCTCCTATAGGAAGGGTCAGGTCAAATGCTTCTCTGAAGACCAAGTCTCCCATTTGCAGCAGGAAATCTCTCGGGTGGAGAGGATAATGTTACAAAACAGAGGCTAACATTACAAAACAGCTCTGCTGCCTCTGGCGCAGTCTGTAGCACCACAGACCAGTAACTCCTATCATGTCACTCTTGCGGCACCTTATTATCTATGTTTTTCTGTAAATCCGATCTGAGACTGCCATTACCAGTTTCAGGTAGGTGAACACCATCTGGGTGAAATAACCATGTACCAGTGATGGGCTGGAGGGGGCTCTTGTTAGTTAATCATCCCTACCTTCCCTTTGATGAGTTAATTTGTCTGTTGAGCCATGGAGGAGCCCCCAAGAGCTCCCAGGAGCCCCTTGTTAAAATTCTGCCAACAAATGGAAAGATAGGGATGATTTCACTCTTTTTGCTGGAGCCTGTGCTATCTATGATATTGCTAAATCATCCATAATACATAACTTCCTATGCAATCTTTTTGTTACAGTTCTGGAGGCATATTACTTCTTTGTGCATTTACTTTTTAAACATTGTCACTGGATACCTAACCCTCCTGAAAATCTCATCCCATGAATTAAGGTTAATTTCAGTGCTTCTATGTGGCCGCTTAGTAGCTGGCATGCCAGGCTCCTTGGCTGTGATGCTTGGCTGTACTTTTTTTTTTTTCCTTTCAGTTACTAACACTGTCTTTATTTACTTGTTTTGTGATAATGCCTAAAAACCCTGTAGTAGGGGGAGAGTCTATATGTGCTAGTGACCAGCCCATCCCAGTTTTATGGTGTGCACTTTGAAGTCCTTGGAAGGAGCAAAGGTAGTGAAAGAAGAAAAGAAATGGTCCTTGGGGCTTGTGAGTGAAGATAAACTCAAGTTATTTTTCCTTCAGAGGCCTGTGAGCATTGCTCTCTAACCAGACTCCTCTTCCTCCCAGGCAGCTGGAGGAAGTTACAGCCTGCTGAGCTTGTCCAGTCCAGGAAGTAAAGTTCTAACCTACAACACGGGTCAGAGCTGCCGTTGTGTCAATGTGATGTGGGACTACCAAACCCAAGAAGAAGCTGCCTTAAGTAATACATCCCGACATGGAGACTTATTTATCTCCAAACCTGAGATAAAGAAGAAAATTAAATTAAAAAAATTAAAACACCTCAAATGGACAAAAACCCACAGAAGACTAGGAAGCTAAGAAATGCTATCATTTGGAAGATGCTCTGGTCTCTTTGTAGTTAGTCTGAGAGGGTGTGTTAGCTTTGATATAGTGCTCTTCACCCAGATCAGGGTGAGCTCTTGCAAGGCCATACGTGTGCCTGTGCATAGTGCTGATGGCTGCTGTGGGGGGATTTATTACCTTTCACTCAATATTCATGTTCCTCCTAATCTCTCTTCTGAGAGAGCGCAAACCTCTCTCTCAGAGGAATGCAGGGACACAGGAAAAGTGATGGATACTGGAGTAGATCTGGAAGAGCGGGCTGGGATCCTACTGGGCTATGAGCTCTGGCTAAAGATGACCGTAATGTGCCAAAGAGGCTCCTGCAGAGTTAGTTAGCCTCTCTGTATTGTGTTTTCAGAACTGTGCTGGGAAGGACTATTTGGCTATGTCCTGTACAGACGCAAGTGATTTCTAGGAATCTGCACTCCACTGCAGTTGGAATCACATCAGGGTCTCCACATTGGTCAGCTCAAGTCCAGTATGGTCAGAGCTAATAGACCACAGGGGGCTAATTCTCTGCTGGACCATCAGCATCACTTGACAGAACTGCTCCTGGCATGTGCAACTCTGTGAACGCGGTCCAGATGTACTTGAACTGCCTCTCTGCAGACTCCATCTGGACCCAAGAGGGCTTGTTAGGGGCAACCCCATGATGAGCAGAGGTTTTTCTCTTTCAGGATGTCTCACAAGATAAGACTTGCAAAACTTTGATTTTTAGACCCAGAGCTAAAGAAGAAAAGAGACGTATCCCAAAACTTAAGCCTGTAATAATTCCTATTTCCTAAATCACGTCTTTGAAAATGGTGGATGTATGTTCTTAAAGATACGCATGTCAGGAACTTCCTAATAAATTGCTTCTGTGGGTATTGGTCTTTCCAGCATGAAACATCCAGGAATTCTGTCTTCTCAAGGCTGCTACTCCAAGTTGCACCATGCACATAGCAGGAAATTCGAACTGGACCCTTCCACTTATCTCCCATTATTCTCTCCTGCATGATCACTCCAGCTTACCCTCCATCACTAGAATGCTACCTATTTGCCATAGTTTCTGTCAGCTTGGATTTTTCCTCAAACCAAATTCACAGAAATGACAAAAATCCACTCATGTGTCTTGTCCTTCCCTATACCTGCTTCTGGGAGTGCAGTGACAGATACCAGTTTTATTGTGTGCCAATGTTATTGCTCTGTTTACAGCAGATTTAAGAGTTTACATTAGGCCACAGTGTTATCTTCCAGTTTCCGTAATTCTATCTGCTGGCAATCCCATCTATGTGGTTGGGGTGGCTGCCCCTGTCCTAAAGGAATTTGTGTCAGTTTCTGCTGGGACAAATCCTCCCTGTGCTAAACCGCTTTGCCGTATTTGCTCAGACTCAAATTTTGACAAAGACGTTCTGTCCACATCCACCAGAAGAGATTGCTTTTTTTCAGATCCACTTGGAGGTAGATGTGTTGGAAGCTGCCTGTACCTGGCTGATAACTGAGACGAAGCATCTATGTAGCACGATCCATGCCCTTTTCTAATTTGTCTTTGAATGACAAATGTGTCTTCACTTAGTCAGCAAAAGAAAAGACCCTACAGTAGAATTCATTGCCCTTCTATCCCTTTCAACAGAGTGGCTAGGTTTTCCCAATTCCTCCCCAAAATCCATCTTTAAAAGAACTCTTATAAGGACATCCCTCAAATGTATTGTCCAGGACTCCATTATATTCTCTAGTCATTTCCAATTCAGACTCATAATGGTCTGTTATTTCTTTAGAATCCTCCTCAACAATGCTGGTGTATTCCAAATAAAAAAGTAAATAAATTAAAAAATTAAAATATTTGTTAAAATCAAAGTTGTAGGGATTTGGAGATAGTCCACATTAGTCTTCATCACTGTTGTCTCTAGAGAGTCAACTCTTAAGAGAGTTGGATGTGGATGACCTCAAAAAAGAAAAACAGATTTCATTACAAACTACACATTTCACACAGACAGTACTGTAGTATAATAACATGGTTGTTTTCAATAGCAAAGAAGTGAAAATGCTCATAGACTTGGAACAGAAGCCTAGAAAATATTTAAATGTTTGAATCCATCTGAATTGTTTCTGTGCAAAGAAAGTGGACTTCCTGGTGCCCAATTTATACTCTCCAAAATTCCTGGAAATGTCTTCCTCCGGCTGCTTGAATGGTTTGGATATGTGCAGATGTCCTTTCTGGTCTTTAAAGCAACTCAACTAATGAAGGATCAGGGCCACTTCACCAGGTTTTCTCCTTCTCTGAAATGCAGTAATTGTTTTGCATCGGGGTTACTGCACCTAGAGATCTTAGACAAACCCACTGATTCAGACTTGGTAACTCTTGACTATCTTCCCGTATTGCATTCCATGATTTGGTTAGATTATATCTTATCTATAACCTTCTTGCTTCAATAAACACACAATATCTAACTTGTCTTCTTCCTCCTTATACACAGGGAAAATCATCAGCGCTTAATCTGTTGCTGGTGTTAATGGCACAATTCCTCATCTGAATTCCAATTCACTCTGCCTTATATCCCACAAATGCCTTTGAGAAAGGCATTTTATCCCTGATACTGTGCCAAAGACACTTTCTTCCTTCTTTACTGCTGTTTGACTTTCTGTGGACTTCATAACGACCTTTGCAGGCTGTGGTAGATGACACTGTCTTAGATATGAAAGTCTCCAAACGAGTGCCACATCCCAGGCTGTCACGTCGGCTCCGAAGGTCAGCAGATCCCTGATCTTGAGCTACTACTATAGCAAGAAGGTGTGGTCTCTTCACTAGAAAGAAAAGAATGGAAAGAGTATACAGTAAAAAACAGGGCAGTAACACAACAGCTTTTTTTCTTTCTTTTTCTCTCTGGCAGGTGGTCACACATTGCACACACCCCATGCTCTGCCCTCCCATAGGCTCTGCTCTTTGGGACTCTTACTCAGTACAGCCGCCATCATGGCAGCCTGACGGGGATCAACAGGGATTGCTTTTGTGATTATTTTTGATTCCAAGGGCCATCCAAAGTCTAAAGTAAAATGTTTTCCTACTTAGCTTTATAGTAATTTGGGAATCTTCAAGATGAAAGCTCTGCTGAACCCTCGGTTCACTTTCACTTTCTCCTTATCTTTCCTTGGGACAAACAAGTCTGTGTGATTATCCGTACAGGTAAAGACTTACCTTACAGGCTTTGGACGTTTTCTGGTTTTTAGATTCCTGAAGTAAGTTATGCAAAGAGAAGGCCCCACTCAAGCAGTATGTTTTGTGGGCCCTTTGTTTTTCCAAGACACTTGCTGAGTTGCTGTTCTATTATAGCCTCTTCCTCCTGCATTTTGGGGGATTGGCCTGTCTTTTCATGTTAAAATGGATGGTCTCCATGCTCACTTTTGAACTCAGTCATGACTATGTTCCTTTCCAGTGGTCCAAACTTGTGTCTTTTGCTGTAGCCCTGATGTTCTCCCTAACATCCACTACATCATCGAGGTACCCTTTGTCTTTCCGATATGGAGTTATATCTTACACACTAGCCTTGTTCTGCGTGTCGATTCACTACTGTCTCTGTGTTAACTTCCTCTGGAAAATTCTGTTCTGGAATGCTAGTATTAAGTGAGCAAATATTATGGTGACATTTTCTGTAAAAAAATGGCAAAATCACCAAATTCCATGAATGATCAAAATGGGTTTTTGCTTAGCTTTGGGCTGTAACTCCAACACTCTTGACAATCATTTTTTCGGTCTTCTGACAGCTAGAAGTTCAGCTGAAAGTATTTTGGGATGGGGAATGTGTGCACTGCTGGTGTTGGTGAAGTGTCCCTTGCCTGGAAGGGGATGGTGGTGTTGCTTGTTGGAGCCCTGCCCTCCACCATGCCTAACACCTACAGGCACTCTGGCCTGGAGAAGTTGACTAATCTGTGAGCATCAAATCCCCTTCCATAAAGCGAGGATTATAATCCTCCTTTCTTGATCTTGTCTGATTGAACTGTGAGTACTTTCTGCAGATACTTTCCCTTGAGATGTGACTGGAGATCATTTAGTGCAATAGGGGTGTTTCCTTGGTAGTGCTAGAATTCTACTTAAAAATTCAAATTGCAGGAGATGGATAGTAATGTTAATCATTATAATCAAGATGGAGCATGATTTTTGCTGCATGGCAGCGGAAGGAAAGGCTGAGAGATAGATGTCTAAAATCACTGAATGCATACTTTCAAAGACAGGACTTGCTCAGCAGCCAGGTGACAACAGACATGTTGTTTATTTGACAGAGAGGCTGTGAACTTAACTTCTGACTCAAAAAGAAAACTTGCTTCCCAAATGAAGATATATGGAGGGTTTCATTGGCAATTGCAAGACATGTGGCTGGGCTGTGCCACTATGTGTGAGCTTGTAAAGACGCAGGGTGTATATCTGGTGAGAGATTCTGTGACTTCCACCACTATTTAAGAGTAAAAACATTTCTCACCCTGAAAAGAAAGTCAAAGAAAAATTGTGTCTGAGAGGACAGGCTCTGCCAGCTCCAAGGCAGTCGGGTGTGATGTCTGCCCAGTAAGGGAAGATACTTCTGTTCAGCTGCATGGATGGCTTTCAGCTTGACCTTGCCCAGTGTTTCTGTCCAGAAGTTGGCCTCAGTCAAGGTGAGATTTTTAAGTTATGTTAAAAGTGACTCATACGAAAGAGTTGCAGTAAAACCAGGGAAGGAAAAAGTACTGGAAAACATACTGAAATGTGTGTGAATCAGTTTCCATTTGGTGCTCTTGTTACGGCAATCATCTGGATGCCAAGACTGGCATAGTACTGGGGACATCATGTGGAAGGCAGTGGGCAGGAATCAGTGTGCGGAGGCCCGTGCTGCTTGAATCCTGTGATGTTCTGATCTGAGCTTGTACAGCGAGTACCCACAATGGTGTTATCTGCAGAAGTACAAAGTTGAGGCAACAACAGCAGCAGGGGTGTTACACCGCATGACTGGTTTCTGTGGTGATGTCTTTCAGACTGGCTGTAGCACGAGTGAAATGTGTGTAAGGACAGAGAACATTTGTGCTTTGCTTTGGAGTTTCTTTTTTTCTGATATCGTCATGGTTTTCAGCAAGGAGCAGATGAACAGGTATCCTGCTTAACAGAGCTTAAAGAGAAACTGCTTGTAGCCTAAAAAACTCACCAAAAATCTCAATTTATGTGTTTTAAAGATGAGGTGGCTTCATTAAAGATTGTAGGGTCTTGCAGTTTTACCCCAAAGAAAACGCTGCTAGCTCCACGGTTCAGCTGGCAGGGATCTGTATCAGACTGTGGAGCTTTAGTCATATGCACAAGTCTTCTTACGGTACTAAAAATCATTTAGTTTTCTTCTAAAGTCATGGACAGGGAGCTAAAATTGTCTTACTCAGATATGCATTTTTGAATTTCAGAATTAAATGTAATAAAGGAGATTTTTATTTTTATTCTCTTTTGATGAGACATGCAATGAGAGAGTGAGGATGCTGCGTTAGAGTATCTTTTGATTTGCTATTTGCTATGTGTTAAACATTTATATTTCAAAGAAGCGTTTGTACCTATACTGAGTGTTTGGCAAATCCAACAGCTCATTAGATGTTAACAATAGCAACACTGCTAAATACAAAGGATTCATAGGCAAAGTACCCCTCAGGCTATATCTCTGAGAGAAAAAGTGGCAAATAGAATCAGAAACTAATTAAATAGTCAGCTAAAGCGAGCATAACTTAAAAAAGCTCTAAAACTACCAAAAATGGAAACATATTACAGTTATCTGCATTCACAGTGCAGAACAAGTTTGGTAGTATTTAAGATAATTCTCTAGTGCCTGCTATTTTTAGTCCAAGGGTAAGCTTCTGTAAGAGCCTTTCAGCGTTGCATCCCTTTAACCTGGCCTAACAAGCTAAGCCAGTAAGCTGTCTGATTTCCGTCTTACAGGAGGCAAAGAGATAGCTGAAACAAACCATTTGTGGTGCAAATGCTCAGCCTGTCTTGTCTTAAGAGCTTTCTTTGTATGGATTTTTTTTTCCAAACGTCTCAGTATTAAGCTTGCTTGTCAGAGACTAAATTGTCAGGCTTTGCTGTTTGGAAATGGTAGAAGCACAGGAATGAAAGGAAGATTTTATAGACTCAGCCTAATGGAAATAAACATTTCTGCATTGCCAATGGTGAAACCCGATCACGGTAGTTTAAGCTATTGCTTTTGATGTGTCTGAGGAAAAAGAAATGTATTTAGTTTTTCTGAGGGAAGGAAAGGCAGACATAAAGGGCCTGATTTCCTTCTCACTTACTCTTAATCTGTCCTTGTTTAACTCCATCGGCTTTGCCAGGTGATGCTTGGTTTGTGCTGCTCTAATCCAAGAGAAGCCAAGCTGGAGTTGGCATTGTGCTCCCTGTGCCACCAGTACTCAGATTTATGGCACTCTTTGCCATCAAAACGGGGCAAGGCCAGATGCAGCTGTAAAACACCGTGGTGCTCATTGTACTCTAGTGTTTGGTGCTTCAGGTGGATAAGACTTTCCAATATTGCACACTTACAAGTAGCTAGCTCTTTTTTACTTGAAATACCCTGCGGTGGGGTGTCCTTTCCCCTCCTCCCTCATGTGTAGAATGAAGTGCAACCATGTTTACTTTCTTGTCTCCCTGCTTTCTCTTCCTCTCTCTTTTCTCCTCCTTCCTCCCTAGTGGCATGTGTAATCCTTAGGTACGTTTACAAAACAGGATTTTATTGCTTCCTAGACATGAGTAGTCCCACCCGCTCCTCTCAGCCAGCTGAGCAAGGCTTGGACACTTTCATCTTGGGCTGTTTCCAATCTACAGCTCCCTTCCCCTCTTTCTTCCCCCTCAGTTTGGATGCTGATAGAGCAGGGGGAAATACCTCAATACAAAGGGAGTCCATCTTAGCCAGGAAAATGTAGGCTTTGTTGAACCCAGTAATCCGCAGGGTCCCATCTCTGGTTTAGTATTCAAATGGTTTCAATTTACTTATTTTTCCTGGGGTTAGGCACATCCTGTGGGGTTTTGGCTGTGCATCTAGCAGCTACACAGGCTCAAATTATACTTTGTGTTAACTTCAGCAGAGGTAACTTTTAAACTGAAGATGCACTTGACAGGAACAAATGATGTCAGTGTATTTCCAGTAGGGAATGCAAGCACAGCGTGTACCACATTGGAGGAAAGATGAGCCCAAGCCACTTTTAAACTCAGTGTCTTAATCATAGCAATGCAGTGCTCAGCTGCAAAACTCACTTGGTAAGGAGGAAGAATTAGCTCTTGCTGGCCCGTGGCTGGACTGCTGTTAGTCCTGGGACAGGGTGGTACAGACACACTATATAGGAGTTGCTGACCTCAGCTTAAGCATCAACATACGCAAAGAGCAGAGAACCAGGTCCCTAGCTAGTGTAACTCTGCATAGCTCTGTTAAAACCTGTGGAGAGGCCCTAATTTGCAGCAGCTGAACATCTGGGTCTTTTTCTTTAGGTTACCAGCAGGATTAAATGGAAGTACCCCAAATTATTTATTGTAGGTGCTGTGGCAGCATCTCAAAGCCTGATGGTAAAACAGGACATAGTTGTGAAAGGGGTTGTGTGAACACATAACAAAAAGACAGTCCCTGTCGAAAGGAACTTATGGCCTAATTAGTAATGTTATTTAATGCATTGGTAAGTACATCTGAACTTGACTGCCTGTTCTGTGTAATTTTTTAAGAGGATAAAAAAATTATGCCCAGGTTGAATTTTGCCGTTTCTGGTAAAAAAGGGACTGGTTAACATGTGTGTGTCACTAAAAAAAAATTGTAGTCTTTTACATCACACAGATGGAGGGCTCATGACCAGGAACATGCCGACTTTTAAAAGACTAGCAGACAATGAGCAATAAATTCAGTCTTGACTAAGGAGTAAATAGAGGAGAGGCAACTGCAGTGGGAACTGTAGTGTGCACCACAGTATGCATGCACTACATAACTCTGCCAGACTGGTTGAGGGTAAATGGACACGGTAGCCTTAACGTAAACTAGCAAATTAGTTTTACATTTTAGCGTCAACCTCGTTTTGTTAGTATTATCTCTGAACACTAGTGAGTTCCAGGAAACTTAGAAACAAGCCAGCAGTGGGCATGCTCTGGAGGAGACTGCAACAGATAGCTCTTCTGTGATGTTTATTTTAAATGTTTTCTGTTTTGAAATCACCATCTCTACTTTACAGTTATATTTGCATACACAAAATTGGATTAAAAGAACATTAAAGTCTTAGCACTGAAGGACAAATCAAGGAGATATGTAACTGAGGATATTATCAGACATATACATACCCAAATGTTTAACCGGTGGAAAATTCAGACACATCTTCTCATCCTGAAGAGTATTCTTGGTGGTTGTAGGGATTTACCAGGTTGCACTGTTCAATCACTGCTTTGTGAGGTGAGGACTTACTTGCTTGCTGGGAGAGGCTTTCATTTGTTTTCATGGGACTGTAAAGGTGCTCTGAAAAGCCTGGCAAAATGCACCTGTGATCTGTGCTGTTAAACCCTATACCTGCTAGGGCATTCCTTACTGTGGCATCTCCACAGTAAGGTTCTCCTTTGGTGCATCATTATAAAGGAGCCTTTATTGCTTTCAGCCTAGGACACTCAGAGTACAGGTACCTGAAGTTTATTTTATCTATCTAAACCATTTCTCTAAATGGTATGTGTGTCACTCAACACATTGGCTAGTACATACAAACAAGGAGGACATTGAAGGACATTGCTGTGCCACCTAAAAATAACTTACAGCTACATAGGTAAAATATACCGAGGAAATGCATCTTTAGGCTTGTAAACAAGTTTTTGTGTTGTATCTGAGTAAACTTTTTTCACCAACTCAAACCAGATAGCTGCCATCCAGTTAAATAAAATAAAAATTGATGGGAAGCCCAGATGTATTAATGATGTGCTGATCCATTCATGCTTTAACTGTAAAGAAAACCAGTGTTTTTCTTCCTGTGAGACATGACTTATGTTTGTCATACCTGTTCAATGGGCATGTGTTAGGCTTGATGAAGCTGAACACGCTGAGAAATTAAAACATCATAAAAAGCATTTAATGAAGTTGATACTTTAAAAATGTTAATTTCCTGGTCAAAATAAATTCCCATTTTCTAACAGTAAAAGCACCAGATAGAAGTGTCTTATTTTGTAGTTTGAAAAGGAATTTTTGAGTGTGTGTTTCATTCGCACGAAAACAGTCTCCCCATAAATGAACAAAATTAAAAAATCTTTGTAAGCTCTTCTTTGCTATATTGTGTAAAATTTTACCTTTAAATTTGTATTTCTTTAGAGTCATAAATCTCAAGATAGCAGTAGGGATGATTATAGACATCCTGACACATCCAATATAATTAAAACTAAAGCAAATGCAACACTGCGATAGAGAATGAACAAAAGTGACAAGATAATGCTTCTTGTTGGCAGAGTCCATACTACCACTCAAGTCAAGTTTTTAGAGATATTTGTCATGATAAAGAGGACAAACAAGTTTTTACAATAATTACATATGTGAAATCATCACTGCTAAATGTATGTAGCTTTTTTTTCCTCCAGGATATGCTATGCTGCCTTACAAAGGTATATGAATGTTGAAAAATCTTATGTCAGTGCACAGAGAGATTAGTGTGGGCATGGACCATAAATCAAGTAAATAAATAAATCTGAGCAAGCAGTGCTTGACTATGTGGACTGAAATACTGCTGACACTGTCATTGAAAGCTCTGCAACAGGGAGAGTCCAAAATGTTTTCCCTGGCTTATGCTGTACCCTTCCTTCCCCTTCTTCCTTCTTTCTACAATACCCACTCCCTATTAGAGCTTGTCCAGACTGGGACCCCAGGAACTTTAAATCTCTACTCTCCTGTATATTGTTTAGATGCATAATAATAATTAAAAATCCCTGTCTGAGTTGTTGCTCAGGAGCTTATTACATACATGAGTGACTGTCTATGTGTGGGGAAGGAAGGATGGGTAAGAGGTGCCATTTGCTGCTCCAGGGTGGGGGAAGTTTCTGGGTGGTGAGCTCAGAAGTCCCCTGCCTAACTTCTTGTACCCTGGGCAGTGAGCTACTCATGCAGGTCAGGCTCCCTGTCCTGCATCCCCTTCCCCAGCTCACTTACTCCTCTGCTCACCCATGCTTCCTCAGCAGTTCTGGCAGACAGAAACTTCACCTCCACCCTAGCTTCTCTGGCGGTCTTGCACAGTGAAGAAAAACTCCCAGCCTTTCTTTTATTGTGGCTCTTCACCAGGCGCTCTCTTCCCTTTGCTCTTCTGCACTTTCCCTGCTCTTGTTTTTACCCACCAGAAACACAGAGAGAGTTTTGTGCTTCATTGTGGAGCTCAGCCCAAATCTAGCCCATTGTGGGCTGTACAAGACATGCCAGATGTTCTCCTGCTGCCGTTGCCCACCCATGAAGACCAGGTGGCCTTCACTAGCACTGGACAAGGCAGCACAATAGTAAGTCCATGGTGTGCCTCAGTATTACAGACATGTGGTTCCTTTACAGTGTCAAGTCGTGTAGAAGTTAAAAAGCCCCCCTGGTGAGCTAACCCAGTAAAAAACATGGATAGAGCATTTACTTAGTAATCAGCAAATTAGTCTATATAGTCAGCAAATAGTGAGGCCCAAGGTGATGATAAGATGATTTGCTTTCAAGTGTTTTTTCAATATTGTGTTCAGGATCAAGTATAAATTGAATAGAGTGACCTTTTGATACTGAGTCAAATTGACTGCATTTGCAAAGATTCTGTGGTTTCACTTACTATAAATTTTTGATATTTGGTCTACCACCGGTGAAATGAATCCAGCACAACACTATCTTATCATTGGTCCCCTTAACACAGTTGATGGCACAATAGCTTGCTTGCAGATTGTTTTTTGTTTTATCTTTTCCCCAGAATCAAAGATTACTATGATAGAGGGGAAGGATGCAGTTTACACAAATCAAATTGCAATGGGTTGCGAAATGTGGATGAATTTTGGTCAAAAGATGTAAAGCATGGGTTGCTAGCTGGATCCTCAAGTTCCTGAGATGAGTAAGTCAATTAGTAGCTCTTCAGTTTATTATAAACTTAATTGCCAGGCTGTAATGGAAACTTCTGAACTGCAACAACTCGTTAGAAGTAATAAAAAAAGTGACTTTGTGGTAGAAGAATATTCAGTAGGCTTTTTTAAACTGACATGTTTAGCTTAGAGCAGAAAAGTTAGATTTTTTACTTGAAAAGGTAGTCCATCTCACAGGAGCTCTGGCAGCATTACTTCCAGTGATCAAGGGCATGATCTCAAAGAAAAGCCTGTTTGCAAATGGTCTGTGCTGTGGTTTTGTGTTGTGATGCTTTAATACCAAGTACTTGACAGAAGTTTTACAGTATCAGGGGAGCATCTTTCAGAGAGAAAGCAATCCGAGTTCAGTTACCAAGATTACACATAAGAACTTTCTGAGAAATATGCAGCGTGTTGATGACGATGATGATGATGATGATGATGATGATGATGATGAAAATAGTAATTTTTAGTTTAGTTTTATGTTATATCCTGAAGAGGGGAGGGGGAAAATGGATGCTGCAGGTGCTCCCATCTCCTTCAGCCTGCAGACATTTAGCAGGTCCTTGCAGAGGTGCCATAACGCTCCTGGGAGCAATGCTGGGGGTTTATTCCCCTCCGGGACCTAGCTCTGGAAATTAGGCAGTGCAGTACCTGCATTGTGTGGAATCACAATATTTATTTAACATCTTCTTGGGGTAGAGCATTTTGAGATGGTAGAGCACATTGCTTCAAGTCTGTATCTCGAGAAATCCAACTGAAGTGAATCTTTTACATAAATATGGATGAGTGGTTGGTCCTACAATTGAGATATATCCACATTCCATATGAAGGGCAGTGGGGCTGTTGAAATCAGAAGGCAGGCTCTGGATTCAAGTGGTCTTTGCTTGCAGGTGCGTGTGAGGAGTATGAATATAGCTGTCTCCTTCAAGAAAAGAAACTATCTTGTTTCCTTTCCATACCCTAAAGGCATTTGCACAGGGGTGGTGATAATTAATCCCCATATTTCTACTTCATATAAAGAAACCTGGCTGTAATTTTCTCCTAGTGGGACTCCATTTTGTTTTTAAAGATAATTGATAGCTCTGGACTTAAGCATTTCAATTATGGGAGTGTCTCTTGGGGACCAGACTAACAGACCTTGGAAAAATGTTCTAATGCAAATGCATCATGTGAATTTTTACTGTAAGACAACGCAGGTTGCTTAAGGATTGCAAAGCAGTTGAACAGTAAAATAAAAGCTGAGAAACTTCTCAGAATATATAAGGGCATGAGACTGATTGTGAGCAGGTAAGGTGGAACCAAGTGGTTCTCCACTTGGACCACAAATTTGTCTTTGGCCCTGGGTATGGCCAGCTCTAAGTTGAGGAGAAGGAGGCACTTGCCTTGGACAGTGCATGGAAAAGGCAGCAAAATCAACATGACAGCACTGTCTGTGCCATCCCGTGGCAGGTTGGCTCCTTCTGCACCAGAAGAGGGAAAAGTTGAGCTGTAGTTGTTCCCTTTTATCGTCCTTGACTTCAGTTCTCATTTTTCTCTGTCAGGAGTAGGAATACCAGCCTGCATCCTAATCCCTGTACACCTTCTACCCTCCCTGTGCTTCTGTCCAGCCTGTGGCTCCTTATCCTCTTGTGGCAAGGCTCGGTTTGTGGGGCCGGGGCTGAGATGCCATCTGCCCCTGCTCCTGCATGTTTGTTGACAGGAGGTGTTCAGGGCCTGAGTGGTGTTAATGAGCTTTTCAGCACCTCTGCGTCCTTATGTGCAAAAAGGGGTGAATCTGTACCCCTCGTTTATTAAGGAAAAGACAGTCTTAAGGACATTCTTACTCCAAAATTTGTCATTAAGGAATTAAATCCTCTTGGAAATCTCTGATGTGCTCACAAGTCAATTTTGTTTGTTTGAAAGTAGTGCCATAATGTATTAGTATTTTTAGATCACTCAGATATTTTCAGCTGGAGGAAAATCTTTTATTTTCTTTGTTAATTGTGCTATGAATAGATCTTAGGCTGCTGAGGAGAAATGAGTCGATATGTTGAAATGGTGATCCCTTGTGTGTTCTGGTGTACACCTGGCTGCTCTGAATTGCTTACCAAGCTGGGCTGCTGGAGTGGTGACAGCTTCTACCAGCTGTGGATCTGTCCCAAAGTTTCCTGGGCTTTTTACGAAGATGTGGCAAGCTGCCACTGCTTCCAGCTCCTTGGGGCTGTGGATTAATAATGCAGTTTAGACCCTGATCTTTCAGTATGAATCACAATGGGCCTGTGCACTATTCAAATTGTCAGTAAAGAAACTTCAGAGCATCATCATTCATTAGCTGATTTCACTCCTTGAGATACAGTCAGCAAAAGTTGTGCATCTATTAATCACAGTTGAAAGGCAGAGGGGAAGACACCGAAAGGGAAGATGTTGGTGATACTATTAATATTTTGAAAATATTTTCTAAAAGATGGGCTTGACTCTTTTCTGACAGTATGCTGCTTTTCACAGCATACCTGTGCTGATGACAGGAGCTACAGGATAATCCTGAGTCAGAACATCTGCACACTGGCTTCAAGGTTTTCAAGAGGGGATCACAGAAACACAAATGGGTAAGGTTGGAAGGGACCGCAGTGGGTCAGTTGGACCAACCTCCCTGCTCAAGCAGGGCCCTCCTAGAGCGTGTGGCAGAGGATTGCATCCAGACAGTTCTTCAATATCTCCAGTGACAGAAACTCCACAGCCTCTCTGGGCAAACCTGTTCCAGTACTCTGTCATTCACAGAGTGAAGGAGTTCTTCCTCATGTTCAGGTATAACTTTCTGGGCATCATTTTCTGCGTATTGCCTCTTGTCCTATTGCTTGACACCACTGAGCAGAGCCTGGCTCCGTCCTCCTGACACCCTCCCTTCAGATACTGATAGACGTTCATGAGGTCCCCTCTCAATTGTGTTTTCTCGAGACTGAACAGGCCCAGCTCTCTCAGCCTTTCCTCATAACAGAGATGCTCCAGTCCCTTCATCATCTTTGTCACCCTCCTCAGGACCTGTTCCAGGAGCTCCATGTCTCTCTTGTACTGAGGAGCCCAGAACTGGACACAGCAGTCCAGATGCACCTCACCTGGCCTGAGTAGAGGGGCAGGGTCACCTCCCTCAACCTGTTGGCAATGCTCTACCATTGGTCCTCTTGGCCACAAGGGCACTGCTGGCTCATGGACACTTGGTGTCCACCAGGTCCTTCTTCTCAGAGCTGCTTTCCAGCAGTTTGGCCCCCAGCCTGTGCTGGTGCCTGGGGTTATTCTTCCCCGAGTGCAGGATCCTGTATTTGCCTTTGTTGAATTTCAAATGGGTTCCTTTCCGCCCATCTCTCCAACCTATCCAAGTCCTTCTGAAGGGCTGCACAGCACTCAGGGGTATTGGCCACTCCTCCCAGCTTTGTCTCATCCATGGACTTTCTGAGGAGGCATCTGGACCTTCATCCAAGTCATCGATGAGTTTAAGTTAAACAATACTGGGCCCAGCATTGAACCTTGGTGGACACCACTCATGACAGGCCTCCAACTAGACCCTGTGCCACTGATTATGACCCTCTGGAATCTGCTGTTCAGCCAGATCTCAATCCACGTTGTTGTCCACTCATCCAACCCACACTTCCTGAGTTTGCTTATGAGGGTGTTGTGAGAGACAGTGTCAAAAGCCTTGCTGAAGTCAAGGTAGACAATATCCACTGCTCTTCCCTCATCCATCCAGGCAGTTGTTTCATCATAGAAGGCAATCAGGTTGGTCAAGCATGATTTACTCATCTTTAGTGAAACCATGCTTGACTACCTCCGGATCACCTTTTTGTCATCCATGTGGATAGAGATGGCCTCCAGAATGAGGTGCTCCATCACCTTTTTAGGGATCGAGGTGAGGCTGACTGGCCAGTCATTCCATGAGTCCTCCTTCTTGCCATTTTTGAAGACCAGGTTGACATTTGCTTTCTTGCAGTCCTCAGACATCTCTCCTGATCTCCACGACCTTTCAAAGATGACCGTGAAGCAGCCTCGTTATGATGTCTGCCAGCTCTCTCCAGCATTCATGGATGCGTTCTGTCAGGGCCCATGGACTTGTGGATGTCAAGTTTTCCTAGGTGTTCTGTAACCCAATCTCGTGGTAATGACAGAGATTTTAAAATGTTGCATGATTTTTTTAAAAGGAAGAAAATTTAAGGGTAAGTCACAGTATTGCTCACTATATCCACCCTAAAGGGATGCCTGGTGGACAAGGTGGACAAGCCTCTGTTGCCGCTCAATCTTTGGCCTCCGTGGCCTCTGTGGATTGCCCACAAGTAACAGGTATTACAGACATAAAATGCTAACCACAAGGTGAGCCCAGCTCCATCAATAGTCAGAGTAAGCGAAAGAGAAGGAATCATCAGGGGTAGAGGATTTAAATACCTTTGCGGGGTAAATTGTCAACTCATTTCACTGGCCAAAGAGAGAATATCTCTGGAGACATTTTACTGAAGGCAGAAATGCGATTAGATTGTTACACAGCTATTAAAGTGTTTTCAGACAGAGAATTATTTTTAGTGCTGTAGAAATATTAAAGTGTTAGAATAAAGCATGTAAAAGCAGAGAAGAGCACAGTTAGAAACTTTTAATGGTCTTTGGACTCCTAGATCACTCATGTTTGGGGATTGGTTCATGTTCTGGCAGTTTATCTTTGTTGCATCCACCCATGTAGAGTGACAGAAATACCAAATTTTATTTCCTTTCAGAGCTGATGGCATTCTGGATATGCTGGCAATTTGTGTTGTCAGAAACACAGAAGCATGTGCATTCACTGGCATGCTTGTGTTCCTTGCCTCCTTCATCTGGGTGAAAATTTACAGGGATCAAAACATCTCTGGCCCCAATGTCTTTATGTTAACATAACAGTGTGATTCAGAAGTGATGTATAACTGCTTCTGCATTAAAAAGGCAAGTTAGCAACATGCAGTCATTATGAATTGTTTTCATAAAAGTTTAATAATCGCATGTATTTGCCATGCAGCTTTACATTTGAGATTATCCTCTGGTCCTTTTTCTTACACACTGTAGTTCATTTAGGTAGTCTAAATACCTAGGATCTGCTCCTGTAGAGAGAAGTAAATCCTTCCTGTAAGATCCTGCTTGAAGTTAGGGATGTGGTGGAGTCAATTGCAGAGAGCACACAGGGCATCCTCTAGCCTCAGCAGAGATGGAAGGTGCTCAGCTCCTCCTGTTCCACTGAGCCTGTGTGATGAGCAGGTTGGATGCCAGTCTGAAATGTGAACTTCTGCAGTGACAGTGCTGAAGCCATGAAAGAGCCTGCATTTGGCCATGGCGTTGCTTCTCCCCAGTGCTGTCAACACCAAGACTCAAGCTGCAATAGCAAAGGAGAAAGCTGCTGCTTCAGTGATTATTGCTCAGACATTGATGTATCCAACCATCTCTCCCTCTGCATCTCTCCTCAGCACCATTTCTGCTGTATCTAATAATTGTGTTTCTTTATAAATAGTAATTTAGGACAATTAGGAGCAATGGCATAGTTAAACCTTTAAAAGGTTATCTAGCAATGTCATTTTCTTGACTAATGTGTTCCTGCTGCCATGTCGTTTGTGAATAGACATGTGTTAGCCAGCTAATGTGCTTCATCTGTGGTGACTTTGATTTATTTGCTCTGTAAATTGGGACTGAAGCAATAATGGAAAGTGACATTAATTGTTTAACAGAGTCCTCTTTGTCACATCCTCTGCTTTCTCTGGGGTGTTTGAATGTTGAAACTTGTACAAAACTAATTGAAATTGCTGTGATGAGGACTGGTGTCCACTCAACTTTCTGTTCTTGAATGTCAGTGCACTTGAATGTCTGTTTAAAGCATGAGAGTTGAGCAGCTAACAGCAAATATCAGGTTTTCTTCTGGCATGCTATTATTAAAGAAGGCATTCCCTGTTAGAAATAGCAACACTTCCAGCTTTATTGTCTGCTTTATAAGCTGCAAGGCTCAGCAGTGTGCCCCACCAGCTGAACTTTCTGAAAAAGTTCCTAGTGTAGGGCTGTGGATCAGGCAGCCGAACCACCTCATGGACAGCCTAGGCTCGAGGGCTGGCTCTCATACCATTCATCCCACCACCTGCGAGGGGCTTGAAATGCCATTGTGAAAAAACACTGGTACACACTTTCTTGCCCGATAATGCCTTTTCTTGCTTTTGTAGAAGTGATACCATGATTTTCTTCTTTTCCTCTCAGAAAGTGGCTGTGAAAAGCTGGATTCAGAGCATGGTTTTATTCGCAAGGTGGCTCCCCTCTGTCATTTCCATCCTCTACACACTGACTTATCACAACCGAGTGCATATGTCTGCTTAGTATGGTGGAAATCACCTGATACCGAAACTTGGATGCTTTTTCTCAGTGGCCAAGTGCCTTTTGGCCTTTTAAGTAAATGCTTCTCCTTAGCATTAGCTTGCCTGAGTATTTATTTGTTTCTTGGAGATGATGCTGTAAGCACCAGAACAGTTTGTGCTCTGCCTTAGCTTTCTAGCTCAAAGACAGCTTTTATGTTAGAAGCCGTGAGGTGTGATTTGGCAGAGAAGCCTAGCAGGAGTAATTATCTGTGTGGTTTATGATCATCTCTGTTCAGAGTCTGCTAGATAAAAGTATTACTGAAAAAAGTTGTGCTAAAGGGATACCCAGATTCACTTGATTATTTTTTTTCCAAAGTGTAACTTGGCAATTTTTTGCTGTTGCCTTTTTTAACTTCTTTTTTTTGCTTGTTTGTTTGTCTTGCTGGTATTATTTGTCTTGCTAGTTCACTTTTAAACTTTGAGATTTGAACTTAGCTGAAATTTTTTCACAGTGTGAACCTGGAACATGGTGAGCTACTCTGAAGCTAGTGGAAAAACTCCCAATTTGATATCACTTGAATCAGTGAAAGGCTTTTCATTTACTTTAATAGCACTAAGATCAGCCTAGGAGTCCTAGATAATTGATCTGTCAAGATCAATTTCCAATCTTTCTGAAAAATAAATATAATGATTTTTACACAGTTCTATTTCTCAGTACTCTCAGCACTCAAAAAATCTGTACCTTAATATACGGTAGGGACTATATTTCATTAAAAAATCAGGAGGCACTTAAATTTACTCAATTTGACAGAAAGAACTCTTGTTGCTGAAATAAGATATAAATTAACATTACAGCCACATCTGATTAGAAATTAATCTACTTTTTATAATTGCGGTCTGAATTAGATAAATGCATACAATAGTGCATTGAGCACTCAAATGACATAACTCAAAAGGACAACTTCAAAGGCAACCTGCCTAATACATTTCTTTGAAAGAAACCCAAACAACCTGTCATTTACCATATGAGTGCTGCTGGCTATTTTTACGCCAGAATGCTCAGGAATGAGGAACTGTTCTTTTGGGTTTGGAGCAAGGATTTGCAGAAGTGTGGAAGGGAAACCCTTTCTCACTTGCACTGCACCATATATATGAATGAGTTTTTCTGTATTTTACTGGTGATTCATTTTGGTGTCCTGATTAGCTGTCTGTTTCTTGTAATTTTGTCAGGTCAATTAGTTGGCATTCAGTGTTGAAGAGAGAAAGAAGGAGACAGCCTGGGCTGACACCATCATTAGGTGTCAGCATCTTAGGCTCATCCTGTAATACAATCCCTGAGTGATTACTTATCATTGTTAACACCTGATAAAAAAAAGAATTGTGGAAGAAAGGTAAACTAGCAATACACCACGAGTGCAAAGAGATTTCTTTTGAACAGAGATGGATCGTTTTATTGTACCTAATTACGTTGTCTGAGATTCTGTTGCAGGTTACTGTTTCAAGGGCTGGTTTAACTACATGTTGTCTGCTTGTTCACATACAGAGGCATCGTTTTATTCCCTTTCTCACCTGGTTCCTTTTTTTGTTTTGTCCTCTCCCACAGAAGATAGATGAAGAGAGCGAGGCAAACTTGCTAGCTGTTCTCACTGAAACATTGGACAGCATCCCTGTGGATGAGGATGGATTGCCTTCATTTGATGCACTGACAGATGGAGATGTGACCAACGAAAATGCCGCTAGCCCCTCCCCAATGCCCGATGGCACCCCTCCAACTCAGGAGGCAGAAGAGCCGTCTCTAGTAAGAACCCTTCCTACTGTTTAACAGGAATTGGATGTGCCTCTGGCTACCCGCTGCATGGGTATGATGTAGTCACAGTAAGGTCTGGATTTTTCATTTAGACTGGAGAGGAAAATCAAGTAAAGAACTGAAAATTAAGTGGGTGAAAACCCCCTAACAAATAGCCATAGGATGATTAATATGGCAGTCTATTAAAAAGTTGTTGAAAAGGTTGTTTTTAAACTCTTATGCTAATGGGGCTGACACTTTTGCTTATCATTCTGTTCAGATAAGTCAGGGTAATGGTTCTTAGCTCATATTGCATTTCTCGGGGCTCTTTTTGTTGTGTATGTTTAGACATAATTTTTGGTGATCTGTGAAGAAAGGCCCAGTGAGTCTGATGGGATGCAGGGCTGATTTTGTGCCTTTAACATTGATTTGACCAGTAAGCACCAGCTTAGTGCTAACCAGGGCAAAACTGAACCTTGGATGAGGATGTGGGTGAAACATTATATGCATTTTGCTCAGTAAATCTAGTTTGTGATGTGATTCTGTTTCTGCTGAAAGCCTCTTAACACTGGCTTCAGTGGGAACATAGCCAGATACCTGAATCTTGACACTGTATCCATTAGTCTGTTAATGTCTCTGTCTAGATCAGAGCCTCTTCTGTCAAACAGATCACTGAGAATTTCATTTTGCCATGGATTCAGAAATCCAAGACCCCTGTCATTTCTGCTTGCCCCACAGTATACTGCAGTAAAGGGAGCAGAAATGTGCTGCCAAGCCAGAAGAAAATGAAATCTGTTTCCTCTGAGCAATATCAAGTCCTGCTTTTAGTTTTATTGTACTTTGCTTGCTGAAATTGATATAACTAACTTTAAGTTACTATGCAAAAATATAGATAAGTAATTTTAATCCATAAAGATGTATAACTTTACTCTTTTCCTTCCACTTCTCTTTCCCTGATGTGTTTATAGCTTAAGAAGCTCTTGCTGGCTCCAGCCAACACTCAGCTAAATTACAATGAATGCAGTGGTCTCAGCACACAAAACCATGCAAACACTAATCACAGGATCAGAACAAGCCCTGTGGTTGTTAAGGTACAAACTTAATCTTTGTAATAAGGATAAAAAAGAAAGTGTAATAAGGTCTTTTATGCTTTTAGCAACCAAGCAAGCAGTAGATCTGAATGTGTTTTATTAATATGTGTACTATCTTGTAAGTAATTTAAAAAAATGTGAGTTACAGACTGGGTTCCAGAAAATCATCTGAGCTCCTTTATGCTCTGAATATTTCATTTATGCCTTTTCTCTTGGCATAAGTAGTCACACCGTCTGTTCCTCTTACCTACTTTATTGATACACAGAGTAGGATGGGGTGCGATAAAATTTGCTGATGGTCTGGTGTTGTTTATGAGTGACTCCAGGATGTGGGACTGCCGTTTTCCCAGCTGTCTGAGCTAAGACAAATGACACTGGATTCTTGGCAAAAGATGCCTATTAGACATCGACTGGATAGAATGGGGGGCTTAGACATAATTCTGTTAGCAGGCAGTATTAAACAATGTTTGTCTTGCCTTTCAGTGTAACTGAAAACAGACCATTTAGGGGTACTTAAGAGAGTTGTGAATACTGGGCCCAAGCAATCAGCAGCAAATTAAGGTTTAAACCAGCTTATTTTTTTGTTCACAGTAAAGGCGCTGTAGGGTCTTGTTAGTTACATGTTGCTGAGTAGGAACATTGCAATGTAGGAGAAATGAAATAAAGAGCTGCATAAATGTCATTTAGGAATTTTAAATGTGATTTTCTTTCCTTGTTCTGCAAACAGTTATTCACAGCTCATAGATCTAGTACACTTAGACTGAACACTTCATTGAAAATCTCATCTCTTCAGAAAACCTATATTCATTCTGATAAGGTTCAGCTCACTAATTTTAGCTTTATTTTATTTTATTATTTTATTTTATTTTACTTTTTTTTAAGACTGAGAATTCATGGAGCAATAAAGCGAAGAGCATTTGTCAACAGCAAAAGCCTCAAAGACGTCCCTGCTCTGAACTTCTCAAATATCTGACTACAAATGAGGATCCTCCTCAGACCAAACCAGCAGAGAACAGGAACAGCAGCAAAGAGAAATGCACCTCCAAAAGGAAGCCCCATCTGCAGTCTCAGACAAATCATCTGCAGGGTAGGTGTGGGACTGCAGAATACAGCTTTGGTACCAGCAGTAACGCAGGGAAGCTGAAGTACCATGGTTAGGAATACCCTCGATACTTCTTCTGTTCTTTGGTTTAGTATTGTAAATCCAGCATCTCTTCCGTGTAAAGAGAATTTTAAAACGGTATAGTGAAGTTAGAATTAGTTAGCTAGATTTCACTTTTAGACATATTTAATCCTTTTATTTATTGCCCCCAGCCTCAGAAAAGGATCTCCAGAAAAGTTAAACAAACACTGCATGGTAGTATACCAAGCTAGCTGTAGATACTTATTCACAGAGAACTGTACCACTAAGAAATCATTATACCCCTAAACAAGCTGGGCAGGCCAGTTCATTAGTGAGCTTCTTTCTGTTTCGCTAGAGTAAAACTGAAGGCATTGTTAACCTGCCACATAGCCCTTAAGAGACAATAAATAGTTCTCTCACTGCTACAGAGAAAGCAATAACTGTATCATTCCTGTTAAAGCTGGAATGCTGGTTTGTAATTTTATTTTGTAAATAGTTTAAAGTTTAGATGCCATCCTGATCTTTCGCTCTCGTTTTTGGATTCTTTATGGTCAAAACTTAACACTTGTGTTGACTCTTAGTATCTTAGTATCCCCTGATGTGTAAAAAACTGGTCTGTATTACAAGTAGCTCCTGTGACAGTGTGCAAGAACTTAAAGCCTCCTCTCTCACTTTCTCTCCCTCTCTTCCCCTGTTTTCCCAAGATAAAGGAAAGCCGTAAAAGCTTATGAACCCAAAGGGAGCTTTTTAAAGTTATTGTTACTTTAAAATACCTCTATGTATCTATATTGGCCTGGCATCTGGAAGGCCAGGTGCCTATCTCAGACACATCAGTGCAAATCCTGGATGACTCCACTAAAATCAATGGAAGTTACCTGTCTGCAACAGAGATCAGGATGTGACCCTAAATGTGTTGTTTGATATTTTTAAAGCAACAGTTGTGAACCGTATGTTCTTTCTTCTTTTCCCCTCCCTCTTTCTTGAATTTCAGCCACCATCAAATCTGTTTTCTCATTCTGCACTAGGAAATAAAGGCAAACTTAATAAAAATAGTCTTCCCTTCCTGTCACTTAATATTGTTCTTGTGGCTCTACATTCTGTCATCCTAAGTATGGGTTTTCTCCATTATGGTCTCAAACTATCTGAACAATATTTCTTGTAAGAAGGAAATCCAACTGCCCCTTAAAGCTTCCTTATGCCAACTGCCACTCCTTCTGGATGGCTTCGGCAGTCTGCTTCACAGCAGAATCCAGACTGAACTCTACATGTGAAACCTGGGTCTGTTTCTGTTACTGAAAAACAGAACTGCCAGAAGTTACAGGGGGCTTTACAAACACTGTTGGATGTTAAGGTGGTAGGTGATAAGGTATGTAGTGTATAACATGCTCTGTGCACATGTGGGTTATACACAGATGTACGTGCACACAAACATACATACAGATTATAAAATCTTTCTGTTCAGATCAGAGCTGCTTTTCTTTCCCAGCTGAGCAATTGTATAGATTCGGTTCAAAGAGTCAGGGCACACTGGGTTGTGGAAACAGCACGGAGGAGAGGTTACAGAAGTCCAAAGGGACATATAGCTAATTTACCAGTGCTTAACAGATGACTGTGATTTTAGTGGTCTTGCAGGTGAAGTTGCAGACAGAGAGAAATGACCTTCTTTAATTCCTTCACTTTAATTTACAGGCTTTTGAAATGTTGTTTTTTCAGCAAATTTGCTTCATACACCAATATATAACTTCAATATCAATGGATTTGCATGTAATTAAAATACAAGAATATAATGCTTTCAGCTTGGACAGTCAATTCATGTGGAATCAACCTTGCTAATTTAACTGATATTTGCAGACCTGCAGTCATTGGTTCATACATTTAATCAAAATTGGCTCCTTCCGTTTTAAAAAACAATCGCAGTCTGAGATTTTCTTTCGAAGTTAGGGAAAGCTCACAAAGGATAAGTCGAATGTTATTTTCCTTTAGGGTTACTGTTACAAACATATTGCAAACCCACAGGAATGTCCACAAACGCATTCATGCCAAAGATCATCTGTGGTTCTGCACTGAAATTTGCCCATGAGGAAACGTAGTTCTTTTGAACCTGAATGTTTTCACTTTACAGGGACAAGCAACTTGATGTGAACCCCTTTTAATAAGAAAAATCCCACACCACAGTAGACCTTGAAACTCTAATAAACAGTCACTGTGGAAAATGATAGTGTCTTGGCTAAATATTTACACTATCAATAGCTGTTGTGAGGATGAATCCTTTGCAAAATGAGTGTTTGGTCAAGCTCTTGCCTAGCAATAAGAAAACTGATGACTGTTTTGGTATGCGAACTTCTCAGTGGGAGAGCTCAGTGATATCTGCCTAAAATTAATACATGGGAGTGTGAGATAATGCCTTGGTTCTATGCCCATCTCTGGCAGATTTGCACTGTGCCTCAGTGCTTCAGAATTGGGACGATTCTGTGGGACTAATAAGAGCTAGCATGAGACTTTTTAGAGATGTAAATAGCTCTTACACATTCAGCTGTCTTAGCCTAAATACATTAGGAGTATGCAGATTTTTATTAAAAAAAAAAAGAAAATGGAAGCCTTTGTATAAAACTTTATTTAGAGCCTTACTGAAAGATCTGGTTTTTTAAGCCAGTTTTACCTCTAGGTAGCCACAGGCAAACATTAGTATTCCTAGATGTATATAAATTACACACAAAGATGTGTCAGGTTACATTCAGTTTTACTGCACCTGGTTTAATGCACAAATCAGTGGCCGTGCTGGACCAGACAAATAACTCGTTGAGGTGCATCTCCTCACTCCAGCAGTGACTTCTGAGGAAGGTGAACCCGAGGTGAACACCTGAGCTTCCATTCCTAACTTTCATATGGGGAGGAGAAGAAACAATATGCAGCTCTAGAGAATTGAGTTAATTTTTAAAAAATGTAATATTACTTCAGGAATGCTCTAGAGCATATAAAAGTAATCAATTTGCATATAAAATCCCTTAATGTTGATGGGAGCTCCAAGCCTGTAATGAATATGAAATATGCAGTAGTGACACTCTGGACAAAAGATCTGCAGTGCAGGAGTGTTCAAGGGGAACATTTTGTCTTAAGTAATTAATCTGCAGAAGAGATCCCCTGCTGTTGTTCTTGCTACAATGCTCTCTGTGTTTAAAACATCAATCTAACTTCTAAAAAGTAAAATTTGCAAGTAATAAAGGAATCTTAGTTGTCTTACAATATCCTAGTTCTTGGCTTGCTCTGAGAAAATACAATTTTGCTTGACTAAAAGCTGAAAAGACTTACATTTTTGTAGCCAGAGCTTTGTTTTTTGAGTATGTTGGGATTGTAGTGCTGAGAGCTTCAACGCCATTTTTAACCATCTGTGACTATGTCCGTGGTTTGTCATAGTTTGCAGGGTAATTTGCAAAAATTTGGACTATAACTGGTTGGACTCTGGCCTCATAGAAACAACCTATTCACAGTGCTGTATATAAAATTGTATCTTATAGAAGTAAAATTAACTGAATATTCATAACGTTCTGTTACTTTGTAGTTATTCTGCTGCTTCTGTTTCCAAATAAAACGTGAACTGTAGTCTAAATTAACACTGAGAGAAATAACATTTTCAGAGTGTATTCTGTAGAGTTCTTCATTGATTTTTAACATGTACCACTCTTCTTCTGAAAGGTTCTTGTCATTTGGGTTGTGTACTGTATTTCAGAGGTGCAGTAATTAATGTAAATAATTGTTGAAATTTAGGTGCCCTTTTGGTACTAGTAATAAGGAATCAAGATGAGTCTCTTTATTTATCTATCTGAGATACACTGAAATGGCAATTGAACTATCAAAGCTCAGCCCTAACTGACTACCACAGGATTCCAGTGCCAAAGTATAAAGAAATGTTTACAGTATACATTACAGAGTGTTTAAGTATTGCATAATTGTTTTCTTTTTTCCTTTAGCCAAACCAACAAGTTTATCACTTCCATTGACACCCGAGTCACCAAAGTAAGTACTAAAAAGCGCAAACATTTATAAAAGGGAGGGGGGTTCAGTAGATTTTGGCTACAGCAACTCCATTTCAGCTTGTTTTTATAAATGTGCCCTGTCTTCCAGTGATCCCAAGGGTTCCCCATTTGAGAACAAGACTATTGAACAAACCTTAAGTGTGGAACTCTCTGGAACTGCAGGTGAGAAATGCAGAGTGGTGGCTCTTCCTTTTAGCATGGCTTGTGTGTGTTTGTTCACTGTAATATACCATAGGTATGCTGAGATCTCACAGAAGTCTCCAGTAGATTCACTTCAGTGCAGTTTAGCATTACTTTTTATCCAGCTACCTGAGAAGAAACATGTTTGAAAATACAACTCCAAACCTACACAGGAGAGCATAATTTCTGAGAAAATATGAATGAAATCATTTATCTGTTATACTTCTCCATTTCCCCATAGATCTGTGTACTGCTGAGCACCATCTTTCAAAGACAAACCCCACAGCACAGTGTAATAGATGTTACAGATGTTAAAGTTACGTCATTCAGTCTGTCTCCAGGCCGGTCTGGGCTGTACATGACTGCGTGTTTCAGTGCTTTGTCAATTTTAGATTAATATGTCACAAATAACAGCTTTCTCCTCTACCACTGAACAACTATTATATAGCTTAGAAGTAATTTTTTAAAGTGGTATTCATTTTGTATTCCTGCTTTTTCTTTATTTCCTCCATTAACACACTTCACACAACCTCCCTTTATCTTCCTCCTCCTTTCTGATCCCTGGATTTGTACCTTTTGAAGATTTGTAGGATTTTTTGTCATGTAGTGGTTTAGTTCACACATCACCCATTTAATCATTCCTTTAATTCGTCTGCTCTTCTTTCTGCTGAAGTCAATTCCTTCAGACTCAGATCTGTTTTATGGCTTTCCTCTGAACTCTGTTTTGCCTCTGTTTTCCTGAAGTGTCCAGAGCCGAGCACAAAAGAGCACACTGAGCTCCACCTGAGCTATTGCCAAGACCATTTTCTTTCTCAGTTGTGTAATATTGAAAAATAAGAGATGTACTTGGCATGTGTTTCTCTCAGGATAGCAGTAGATTGTAAAAAATGTGATCTCTAGCATTGAGGGGGAGGCGTGTATTGCAAAATATGTCTTCAGGTACCACAAATCAGCTTGGTGCTCCTAAATTCAGTGGCAGCAGGCTCAAGCACTGGGTTTGGGTAGGTACACTGGGCTTTCACCTTCCTACAACCATCATTTCACTTTTTCAGAAACTTTTTCGGTAGTTCGGCATTAAACCATGAACACCTTTCCCTGCCGTGTCCTGGAAGCTTGTAGTCTCAATCATTCCTCTCATGGCAAAAGGAAACATTCTTTCTATACATCTTCATTTTGCAAAACCAACATAAACATGGCAAAATTCACTGTATGAAGGAGGATAATCCTGTTCAGTGCCAGTAGGCCTGAAGCATGGAGAAGCCTCTTCCATCACTACTGGAGAGCAAGTCTGCACAAGGGTGCCCATTTGTAAGCACATGGATAAATCAGTGCTTAGTGCTGCCAACAGAAAGGGGCAGATGAGGTGACTACAGCGGAGTGGTACAAGCAGCCGTTGAAATCACTGAAGGAAGCAGTGTTTTCTCTGAGCCAAAAAGTCAGCAGCCTGCTTTTCCCATCAGCTGACTAGGCAGAAATCGGGAGTCAGTCTGACCCCGGATAGTCCTCTAGTACTGCGTCCATAGTGGCAACGGGAATGGTCTTGGTATTACCAAATTCATTCCGCTCCATCAGCTGTGCACAGAGGAGGAAACAAAACAGCTCTGTAGTTGCTTGGACAACATAACCAGGAGAACTGGTGCATTAAAAAAAAGCATCAGAAGCTGTGAAACAGCACAACTGGGCACATGTAAACAGGAATGCTATACTATCATCCTATGATTTTTTTTTCCCCTTTGGAAGTAAATAGAAGTTAGCTAGGAAATAAACTGGTGATACTCAGGAAGAATAATAATTGGAGTGTGTGTGGCCGGGGAGCTGGGGCAGTGTTAGCGAGCAGAGTACATAATGGTGGCTCTCGGACTTCATGTTGCACTTGCTCTGGTCTTCACAATGCCTGGTGAGGAGGTTTCAGGAGATCATGCAGTAGCTGATCTCTGCCTGCATATACACATAGCAGGTTTTTTATATTCATGTATATATGTAAATCTATGAAAAGATGTATGTCTTACTTTTTGAGTCATTTGTATTGTAGTAGTGTTGTGTTCTGAGTCCGCTTGTGCTGGAAGCAAAGTACATGACAGAAACAGTCTGGAGTACTCAAGAACTTAGAGCATATGTGTGTAAATCATGGCAGAATTGGGACCCACTTCAGTTTAAAAAACAACCAAAAATAAAATAAGGAAAAAAATAGTGGCAGTAGTGATTAATAATACCTTGAAGTTCTTCAGTGAGACCCTGGCAACTCCAAATTATATCCAGATAACCGCATTGCTCATTGTCCTTATATAGGGCAGCTTGCCCTATACAAGCACTATTTATTATAATTTAAATAGGAGTTACCTTGATCTCACTACCGAATTGAAAAGACCATTAGCAGTGCTGCACTATTGAAGCACAAAGTATTTTAATATAAATAGCAACTCCCTTGATCTCTCTGCTGAAAACAACATTGCTTCCCTCACTGATGAATTAACTATAGACTAGAAAAATAAATAAATAAAAGCATTTCCCACATGAACCATCAATCTTCGTCACACACACATTTTGGATTCATGTATCTAAAGTCAAACTGAAACCATTCTCTTGCCAATGCTATATCTTGCTTTACAACAGATTTGTTAGTAGTCATGAACGTAACTTTGTCCTCCCTAAAACTGTCAAAACATCGATTTGTCAAATTACAAGGCACAAATACTCTTTAAATTGTTTTCATGCCACACTTAAGAATTCTTTCAATGATCTTTAAATAAGTGTCCTAAGTCCATTGCTATCTAAAGTCCTGTCTCTTGAAGCTGATTATTCTAGTGTTTCTCTAAGGAAACTGGACCAGAACATCATAATATGGAGAGAGTCCTAGGTGATGATAATGCAATGAATGAAATCCTTGTGTCAGATGAGTCTCATTCCAAGTAAGAGACTCAGAAGAGGTCCATCTCCCTTTGTTTCCACAGCCAGCTGCATTGCTGGTGCCTTACTAAGAGGCTGTGGGCTTGAACTTCTCCAACGTTTTCCAGAAATGTGGGATGGTTCTGTGTCAGCTCCTTCCTCTTTGTTACCGTCAGGCGGGTCGGGGGCACCCTGTGCAAGCGGAGGGACTAGGAGGATGACTCACCTTCTGGAGGTGGCAGTGTTTCTCTTGGCAGACAAGGGCTCTTTAGTGATGGTTTTAGACTTTTGATTGTCTAAGACAAACTTCTGAATGCCAGATGTTAGATAGCATGGCTTCTAATTAATCCCTCTCTGTTCTCTGTGTCATCTTAAACCTTCACACCTAAATACTCAAAGCCACCATTTAAATACACGAAGTCAGTTTACATGCTTCAGGCTCAATCAGTAACTAGAAGACTGTTTCCACCCTCTTGGTGAAAAGTCTCTCATTTGATACAGATCCTTGTAATTCATTGTAGTGTAAAAGTCCTCACTGGTCTTGGGGGCAAAATTTGAGTTCTCTGAAAAGATGGCAGGAAAAGCATTATGTACACAATCAGCTTGAAGAGTGATTTGGAATTTGTGACCATCCTTGAGGATACTGATACCCTGCTATTTGCTTACCTCTGGATTTGTGTTACCTCTTACTTGTCAGAACAAATACTTAAAATCTGTCATTTAAGAACTTCTTTGACCTCAGAATGATTTCTGATAAAATGAGATGTAAGATGTAGAGAGTTGTCCAGAGGGAATAAAATCTAGTGAATTATTTGATGTTTTCAGGCATCTGTGTTTATTCTCTCCAGCACTAACAACAGGATTAAACTGAATACTCAACAAACATGTCGTTTTTTATTATATGATGACTATTTAATTTTATCGTATTTTCCTAGCTTCTGCAATCTTGTGCCATACAAACACTCTTCTACTGAACTGAGCTGTTACCTTGTGGTCAGTGTTTAAAGTGGTCTTAAATAATGTTTCCCATGACAATACATTTTCAAACTCAAAAGGTATGAAAGAATTCCTTTTAATGCCTCTCAAAAGCCCAGTACACGTGTAGAAAGGTTCCAGGACTTCGTTCCCCAAAAGACCCGTTCCTCAAAACAGAGCAAACATCATCAAACATTTGAATGCTTAGTTACTGTAGAGATTTAGAAATATCTGTATCTACATAAAACAGCATTAAAAATCAGTTGTAAGAAGTCCAGATGTCACTTTTAATGCAAAGGCAGTCCCCTAATTTTTGCTTATCAGTTTAGCTGAGCTAAATGCGTTACACTGCAGGGGGTTTTTTAAAGTGGAGTTTTGGAATATATTGAAAGTAGTTTCACTCTTCCAGAGACTTTCTGGAAACAAGTTGCTTGGTCAAGGTGGCAGAGTTGGCACACGTGCAAACACCTTTTGTTGCACAGACACAGGGAGGATGGTGCTGCTTTGGCAGCAGTGCTGGCAATTTGATGTATTCTGTTTTCTAGCACAAGATCACTGAGTGAGTTCATAGTATATAGACAGAGCAAGGCAAAGTGCAAACATACCATTTACCAAAGCTATTCAATTAAGGAAAAGTCCCTACGAAGAAAATGGTTTTATAGCATGTAATGAAAAAATACTTGCCTTTTACTTTGAAAAGAAAAAAGACTGTTTAAGGGGGATGATTGTAGAGTATGTACCACTTCTAACAGATTTGCTGTGTAGAAGTACATAAGTGTGAGTGATGTAGAGGTACTTGTTTATTATAGAGCACATTTCAATGCAGTAATCATAAATATTGCTAAGGTTGTGCTCTGTTGAAATATGACCTACATACTCTTGATTGTTTGTGTTACGTGATTTGTCTGACACCCATTACATTCTGGGTAATGGCAGCCATTTGTTGCTGTGCACAGCAGGCTCTTTTGACAAAAGAAAATAGGCAGCAATAAAAAAGCTATAGTCTGAATTACATTCTGCACAGCGCTGCACTGCTGAGAGTTTGTGCAAGTGTGTTAACAATGCTCTGAACTGCCTCTTGTCAGCCTTCAGCCTGTAATGGCCATCTGTCCTTCCATAAATCTGTCAAAACCTGCTAAGTTCAAGAGAGAGTACAGAATATACCTTGTACTGTCAACGCTTAAATGTACACATTGGGGAGAAATCGGTGCGTGTGAAATAATCCAATGGTTATGGAGTATTGTAATGCCGTTGATGTGGGATCATGGCCCTCGGTGAAGATTACCAGGGATTAGAGTGACGATGAACAAGTGTGCAGCCAACTGGTTTTCTCAGAATTCACAGTTTGGAGATGGGTCATTGGGCACTCTGGAGGTGGACTCTGTAGAGGAGACATGAATTCACTCCCTCCTCCATCCCCCAGTGTAGGTTTGTTCAAATGTTAAATGAACATTTTCCAACTTTTATCTGTTTCTACTTGCTTGTGCACTTCCTGCTTCTGCTGAAAACCAGGAAAAAAGCCAGAATGCCATGAGGAAGCCCTTTCTTAGGCTGTCCCAGCCCTGTTCTGCCAGCAAGGGAAGTGCCAGTAAATTTAGCTCAGTCTGTACTTTCATGAGGGGGTTTTTTGGTACGGTTTTTTTTTTTCGCCCTTTCTGAAGATTGTTGGACTTCTTGTCAGGTTTCGGGAAATTGTAATACTCTGTGTTTTGCTTGCTTCCTGCCAGGACAAGCTTTAAAGAAGCAGAATTTGAAACAATATTTTATTTTGAATATTGGATTATCTCTGGAGTTTCTTTGCCTGAAATTCTTAAATATGCATGCTCATTGTGGAGTGGTTGTATTTTTGTTTCATTCTTTCTTTAAAACTACATCCAAAACCCCAGTAACTAACGCCAGAATTTCTCATGGGCTGTGTAATTTCACAAGTAAAAGTGTCATTTCTAAATTTTTTTTCTAGAAAGTTGCTTACTGAAGTATTTGTTCAATCTGAGCCTGAAGTTTTACATTGGAAATTATTACTGCAGAATTTTGAATAGGACTGTTCTCTTCATTTTAGAAAAAATTCATTTGGTAGTCAAAAATATTTGTCAGTGAGGAGGTGCATAGGGTATGAAATACTTAGAACTGTCTCAAGTGAATATTTAGGAAGAAGAAAGAAAAAATTGAGGACTCAGAGGAAATAGTTTAACAGTGATGATGGCACAAATTATTTAGTATTAAATTCAAATTTGGGGCAACTAGAGTTTTAGGTTTCATAATCTTTGCCTCAATTTTCCTTGAATTTTGTGGCATTAGGTAAAGTCTTCACATAGCCATGGGTAGCTTGTAACCGTTTTTTCCAAACATTCAGACAAAGTCAAGCATCTCTCTCACATCAAGTATTCATGCCTTGGCACTTCTATTTTCTTATTTTCTGGAAGAAATTCATTGCAGATAATGCAGTGGGACTTCCAGTCTCCATTTATGCTCCTTAGGGAGAACTGTGCATTGATGGACGCTTTTCCTTCTTTACAGCAAAACACTGTAAAACATGTTCCATTTGCATTGATCTGCCGAGCTGCGTTGCATGTTTAAAAATACAAAACAGAGCTCTATATCCATGTTTGAAACACACATTTCCTGTAACTCTGTCTGCCCTCTCTTTTCATTTTTGCTGAGGAACTAATGGACAGCTCATTGCTTGGGCTAGAAGTATTCTTGGACAGCATGAGCCTCTGGATTGCTTAGGAATGGTCTGAGTTGTCTGGGAGAACTCCCTAATCTCTGTCTATTTTGTTAAATTTTAAGCATGTACTACTAAATTCCGTCAGTGTCAATTGGACAGAAGCAAATTTTTCAAACGTAACATACTAAGTACCTTCCTGAAGAGAAATTATTTCCTGAACAGTGTCTGCTGTTTGCTGTTACTCTGCCCTGACATCTGGGGTTATCCTTCTGTAAAGTCTGAAGAAATTCTATGATTCTATGAAAGTTTTATTCTACCCTTTTAAAAATAATGGGAAGATGCTGCATCAGTTCCCAGGCTTTACTGGAACATGCTGTAGTCCTTCCTGCAGTTTTCACAGTGATATAATCTATGACAGTTATGTAAATAATCCTGTTAGTTAGCAGTATATTTAGTCATTGAATACTTACCTGTTTCATTTTGACTCCCTACTGCATGACTCTCACCCAGATTTAGTTCTAAATGCAGTGGTTCATTACAGTTGTGGTTGCCCCTTGTTCATTTGTGTTTCAGTTACAGAACCACATTTCAGGCAAAATGTATTAGTTATACTTAAAGAAAGTATTATACATACATATAATATATATGTATATACATTAGCAATGGTTTTCTAAGTTAATGAACTCTGGAGACAAAGAATCATTGCCATTGAGTTGTAGGGTGGCTGTGTTTCCTTGCATTTAAGTTCTGCGTCCTTTGGTAGCACTCATTTATTTCTCTTGGCCTTGCTTTTATCCAGGTTCTTGTCTGCGAGGTTCTTTATGTTTTTTCTTTACGTTTTTTCTTTATGTTTTTGCCAGTCTTTTGACTTCTCATTTTTACATCAAAATCTATTTTATATTGAACAAAAACATCTTTTGGGTTTTATCTTTTGATCTTTTCTATCAAAATCTACAGAGAGAGGGGCAGATGTCATGGAGGAAGGGGAGGGGCAGAAATTATGCTGAAGATTAATGGCAATGCATTAGTATTGTTGCTATTGTTGTTACCAGACCTTTGGTAGTTTTATTCTCAGTATTAGTAGTGTTGAAGTGACATAGAATGGGTCTTGCTTTGTATCTATTTTAAGAAGCATATGAGCCACTTTTATAAACATTGCATGTGTGCTTAAAAGCATTCTGTTCCTCCTTTTACTCCCTGTAGGCCTAACTCCACCTACGACCCCTCCTCATAAAGCCAACCAAGATAATCCTTTTAGGACTTCACCTAAACCGAAGTCATCATGCAAGACTGTTGTACCACCTTCAAAAAATCCCCGCTGTAGTGAGTCTTCTGGTTCTCAAGGAAATAACCCAATCAAGAAGGGTCCAGAACAGTCTGAGCTGTACACACAGCTTAGCAAGACTACAGTACTGTCCAGTGGACATGAGGAGAGAAAGACAAAACGGCCCAGTTTGCGGCTGTTTGGTGACCATGACTACTGTCAATCTGTGAATTCAAAATCGGAAATACACATTAAAATATCCCAGGAACTTCAGGACTCCAGACAACCAGAATTTAAGGATTCTTCACCTGGGTGGCAGTGTCAGATTTGTTCTTCTTTAGAACAAGACCAGTATTTCAAGAAAGAGACTTTACAGACAAATAAGCAGGGATCCCATGGTAATAACAGAAAACAGCTCCAAGACCAGGAAATTCGGGCTGAACTGAATAAGCATTTTGGTCACCCCAGCCAAGCTGTTTTTGATGAAGAAGTAGATAAGACCAGAGAACTAAGGGACAGTGATTACAGTAATGAACAATTCTCCAAACTACCTATGTTTATAAATTCAGGACTAGCAATGGATGGTCTGTTTGATGACAGTGAAGATGAAAGTGATAAACTATGCTACCCTTGGGATGGGACACAAGCCTATTCATTATTTGATGTATCACCTTCTTGCTCTTCTTTTAACTCTCCATGCAGAGATTCAGTGTCTCCACCCAAATCCTTATTTTCTCAAAGATCCCAAAGGACACGCTCTAGATCAAGGTCCTTTCCTCAACGCAGGTCTTGTTCCCGTTCTCCATATTCCCGATCGAGATCAAGGTCGCCCTGTAGTAGATCCTCTTCAAGGTATGGTACAGCAAATTCAAGTATGATCATTGTAGTTAATAAGACACAGCAAAAACGTGAAGAAACTTACAGGAAAGAAAGAAAAAAAGCAAGAAATAACTTAATCCAGTGCAATTCATTCTATTGCTCCTGAGCTGATTAACTCTGAAGGTTAAGGGTTTGCTACAGAAACACTTGTTTCCAATATCCTTTAAATTTTCCAGGTTTACACATTCTGAGTGGAGGCAGTCAGGTCAGAGGCAGAGCAATTGGTGAGAGATGTACACAACTAACCTTTCCCATTATCTGTGAGCTGCCTGGTGCCAATCTAGCTGCAACCTCTATCAGATGGAGTTGACAGTGGCTGACTGTCTGCTCTGTGTTAGCCTCAATAAGGAACATTACCAAAGGGCCAGGAGGGGGGAAATCACTTGAGGCCCCTTAGTTGACTAGGAGATCGCAAACTGTAACTGGAAAATCCCACTGGTAGCTTGTAAGAAATTGTGAGTTCAGGGAGGAGGTAGAAAATGGTATCAATAGACTCAAATGGAATGACAGAGGTGAATATGTTTCCTCCTGCAGATCTTGTTGCTATTGTGAGTCCAGCCACTGTAGACACCGAGCATACAGAAGTTCTCCCTTACGTGGAAGATCGCGGTCCAGATCACCGTGCAGTCGCAGACCCAGGTAGTGCCTTTGGCCTGCATTTGGTTTGCTTTGCAGCTGTTCCTCAGGAGATAATTGTAGAATCATAGAATCATTAAGGCTAGAAAAGACCTCTGAGATCGTTGAGTCCAACCTTTGGCTAAACACCACCATGTCAACTAAACCATAGCACATCCACTCATTTCTTGAACGCTTGCAGGCATGGTGACTCCACCACTTCCCTGGGCAGCCCATTCCAATGCCTGACCACCCTTCCAGTGAAGAAATTCTTCCTGGTATCCAACCTGAGCCTCCTCTGGTGGAGTTTGAGGCCATTTCCTCTTGTCCGGTCTCTAATTGCCTGGGATAATGAAGCATTCCAGAAACTGTATTTCTAATTTTACATTTACAAATGCGGGTACTTGATTTAATGACTAAGTTATGTTTCCTAGATATGACAGCTATGAGGAATATCAGCATGAAAGGCTGAAGAGGGAAGAATACCGCAAAGAGTATGAAAAACGGGAATCTGAAAGGGCCAAGCAAAGGGAGAGACAGAGGCAGAAAGCAATTGTAAGCACTGTGAAGATAACTTTCATATTGAAATAGATCTCTGTTTCTTTTCATAGATTCTAAAGCTAGAATTCAGACTTTATTTTCTTTCTTTTTTATAAAAATACAAAAATTTTCTTACATGTATTTCTCATTTTAAGCAAATATGTGTTTTCATAATAATTTCTGTTTTGGTGTCACACTACTAATTTTTTCGGGTTCTATAAATTGCAACTCTCTGACTTTTTCACAATGAACAGATACATAAAACTTACTAGAAAAAGGGGTCATCCCAGACTAGTAGAAGAGAACTAGTCTATTTCTTATACAGATGTGTCAGTGAACCTGCCTTTTATACTGTATTTCACCTACCAGGCATACGCAATATAAGGAGTCAGCTGATAACACCAATTGCTGAACTCTCAGAGTGGCTGTAATTGTCTATACAGAGGGTGTGGACAAGAGAACTCAAAACCGAGATCCAAAGACATGACTTGAATTATAATTTTTTCATTGTCTACAATTCGGTTAATTTTTAAGTTATTTTTAGCAAAATACTTTGAAGACACGATGCAATTTTAAAATGTCACTTAACACTGGCCCTCTTGTAATGAATATGTATTATTTAATTATTTTGTTCATCAGTGTTCTCTATGAAACAACTGAAATACCTGAGGCAAAGGAAATAACCTGTGTGGGGATAAGCAACTCTCTTGGCTGTTGTAGCAGTAGGACAGAAGGAAGAATGGCTATTAAAGGGACAGGTGGCTTTTGCCCCTTTTGAGCTCCCCATCAGAAAGTGCAATTTGATAAATTAAACCGGGAGCTGCTGTAAATCTGGACTCTTCTTGTAGTTGCTAAGCCCATTTGGTAGCTCACCTTAACATTTTGATTTTCTGTGTCCTACTCTTTCCATTCAGTTATACCTACATGGCTGTTCTGGTTGTGCTCTGGCTCTTGCATGAACTGGTACAGACCAGGACACTTCATCTTCGTTCCCGGGTTTTCCATCTCTGTCCATAGGTCACCAAAATTAATAGGTCTTTTTCCCAGTGCCATTAGTGGACTTTGTAGCAAAAGGTGATTTGTCACGCACTTGGCAGTGTTTCCCCTAATGCACCTACAAAACTGGGAGTGTGTAGAGATTGACAGAGACTGGCATGGTCTACAGCAATGAGAAGTTCTGGGAGTGAACAGACAACTTTATGGTCTGTTTCTTGTCTCTGCTACTGTTGTTCTTAGTGAGCTTCAGCAAATCATTTCACTTTTCTCCATTTCAGGTATCCTATCCACAAAGTGTGGGTGATCGGTGTATTTTGTAAAGCACAAGATTTAGAGCTGTAACATGCTCTGCTGTACTGCTCTGAAATGCAGTGAAGGCAGTGGAATAATTTTGTTTGGCTTCAGACAGGGCCATATTTAAGTCAATTGTTGCAGTTAGTTTTAAAATATCTGGCTTCCATCTGCTTAGAGATGAACACTACCTTCCAGCAATTGTAACTTACACTGGCTGTTCTCTCTTAGAGCTACCACAAATTAGAGATTCAAGTAGACCTCTGTCATGGGTATATCTTGCTACTTCTCAATTACTGTACCTTACCCATATAAACAAACATGAATCTTGCTGAGGAGGTAGAAAATTTGATTTAGTTTAAAACAAACAAATATTTGGCAAGTAGCTAATCAAGAGAAAAGGAAAAAGGAAAGAAAAGAAACTTGAAAAGCTCCAGATATGCTGCATCATACTTCCTGCATTAAAAATTCTAGACAATTCAAAACCAAGGTTGAATTTATTTTCTTTCTAAAGTGAGCATTGTCATTATAATTAACTTAATTAATGGAATTATTTATTAATAAACATAAATAAATCAAAACTAAAAATAAATATCAATAAACAGAACAAGGCAAAAAATCTAAAATCCAGTCATCTGTGCGAGTTCTGCAGGAAATGTAGATTAAATCCTATTAACTCCTTTATACAAAGTCTACCAGCACTTTTACTTTAAAAATCTTGTTTTGAATTGTGCTATTTTATACCCTGTGAAAATAGGTAAGAGTTAGGAGACAGCAGAGAAAGGGAACCGCCAATCTCATGAATTCAGTGATAAAATTTGTATTATTTCTAGCATTCTCTGCTCTTTTGCTTACACCTTTTGGTTTATGGGGCTCTTTTGTGTTACTTTTTTCATTCTTGAGGGACTCAACACATTTATCGCTCGGCCACAAGAATGTCCTCCCCCTCTTTCCTTGAGCTCTTTCTGCAGTCCCATAAATTTAGATTTCTTTGCTCTCTGTGTTGGGGAATTTTTTATTTTCTTTCTAGCCCATTCTTGTGCTGCCAGAACTGATTTATGGCCACATACCTCCAGATACTGTTAGAATAGTAGCCCAAAGATTGGGCAGTACTAATGCCTCAGTTATTACACGGGGCAGGTGACTTTCTTCATGAGAAGCACTGTGCTAAGATCTCAAGAGTTAGTGGTAGAAAGGAGGCACAGTAGAAAAGGAGCAGAAGTTACGACAGAGCCAAAAGTCATCAGGTATTGTGGAAGCAATATCTAAAATTAGTCTCTGTGGGACAACAGGCATGGGAAACCTAGGAAAAAGAATTGAGAAAAAAATCGTATTCTAGCATATTTTAATCTGTCAAAACCATATGTGAAGCAATGCCCTCTGATTGTGCAGGCAGCTTCTGTTTTGGCAGACGTGAAGACATATTGACAGAATGCTGAGGAGGCTTGTTTTAGAAGCCTGTGCTCCTGCTGTGTGGCACGGGCATGTTTAAACAGCTGCCCCTGCAGTCTTGCACACACCACCTTCACTGTAGAAGATATAGAGCTAGAAGCTTGGGATTAGTATTTTCCTGTGTAGATTCCTGAACTCCTATCCAGACTTACAGCTATATGCAGGCAATTTGACTTCAAAAGGTACAGTGATATTCGTCTCGTCTTCCTTTTTTTCTTTTCCCCTCTCCAGTTACTGGAGATTCAGTGCCTTTTTTGTGGCTTGAGGTCTTAATTTTGAGCAGGCATACCTGAAAAATACAGGCTGAACCTGCAAGGTACTTAGAGAGTAAAAAGTATTTTTGTCAATCGTTCATTCATTCATTCATTTATACTTTTGATTGTGGTTCCTTTCTGAACTGACCAAATGTTAGCATAGTTTAGTTTGATCTTGATTTGGTTTTTTTCACTGGGTCACGATTTTTTTTTAGAATGGATCCTCGTTGAACGTAAGAATGGTCTGCCACCAAGATCTTAACCATATAAGCCAGATCATAGTGGAGACATATAGGCTATGAAATTTGAGGAGCACTGCAGGACAAGACAGTCTGCTTAGTGCTTTGTACAAACTGGGATCCAACCCCCAACCAAGGCAGATCACAGCGATTTGCCAAGAGGTCGGAGGACCCTTTTTTTCTTCTGATGCACTCCAGGAAATTTCTGAGCTGTATGGCCTTTTACTCTAGCAGTTCATTAGACCATGTGGCAAATACTTTTCAAAGCATGGCACCCGAAATAGTTAGCACATTCCAGTTCTGGAGTCACTGATTGGTGATTCCTCCTTGATATGGTGCACCAGAGCTGGAGGTTAATATCTCTGATGAGCCGCTTGGTACTGTGGCTCTCTGCTGCTCAGCCACTCTGGCCATGATACTGACTTACAGTTCTTGATGCAGCTCATTTACTGTGTGCACTGGCTACTGCCAAGAGATATAACAAAATCAGATTATACTCGAGTAGAAAATTACAATTAACATTACTACTTTTTATTCCTAAATGCTGACAATCTCTATGAGACAAGTATCAAGAGTCCTGGTCCCAGAGAGCTTACAGACATAGGAAGATAAATGTGCTGTGAGGCCACTGCAGTGGAAAGAAACACATGGTTTCGAAGAAAATAAATTGCTCTAAAACAGGAAGGCAGGAGAAAGGCGGTTTCATAAATGAGTGCTTGCCTTCTCTAAAGTCTAAAACCAGAGTTAGCCTACAATGGAGTGCATTCCCACTTATGAAGGATTCAATGTATGTTGTATATTTAGTCTGGATTTTTTTTGTTGTTACTCATCTTGATGGCCTAGACCCCAGGTACTCAAATTTTGCTATATATGTTTCCAAAAGTGTATCAAATGGATTACATCCATTTTGGGTTTTACTGGTCCATCATTATTTTTCTAGCAGTCACCATGGAGTGTTTGAACTGTTCAGCCCTTGGTTACCCACAGAGCAGCATGTGATAATAATCTTGGTTTTATTCTTTTTCCCAGTTCTCGTGACTTTTACTTTTGCCATTCATACTTACTCACTGGCCATACTAATTTTTCTTTTCTCAGTCTGAAGAATTGTTTCTCATTATTATTACATCAGAAGCTTAAGCTTTAATCGCTTTTTTCCACCCACAGCGTTTCTATTTTTACAACTCTGTCCAACCAATCCCATTGCATTTTCAAAATGGTATTTGGCCTTCAGCTCTAAGGATAAAAGTCTTCTTGGCTTTCTACTGGAAGAGAAGTCATTTGGCACGGAAGGCAACACAGGCATGGGGTGTTCACCCAGCCAGCCACCTGTGCTGGCGCGTGCAGCAGAGCATTTAAAAGCCCATAGCAGAACCCAGCTTTAAAATGCTCCTGGATTTCTTCTCTCAGCTTCACATAAAGCATTACCTCGCTCCTGGAGAACTAGGCATGCACCACAGATGTGCAGGCAAAAAGTGGTAGGGAAAATGGGACCAGCAGCACTGTGTGGAGTTACCTCTGGAGGGGCTGCCTTCAGTTCCCACGGGCCCTGCTTAGCAGCACCACGGGCAGGCAAAGGAAACAGCTGTTGGGGGAAGAAGCAAAAGAACCGAAGTGAAAACTAATAAATCTAATGGTCTGTGTTTAGTTCCTTTTGAAATAAAGACTTAGGAATAAGGAATCACAAAGAAAATAAAGTTTTGGATGAATCCTTTGCAAGACAAAAGGATCCCTAGCATCAATCAGTGTTTTGGAGGATGAGTGGTCCCTTTGTTGACCCTTAGAGGTGTAAGGTATATCCAGGTCTTGTTTTTTCATATTTTGGTATTCTAATGCTTTAGTATTTTAATTTGAGACTTAAAATACTGCTTGTCGGTCTGGGATTTTCTGCCACGTCTTCCTATTCAAATGTTTTTACTGAAATGAAGAATGAGCAAGATTATGAAAGAAGACAGACATGTTAGGCCTGAAGGAGTTGACTGGACTATTCTTTTTTCTCTTTTTACCTGGCAGAGCAGTGAGCCACGCTTAAGGCTTATGATGCAAAATAAATCATGTGCACTTTTGGGAGGGAAATACGAACAAGTACCTTCTGGAGTTTCCTGCAGGTTCCTTCTGCCCTTATAAAACTGAAAAAAAAAGCTTTTCTCTGCCATTCTCTTGGTTTCCAAGTCATCTATCATATCCTCTAACAACTGCAGTAAACATCTTACTTAATATGCACTTACACATGTAACTTATTATGAAAAAAAGGTCTTTAACATTTGGAGGTGTGTTGTAATCTTGTTAGGCTTCTATAGCTCTTATTATTAATGGGAATAAAAGGAAGGCGTCTCTGTGAATATTAATACATTCTTTCATAGTTCCTTTAATAAGCCAAAGTTAACCAAGGCAAAGACAATGCTATATGAATCCTGTGTTCTCCAGTATCTTATTCCATCATGGCACTCTGCTTAAAAAAATACTTGAACCCATCTCCTTACATGTGCACACTGGAGGACATATGGTGCATTTCAGCTTTAAATTTGAATTTCCTTAATTTTGCAGGTTTAACTTATTCCCGTAATGGTACTTTAACAGGCTTTTTTTTTTTTAATTGTTCCGTTTTGGTTTATTACAGTTGTCTTAAAGGGATATTAGAGATATAAAAGTTATTAGAGGGAGAGAAGAAGAAAAAATTGCACAGGCATGCAGACAGACTTATGGAAGAGTGTGCAATAGATATTTCCATCACACTGTAATATAACAATCTCCATGTCAGTGAGTGAAACATTATGTTTTTTTCAGTCGAGATGTATTATCTCAGCTAAAGTATATTAGACAGTCTGCTATGTTATGTTCTGCTCCATCTGGTCAGTCATTTAGGTTCAATAGCAAGTATCAATGGAATTGTTTCTTATCAAGTGTTTCAGTGCGGTTAAATCCTTGATTTGGTAAAGTAGTCTGAAAAAGTAATTACTGTGCATATGCGGATTTTCCTGGTTTTGAAGCTTATGGCACCCAACCATAGTGAAAGTAAGCAGAATTAGAATGGGGAAAATGGAAGAAATGCAGATTTCTGTAGCTTGCATTCTCCAGTCCCTGGTTCACAGAAGCCCTACCCAAATTCCTGTGTCAAGAAGGTCAGGGCTGTGGACTGGAACACAGTAGAGACAGACATAAAAGGAGCAGCTGTCTGGAAAGTACCCTTGTGCCCTAAATATATGGCTACCCATGAGCACAAGTCGTTCTTTTAGCCATGCTGGCTTCTCCAAACTACACTTCTATGGCAGAGAACAAGGGCAGCTTTTGGACCCTGCATTTTGGAAGGTGTAACATTTTAAAATGGATGTGCCTGTCCCCAGCATGGTTACAGAGGACTACCAAGGCACTCACCATGGTTCCTTACATAATCAAAAGAGGCAGTAGTTTCAAATATCTAAATGATACCACTGATGAAGGAGAGCTTATACATACTTTGGTAGAGGAACCAAACACTCCACTGGGCTGACCAGGGACCCATAAAGGTAATTCTTGTGCCATTCCTTAGTGGGTAGGGCTTTTGAGTAGGAATGTTTGATTCTTGTATCTCTGTTTTCTGCAGCTTTAAACTTTCATTTCTCAGGAGCTTAGATTAACTGAATCTGAGCCCCTGAGATTTGTGAGGTCAGGAAAAGAGTCAGCAAAAATAGTTTACTGAAAGTGCTAGTAAGAAGGAGTTTCTGTTGGGAGACAGATATTTTAGTGTTGGTTTCCTGCTGCAGGAATTGTTTATTTATTTTGCATTAAATAGTTCCTGAGAGCAAAGTGCTCTCCCGGGAACAGGAAGACAAGATTTCCAGCACCCCTAACTAAGCATTCTGATGGTCTCTTTATCTCAAATGAATACTCAAAACAAGTAAAGAAGCGACATCAATATAATTTCTGGTTTTACACGTGTTTGGGTCTGATCTCAATTGTGTTGTCCATGGTCCAAGAATGACTAGTGCTTTATGCCTCTGTGGGGACTCATGGAAAAGATACATTTCGTGCTATATCTGAATTGTAACACTATAAACTACCTGTCTCTTCAGGCTAGAATGTTTCTGAGCAGGAATGCAAGTCTATATTTAGGTCCTCAGTGCCTTTTTCATTGCACAGTTGAGGTGCCATTAGCCTTTAGGCACCTCCAGGTTACGATAGTCATGAATTCTCAGCAGTCAGTGTAGCTCCTTCGGCATTCGGCACCTAAATTCTGCACAAGTCTCAGGTGCCAAAGTTGATGGTTTAAACTGACATTGCACCACTGATTGACAGATTTACGCCAGCTGAGAATGTGTGGGTGGTTCGATTTATGGGACTACTGTGTGGGTGTGTAAGGGATGAGCAGTAGGGCCAGTAGTGCCAGGCCAGAGGCAATTGGAGACAGGAAGGCTGAGCACCCTGGCCATGTATAGCTGGTGCTTCTTTGCCCTGATTACCTTAAGGTCGGTGTTTTAAAGATCTCCTTTTTCCATTTTCTTTTCTTGCAGCTCACTAAATGGGTCTACACTTAGAAAAGTGTTTATCCTAAAATTCATGAAGTGCCTCTTAAAGAGTTTCCTAGTACTTCCCTCATTCTGCTGAGCATTTGCACTAAGGAAAGAATGATACGACCATGACTTGATTGTTATAAAAGTCCCTGTTGCTTTGTTCCAAGTGTTGAAGGAACATGCAGAAGACACCCTAGCCTAGGGACTTCAGTCAGGTGGTTTTTATTCAGAATAAACCAAAAGGCAGTGGTGACTGCAGGATATATTTTACTTCCTGTCATTGCCCCAGAAATATTTATTTTAATAAAAGACTCAGTCTTAGGACCCAGTCCCGGTTTCCGCTGGCATAGAGTTATTTTTCTTCTTAGTAGTTGGTACAGGACAGTGTTTTGGATTTAGTATAAGCATAATGTTGATAAGACACTGTTTTAATTGTTGTTAAGTAGTGCTTTTCTAAATGGAGGACTTTCCAGTTTCTCATGCTCTGCCAGGGAGCAGGTGCACAAGATGCTTGGAGAGAGCATGGCCGGGACAGCTGACCTGAACTGGCCAAAGGGATATTCCATACTACATGGCATCATGCCCAGTATATAAACCAGAGGGAGTTGGCTGGGAGAGGCAGATCAGTGCTTGGGGATGGGCTGGGTGTCGGTCAGTGGGTGCTGAGAAATTGAAGTGTGCGGCACTTGTTTCTCTTGGGTTTTATTCCTCTCTCTCCCCTTTTCATTACAATTACTGTCATTATAATTATTACTATTATTATGTCTTACTTTGTTTCAGTTATTAAGCTGATCTTAACACAGGCGTTGTACATTTTTCTGTTTTTCCTCCCCATCCCACCAGGGAGCAGGGAATGAGCTAGGGGCTGTATGGTACTTAGTTGTTGGCTGGGTTTAAAGTACAACAACCTTAAACAGTTTTCCCTTTATTTTAAGGTATGGATTATGATGAAACACGATTGCAGGATGAGTCAGCTATTAAGTCATATGAGCTTATAGTGTTATGCTTGTAATGTTTTGTTATGTCTGTGGTACTCTTATGCAATTATTGTGTTACTTTATGCTACTCTGCAACTAAGATGAGTTTTGATCTGTATCGGCATGAGGAAGGAAGCTCCTAGTTTGGAAGAGTTTGCAGTCCTGGAGGGGAAGTGATATAAAGGGTGAAAAGGAAGAAGGTGCAGTAGGATACCAAGGGAAGCATCTGTCAGTGTACAGCAGAACAGCAACAGCGATCGGTGAACCCTTCCAGGAGCACACCGCCTGACAAATGTAGTGTCAGTTGAACACCTTAGATGCTTTCCAGGAGAGAACTATTTCACGTACTTGCAAGAAGCAGTAGGTCTTCCACAGGAGATTGTTTCTATAATTATGCATCCTCTGCACATCTGTGTGTGTATTTGCATGCACGTATGTATAGTTTCGTCTCTATTACACATTTGTTAAAAGTATGCCTTCCCGGCTGCTCTTTATCAACAGGAAGAACGTCGTGTGATTTATCTGGGTAAAATCAGACCTGACACAACCCGAACAGAACTGAGGGACCGGTTTGAAGTTTTTGGTGAAATTGAGGAGTGCACAGTAAATTTGCGGGATGATGGGTAGGAACTTTTGAGATTATTTCTTGTTTAAAATCTGCCATATGTAAAATATTATGGCAGTGAGATTACTGGTATGGGAGTTACCAGTTTAAGTCCTGTGACATATGACATGCTGAGTTCAAAACCTTACTTATTTTCTTTCATCCTTATTTATTAATCTTGCTAGTTGAGATTTCCCTGTCCCAGAAATAAGTATTTAGCTGCATGATAGGACAATCATGCTGATAAATGGATGCAGTACTTCTGGCATTTCCACTGCTGGGTCTCCAGCAAGTCTTGCTTTTGGGAAGGGGTTACACTAATGTGTGTTAACTCTTTTCAGGTTTTGTTCACAACTGTGTTTTTCAATGGCAGAGACAGCTATGGTTTCATCACCTACCGCTATACTTGTGACGCCTTTGCTGCTCTTGAAAATGGATACACTTTACGCAGGCCAAATGAACCTGATTTTGAGCTGTACTTCTGTGGACGCAAGCAGTTTTGCAAGTCTAACTATGCAGACCTAGGTAGGTATTTTGCTCTATGTGAATTAAGGTACATAACTGGAATCTTGTAACTCATGAGAATTTAGGGTTTGCTTATTTTTGGTTTACTGCTGATACCATTTAAATTATTGGAGGGATGTTGAAGAAAGTGGTTTTCACTTGCTGTAAGAAGTGTAAAAGTCTACTAATCTGAGCTGGCTTCTTTCAAATACTCCAAACCGTGAATATTCTTTAAAACCCATTTCCATCATTATGAAAAATAAGCACCCAGTATTCAATAATACATTTCTAAGTTGAAAAGACAGCACCACAGAAACCTCCCACATGCTTTACTATTTATTGCTATAACTGTTGGATTCCAATACCTCATTTATGTATATGAGTGGGAAACAGAGGACAAAGTAGATGCCTCAACCCAAAATCTTCATTATGGTTCTTATTTTGCCATGAGTTTTGTTGTAAATGGGCAGAATTTGCCAGGGCTCAGGTTTGAAAGGTAGAAGAGCTTGTGGCCAAATCTGATCCTTAGTGTGGCAAAAGCCACTGATCTCAACTGGTGATTCTAAAATTGTTCATAAACATCTATGTATGAAGGTGTCTCCTTGCAGGGCTTTCCATTCATGATATAAGAGGCTCCAGCCTGTGGAGAGCTTAGCAAATCTCTTGGTGTTGGCAGTTACAATGATGTGGGGCTTTATGCACACCAGTCTCCAGCCCCCAGTATGCTGTGATAACTCCAGTCCCAAGTATGCATGCTGACTGTGACAACACATCTGGGTCTGTGAGTCTTGCTTGGGCAAAATGTATGGTTCTGTCCTATGCTCCGAGTCAGGTTGTGGTGCTTCCCCTTGCAAGGGTTTTTGGAGATGTTCAAAGTCTTACAGCAGGAATACTGATGTTAAGTATATGCATAAAGAGACTGTGCAGACTACCAAAACAGCCTCTGTAATATTACAATATATTATAAACTCACGTCTTATTTAATTACCTTTTAAAATGTAAAGTATTCATTAAATGTTAAACCTTTCCTAATACCTGTATAAATAGACTAAAGGCATGGGAAGTACTCTTTTCTGAATAACACAGCGAGGCACATTTTGCTGTTGAATCTATATTAATCAGATATTGTGGATTTTTTTATGAATAAATGACCACAGTCATTAAAATCTCTCATAACCCTGTAACACAGTGCTAATGAAATCTTGTATGTGCTGCCCTTGGCTTTGTACAATGCAGGAAGTGAATACAGATATATTTTTTCCTAACCAATTGATGTCTTTTCAAAATAAATTGTAAAAATGATACGCATTGTTCACAATGAATATGCTATAATTCACTTCAGTGGCTAAACAGATAATGTAAAGCTAAGAAAAGGCAATTGACTGCTGAAGAGATACAGGATTGATGTAGAAAATATAAAAGGTAGCAAGGTATTTGTTGAAATGTAGGCTGATAAAAACAGTAAAACCAGATTGAAGTCTTGCCTTGATTTGACTTATCTTCAGCAATGGAAGCCAAGGTCATCTCTGTATCTCGGAAAATCTGGGGTTTAAAATAAGTTGTCTGAAGGGAACCCTCTTGAACATTATTCATCACTGGGAATATTCCCTGTCAGCTCTCTCCATTGTGAGTGGGATTCCCAGAGTATCTGTGAGCAGACTGTTTTCACTTTGTCCTGCTGACAGCTTGAGCTTCTGTACTTCAGATTGCATTCCCTGTATTTTGCAGAGTATCTGATAGAGCAACATAAGGAAATGGCAGGATGAACTTTAAAATTCATGAGCTGGTACCAAGACAGAGAGAATTAATCAGCTTTGGGTTGAGTACAGAAGAAAGAAAACACTTGAAAATAGTAGTCAGAAGTTTAACACCTCTCCTCTGTGAGAAGATATTGTCTTAACAGAACTTGTAATGAACATTTAATGCAGAGTGTGTCTTATAGTGGTAGATGGGGAGTTCTGATTAATTCAACACAAGAAATGGCAAGAAAAGGGCACTCTCATAAAGGAGCTGTGACACAGGAGCTGGTGAGAGTCAGTGTTAAGCAGGGTTGACTCTAAAAGGAAATTCAGTGCTTGCAGCCATGTCAATAATTGTACTGGAGCTGTGTGGCCACAAATGTACAATCCCTCCTCTGTGCTGGGAACAGACTGACATCTGTGTCTGAACGAGTGACAAAGCTGGAGCAGGTATCCCAAGCCACAGGAGCTGGGCTCTTGTTGCTGCTGTGGCTCATCACATGTGATATAGAAAGCTGAGGAGCCCACCTGAGACTGCTCTTACAGCCATGCAGAGGCCCTGCCCAGAATTGCTCACATTCCAAACAAGCAAACCTAAAAAGATGAGTTGAAGCAAAACCAGAAATTCTGGCAGGTGTAGAGACTTCCACAAGACCCCAAAGCAAGGCAGGCAGAAGCAGCTGTGTCCTCTGTGCGCTGCTCGCAGGCTTCCCTGGCTTTCTTCAGGATGTTTCTCAGGAGAATTAAGTCTTGGATATTGCATGTTGTGAAACAGCAGTTGCAAGGCAAAGGTGGAGTTTTGGTTAAGGCATCTGTCAAGGTTATCTGGACTACTTTGAGACCTATACCCGAGTGTCTCGGTGCTCAAGTCCTTGAGGAAACTGTTTAGAGTTAACCTGCTCTAGGTATACATGCAATTAATGGTTCTTCCCCACTGCTGATGATGTGTACTGTTTTTGTTACGTGCTGCTTCTTACTAGGAATGCTTAAGGCTTCTGTGATGATAATTTCTATGCTTTTATCATCCCATAAAGTTCTGGTTGTAAGTGGATTGTTTTTTCAGTGGCTTGTTTGTACCGATGTACAGAGAAAATAAGTAGTCCTTGCCTCTTACCTAAATTTGCATCCTTTGGGTTTCAGATTCAAACTCAGATGATTTTGATCCTGCTTCCACTAAAAGCAAGTATGACTCTATGGATTTTGATAGTTTACTTAAAGAGGCACAGCGGAGCCTGCGTAGGTAACAAGCATGTCATCCGAGGAAAACAAAGGGATGGCGAATACCTCACGGACATCACGTCCTTCAATAATGGACAACTAAAAAGTCGTACTTAGGAATTTCTCCTACTTTACACTCTCTGTTCAAAATCATGGTTTACATGAACACAGCTGCTCGAGGAGTGGAGGGGCAGGATGCTGTCCAGTAAGCACACGCATGTCCACCGCTTCGCTTTCGCGGGTGAGCGGTGGCGGGGGAGCCGGGCGTTCCTTGCGAGTTCAATGCAAATCACGAGACATGGCAGCAGTTCCACAGAGATACACGTACAACGATGAACTGCAAAATCTGTACATATTGCATTTTAACAAAAAAGAACAAAAACAAACAGAAAAAAAACCCCAGTGTGAGAACTATGGCTGCTGATGTCTGGGGATCAGACACTGCTTTTTTTTTTTTTTTTTTTTGTAAAGAAGCTTCTTCTCACAACACAGTGATAATATGACAATCCAGAAGAAACCACAGGTCCCAGAAGCCTGCAATCTGTCTTAGCTTTGTTTTAAGATTGTTCTTGTTTTGGTTGGTTTGTTTTTTGGGTTTTTTTGTGGGTTTCTTTTTGCAGAAAAGAAAATTAAAAGGCTCAAGCTTCCCTAACATTTTGAAGTTTCATCTTTTAATTCTGACACCCATGTAAATGTCTACAACATTGATCTTCCACAGCAAAATTTTCAAAGCCTTGTTAATGGTCAAATGTGCAGCTTGTTCAGCGATTTATTCTAATGAGCGGACGTGGTGTTACATTATTAATGAGAGTTGGATATAACTATCTGGGTGTGTGCACAGATAGTTTATTTGCTACATTCTCTAAAGTAGTTGAGTATTTACAAATGTTAAATGGTGTATTTTTATTTATGTACATACTGTATGACGATGTTCTTTTTTGTTACAGCTATGCACTGTAAATGCAGCCTTCTTTTCAAAAACTGCTGAATTTTTCTTAATCAAGAATACTCAAATGTAATTATATGAGGTGAAACAATTATTGTACACTAACATATGTAGAAAGCTGAACTTACGCTTATATATATTTGATTGTAAAAAAAAAGAGAAAAGCGTGTGGGTGAGGGTGTGAGTGTGCATATGTGTGCATGTGTGTCTGAGTGCAAAAATGCATTATACACATCCATCCCTTCTTTGGTGAGCTTATATCAAAATTTTGTCAAGAATTATCCTAGCCCAAAAAGATATTAACCACCTTCTGCAGTATTTTTCCACATTTTTCTCATTGCTTGATTTTCTTTTGCAGTTTTATACACTGAATTTGTTAGGGGAATGAAATTTTCTCATCTAAATTTTTCTAGAAAATATCATAATTTTATGTAAAGTCTCTCAAGTGGGTAATCATTAAGAAATGTTTTTATTTTATGTATCGACAGTAGTTTTGGAACTAGAGGTCAAAAATCTTTTTAAAATGCTATTTTGTTTTAATTTTTGTGATTTTAATTTGATAAAAATATGCTGAGGTACTAAGTACAGTATGATTTTTACAGTAATTCTGTGTCTAAACACTGTTCTTGAAGCCAGTAATCTTTTCATTGGCAGAGTTTAATGATGGTATTTATCTATATTTTTTACAGTTATGCATCCTGTAAAATACCAATCCTTCATTCCTTTGTTTACTAAAGAGACATATTTATCAGTTATAATTATCCTATTTATTATAAATTATGAGATGACTAAAAGAATAAAAAGGCCAGTGGAAATTTTATACCTAGGATGCATGATGGTTGTCAGTTTGAAGTAAGCAAGTGCTTTGTTTGGAAATTCCGCTTTTGCAGAAGCAGTGGGTTGGTTTTGGGTTTTTTCCTTTTTTTTACTATGCACTAGCATGGCCTCAGATGTGCCCATGACATTGTTGCTGATGACATTGCTTCTGTTAAATTAAATAGAAATTTCAGGAAAGAAAAAACCACAAGAGTATAAACTACTGCTATTCTGAGCACCAGAATTTCATCTGAACTCGGAGTCTCTACTGAATCAGCAAAGTTTGGAATTTGCTTGTGAATGTATAGATTTGTTATTCTATTACTCTTTGGCATTCATGACTCCTCTTAAAGATATGGCACACCTAACTATTTAATCTACTTTCCCACTCCAAATCTTAAAAAACTGATTCTACCCCCATACCAGTGCAGTTGATTTTGATGGCTGCATTCATTTTATCACCAGCATATTGTGTTCTGAGAGATTCCACTGTCTGTCCTGTCGGATGCTTGCTTGATTTTTTGGCTTCTTATTTCTCAGTAGATAGATAGCAATAAAACAAAAAAAGAAAAAGAAAAGAACTTTTCTGGAGGTTCTGTGTTACAAATGTAACATTCTTTACTCTGCATAATTCTTGTTGTTGCTGTGTAGGTTAAAAATGCAGGTATTTTAACTTTGTGTGAATGCCAAACTAAAAGTTTACAATTTTCCTTTCTGGATTTTGAGTATCTTCTGTTGTAAAGAAAAATATTAAAAGCAATAAATTATTTTTAAGAAATCGATATTTAGTATATCATATTATGTGTTCAAGGACCAGATGCATTACCTATTTTGCCTTTACATTTCTGTGATTAAATTTTAAAGTGTTCTCTTTTGCCCTAGATGGCTGACATTAATAAATTGGTGTGGGGCTTGTGTGGGGGCATTATTTATTTTTCACCAAGCAGTCATAATGACGTGAGTCAATTTTTTTTTTTTCACTGGTCTGGCAAACATTCTCATCTTGAAGATGGCTTTCCTCTGTGGATTTACAAATTACATATGAAATTAATAGAGCTAGGTTTGCTGAATAAAGCTATTTGGATCCTTCATGGACACTGTAGTAGGAAATCCATCATAATATAAACTCGGTGTTTGCTTTTCTTTTTTTCTTCCCCAAGAACATTTCAGATTAGCACATGTACCACATTGTCACCAGAGGCAAATTGCAGTGTAGCTCTGTGTGTCTTTTATATGAAGATTGTATTGTTGCTTTCATGCTGTGGTAAGTACCACATCCGCAATACAGGTAACAGAACTGGTACTTAGGAACTGTGGTCTTTCCTAGACCTGAGTAATTCCTACAGAATGGAAAATTATCTAAATACTAATCCAAACAGAGGGAGCCTAAAGTTGAATAAAAATATCTATGCTAGACTACTCTGAAAAGCATTTGGGCTGCCATCACCAAGAGCAGCACTGAGAGGAAAGTTTGTGCCTCTGGGGTAATAATACTTGGGTCAGTTGAAAAAAAAAAACAAACAACAAACACAAAACAACCACACCTCCTGCTCATCCCTTTAGATGTAAGCCTACAGTAGGTAATGATTATGTGTCCTTTTTAATGGCTGTAATGAGAACTTCAATCACTGTAGTATAAGATCTGATCTATAAATGACCTAGAATAGCCATTGTAATATAATGTGATGATTCTAAATTTGTACCTATGTGACAGACATTTTCAATAATGTGAACCACTGACCTGATGGAGCTACTGTAAGATCTGTACAGTAGGTGAACATGTAAAGTTGTAGGTTGGACTATGCTGAACAGGGGAAGTGAGATACTAGTTAAGCCCAATCTGGGCTATTTTCCACCTGCCGATTCTACATGTACTTTTGTGGTTTAATTCATTGTATGAAAATTCCTGTGATTTTTTTCTTTTTTTTTTTTTAATGTGCAGTACACATCAGCCTCACTGAGAAAATAAAGGGAAACGAATGTTTCAAATTCATTTCTGTTTCTCATTTTTATTACATGTTACAGGTTTTTTCTTCCCCAGCTGGTTGTGTACTGGGTTTTCTTACTCTTTCTAGTGGTTGTAATTTATTTCAGGTTATAGGCCAGAGCACGCCTGATAACTGCACTTTGGGCAGGGGACAGCATCACCACTTTTAATACATTTAATGGTAGAAAGGTGCTATGTGCGTTCCTGCCATGAGTACTCAAGTCTGTTGAAGAGCCGTGCCATAAACCATGTAAGAAAACTTTCAAAAAATCCTCAGTGGAGTCTAAGAGTTTCTGGTTTTAGTTGGAAGGGCGTGGGGAACATAAGGACTTTTCTGTCTGGCTGTGCTGGATCCTAGTGCAGGTAGTAGGGACTGAGAGGTGCAAAATGGGAGGTACCTTCCATCCTGAGACACTAAACACCCGTACTAGGAGTAAGCCCATCATGAGAGTCCTTCATCAGCCTCCGTCTCAGCAGACAGATCAGGAGGACCAGACAGGTAGGTGGCTGGACGGGTATGGCTTTCCTGACTCCTTTGTGGATTGATACAGTGTGCAGCATATGAGCTTCCACACCAGCATTGCCACTTGGCAGGCAACAGGTAGGCCTGCGGACAGGAGAGGATATTCACATCCCTCTCCTTTACATGCACAGAAATAGGGGAAGAACTGCTTTTGTTTGGTTTGCCCAGGGTTCATTCACAGGTAGCCAATTTACAGCTGCAGGCCTGTCCTGCTGTGTCAGCAGCCTTCTCTGGGGATGCACAGTACCACACCGTGTGACCGAGTCCTCTCGTCGGATGTCGCCTCAGCAGGGACCCAGCTGTGATGTGAGGAGCAGCACAGGGCAGCTGGTGGACAGCCTGGCTGTGCTTTTTAAGGAAAGGACCACTGAATTAACTTGAAAATAATTGCTTTTCTTAAAACAACTAGCCTCCACCTCATCTCTGTTCCTGACATTGCTGTTTAATTTATGCTCCATAACTTGCAAAAATGTTTAGCTTTTGCATTTTTACCATTTACTAATCCAAACTGTTGTGCTTGGCTCTCACAAGGGTGGTAGAGCGAAGTTCCTCACTGTGTGGGATTTGCATTGTTGACTCACTGCTCCTGATCAAATTAATTCTCAAAACGTAGTAGGCCAAATCATTCCTGGTGTATTTCATCAGTCTTGCTGTTCCACAAGGCATGAACTTAGCCCAATATTTCTCCAGTTACTAGGCTTTTTAATTTCATTTATTTATTCATTTCATACTTTTGCATAGCACTTTTGATGCTTGCCAAAAAAAGCACTCCACATTAGATTTCCAGGAAACCATTGCCTCCCATCTCCTCCTTTTACATTATTGAGGTTTATTGCGTAAAATCAGGGCTTTCCATTGCCTGTTATCCTGGGTCACCATTTTTTCCCCACGATTAATACTGCAAGCTGAGCACCTGAAATCAGATTCAGGCACCTCAATGAGTGGCCTGATTTTCAGAAACACTGAGCATCTCGCAGCTCCCATCAACTTCAATTAGACCTGCTGTCTCTCAGCACTTTTAAAAATCAAGCCACATATTTAGAGCCCCAATTCAGCACAGCATTTACATTTGTGCTTAAGTCTGTCCTGATTCAGCAAAGCACTTAAGCATGAGTGTTTTTAGATCCATTGAAGTCAAGTGCTCGGCTGCTTTGAATAAAAATAGACTCCTGGATTGGGGCCTAAGATTCCAAATACAGAAACCAACACCTAATTTTAGGCTCCATTTGGAAAACTTCTGTCTCTTCTACCACCTTTAACCTTTAATGCTTACAGAAAACCTGAAAACAGCCATCAGGTTTTTAAGGGGGAGAGAGAGGTTTAGGGAAGAGAGGTGGAAGCAGTGGACAAAATTCTTCTTTGTGGAAAATGTTTTGAAAACTTTAAATCCAAATCTTGCAAGATGCCTTGATTCATCTCTATTATTTCATGTTTCACTTCCAGCATCTCGTTGAAGATTAATGTGCAGTTACTCTGTTGTCCTTCACCATTAATTAATAAACTGCTATATTAAATTTTAACCAATGCCAACTTTCCCTGCTTTTCCGCGAATCACATTCTCACCATTGATATTCAGTGTTCACAAGCAAACTAATCTATAAATCAATTTTCTCTACTTTATCAAACAGCAGAAAGTAATAAAGAAGGTCACAAATAGTACAGTAGTTCCTTGGAGGTTTGTAACATCATAATTTAAAACTCAGAAAGATTGAATCAAAAGTTGAATTAATCCCTAAGGGAAAAGATTCTATATAGATTCTATTGATAGATATAGGGCAGCCTGTCTTCGTTGGGAGCTGGTATATTTGTTAATACTGCAGGGCAAAGGAGACTAGTCTTCTCAGCAAAGAAGAAAATGAAATCCTCCATGAGAGGAAGTGAGTATGTCCTCCGCTTCCCGTCGCTGTGCTCTCCTTACACTGCTCTGCTGGGAAAAAGAGAGAGCCAACTCATCCTTCGCTACACGATGTGCTCTGCTGAAGGGTTGGTGTCTGTGCAGTGCAATTATGGAAACTGCAGCTGGATGGAATACCTGTATAAATCTTAAATGTTACACTTGATTGGTGTTCATTCCTCAAGCGATGCTTTTATTGTCAAACAACCTCAACCCAAAATCTGAGCAGCCTGTGAACCCAAAGTAAAGTGAAAGGTTGTTTTCTTCAGTGACAAATTTTGGTGAAGTTACAAATATTTATTCTGCTGCTGGAAACATGTTCCTCAAAACATGTTTAGCTTTTGAGGTTCCTTTGAATTATTGCAGCTTCCTTTCAACAGTCTTCTGGAATAATAGTTTTGCAAAGGCATTTCTGATTCTCTTTTATAAAAAAAAATCTATAAGCTTAATGATGTGACAGGACCTGGTGAATTAAGCTCTTCCTAATTCAAATGGAATTAATGGGGAGAAAAATACTCTCATATAAAGGGAAATATTTTTTTTTAAATTACTAATGGGCTCAGTTGAAAAAAATTATACTCACAGGTTTGGTAAACAGTGAGATCTGAGGTGAAATGCACGTTTTGGTATGCATGCATGGTGAAGTACAAGATGATAGAAGGATTTGTGCTTATGTATTGACTTTTCTTCTGCTGTTTGCTAGTAGAGAGGAACTGAGCTGCCCTGTGAAAAGGTACCTGAAGAGAAAAGAGGTGCTATTCCAGCCTCTCCAAAAGCAGCGATTAAACTCTAACCCTCGTCAGCCTTTTGCATTAACCCTGGCTTGTGTAAATAGTGGACACTGATCAAATGTAAATAATCTCATGTGCCTTATTTGCGTCATGATAGATTGTCCGCCAGGTGTAATGTAAATGAAAGCCAAAGCTAAGTATGAAGTAAAACATGTCCTAAAGAGCAGAATATGCAAATTTCTCTTAGGACTCTTCATCAAATAAAATATTTGCTGCAGTTTATTTTTGACAATGTGTGTTTCATTCTCTATTAAATTAGTACTTGATAAAGTAATAAAATTATTACAGCCATAAAGTTACTGCACTATACCTTCAAGAGATCTTCTCATCCTCAGATTATTGACTTTGGCATTATGAAAAACACACATTGGTGCCTTACATTAATTCTTTCCTACTGCATTTGCAACTCAGGCCTATGCTTGTTTATGCAATGTGTTGGCAGTAAATTTATTTTTAAAAAAAAAATCAGCCACACACTTGAAAACTAATGGAGTGCTTTCTGGTTTTAACCATTTACTGGAACAACACCACAGCTAACTAGTTTTCTGTTGCATGAATAATTTATTGTCACAGCTAAGCATGCCCTGGGTTATACACTCCTGCCAGCAAGTATGGAGTGGTGAGTGCTGTTGCTGAATAATGATTAATTACTTGCCCTTCTGAAGGAGCCCTGTTTTGTAAACTGGTCACACAGCATGTTACGTGGATTGTGTCTGCTATACAAAAGGTTACTTGCAATCACATAATGAGACATAATGATGCACATCGCAACAATTCTTTGGTACAAATCTGCACACAATGGAATTTAGACAGAAACCCATTTATTTACATACCTTGTGTACCAGAGGGTACAAAACATCACTGCATTGCTGAAGTGCTGCCATTGCTCTTCTGCAATGCTGACATTTTGGATGAAAACAGTGTGATGGCTTCTTCAGGAATCTTCAGCCTCAGCTTCACGGGGTTGTCCTGTGAAAACCTGCTGGCAAACTCTGGGAGGAACTTGGCTCCCACTGTGTGAGGACTGCATGAGTGGGATGGTTTGCTGACAGCTGTCCAACCTCTTGATGGGAAGCTGGGATACAGTTCCTCCCTGCAAGGTGAGGACTTCGCTTGCTGTATGGGGTGAACATCCCTGCCTGTATTTGTACCTGTCTGACCTAGGAAGGGTGAGCAGGGAGTCAAAGTTTTGCCATATATTGTACTTCATGTGGTCAAAGGAAGAAGAGCATTGAGAAGTACTCTTCTAAAACCTAGAGCCACAGCTGTTCTGAACCCTAGGAGGAAAAAGATCTAGTTGTTATCAGCTCCTGCTATCTGGAGAACAAGAAGTGCTTGGCCACAGCTGTCCCAGGGTTCTTGGGACCACTGCTGGCGGCACCACTGGCAGAGCAGTGACATCTAGTGCTTCGTGGTCTGAGCCAGAGTCATTTGACTGTCCGGGTAGAATCTCTACTATTTTTGTCTGTGTGATACTAAGGCCCTGCTGGTCAAGCTCTAGGTGTGCTAGATGTGTGACATGGGGTTTGGTAGGCAATGGGCCTTCTGCTCTGGAGAGGATGGGAAGTCCTGGATGTGCATCTCTGTCCCATGACAACATGGCAAAGCTGGCTGCCAGCAGCCCATGACATCTTCTTTCCTTGTGCAGTGGCCTGGATTGCCCAGCACTCTGCTGATCTGGTCAGGTAAGATGGTTTGGACACAGCAGCTGCATTGGAACAAGTGTGTGGTTTGAGAACTGTGCCTTGGGTGCTCCTATGCTGCTGCTCTGTGCCACAGTGTTCAGGAACTCCTTTTATTTGAACTGCTAATTTTGTCCATTGTTGTCTCAAGAAGGACAAAATGTTATCGTATTGATTACACAAGACCATGACTGTGGTAGAAGATTTGGTACCCTATAAAATTTGTGTTTTCCTATAAATGAGGCAGACTTTGCTTGTGTTTGCTTATGGTACAAGTTTCTGCTCCATGTATGTGGCAATGAATAAACTGTGACCAAATCATCAGCAGTCTCTAATGCAATTATGTACTTGCATGGAGCTAGAGAAGGTTGTTGTGGATAAGGCCAGCAAATGGCATCATGCTGCAACCAGTGTAGCTGGTATTTCTCCTGACATTTCCCACAGCCTTCAGCTTTGTCTGCTAGCAACGTCATGGCCAGTGCTTGGCCCTCTGATGCATGACAGGTATGTGAACGATGATGGAGCGCTCTGCGCCCGCTCAGGGAGCACAAGGCAACCCTGAGCCACTTCTGGGTTTCCAGGGGCCTGGTGGAGTACACCAGCACCTTGGTGGGAGGGTGGCCATACAACCATGGGGGACACCATGTAATCGCTGTTCTATGCCCAGTCAACAGCTGGAATAATTCTGCAGCTAGAAAATATGATTCTTTTTCTACAAATAGTTCCTTGGGAGGTAGATCATGTGTAGGCTCATTTACTGCAGCACTATCCTGTGAGGGTCCTCTGATTTGTAATAATCTGAGGTGGCTCTGCAGCAGCAATAATGGAGAGTGTTTCTGTCTCTGCCTCGTCACTTGATTTTGTGAAATAAAATGTGGTGTGCTAGATTGCTCTATACTGAAGGCTTCTACCCTGCTGCCACATTTTGCTTAAATGAGCTAACATGGTCAGACAATACTGGAGAATGGGGGCCAGGAGGAAACAACACAGGCAGGAGGATTGTGTGGGCGACAGAAACATGGTGGAACCAGCACAGGCAGGAGGCAGAAGCACCTGAGTCTCAATCCTCTCAGAAAATAGGGGGGAAAAACCCCAATGGAATCCTCCACTCTGATGGCTCAGTAGTATTGGTATTATTTCCTAGCCCCCAGATATTCTTCTAACAAATACGGTGTCAGTAGTTTCGGATTCAGACCTTTGCATATTTGCAACTGGGCAACTGTAGAGAGATTTATGTGGAAACCTTAATGACAGTAGATAAAGAATGGACATGAAGCATCAAGCACAAAGCCTCACAGGTCTGAAGCTGCATGGAGAGCCCTATCAGACATATATCACAATCCCACCGGCTCTTGCTTGTCCTGTTACTAAGCTGTTGACGTTGTACGGAAGCTGATAAATAATTGAAGAAATTACATACTCACTTGAAAATGGAAAATGCATGGCAATAAAAAGACTGCTTTGTAGTGAGACTTCCAGAATTCCTCTTCCTAGCAGAAGCAGCTTTGCAGGTAGCATTTATGCTTTTACTCCAAATCTCATGGCACTGGTCTTGCTCTACAATGTTGGGTCTGATGAGACTGGATGAGGTTAAGCTGCCTCAAATAGCTGCTGACTGGCAGTTTATTCCCTCACTTGCTCAACAGTGCCAGACTCACTATATGTCTGGGAGGCAAAGAATACAGTTAGACTAGACAAATGGAATAGGAACCAACAACAAAGTGAATCTTGCGCTGTCATATACATTTTTTATTCACATTGCACATAAATCTCATCCAAGCTCATGGGAGAACTTTAGCATCCCCTTAAACTCCCATTTATTCTCAATCCTTCTCATTCTTTGCACTATTAAGAAAAAGATTTATTTTCTGAAAACTACTCTTAATCGTTGTGCAAATAGCAATGGAACATTTATACACAAATTAATAAATAGATAATTCACATCTTAATACGAGACTGGAGATTCTTCTGACTTATTTGTTTTTATTGTATCTAACAAACAGATGCTATTCCTATTCTCTAATGGTAATGTTAATTAAGGCATTTAATTATTCTTATTTAGATTTAGGGTTGGGTTTTTTTCTCTGCCACAGTGTGCACGGGACAGTTCTACAAGACAGAAAATTAATATGTTCAGCACTCCAAAATGCTTAAGATAGAGAAAAAGAAAGTTGGGTTTAATGGGTCAAGGCAATAATCTGAAGTTCTTTGAAAGATGCAGAGTAATGGAGAGCACGGAAATGCATCTGTTTTTGTGGTGGTTAGTGCAGTAGCTAGAGGAATCAGTCATACCTTTTGATGATAATGAGGGCATAGTGAAGCAGGAGTATGGTTGGTGCCAGAGTTTATGTCCTTTGCCACAGAAAGATAATATTGTCAATTCAAGCACCTCTGAATGTGAGAAAGTGGATTGTCAAGTCCTGTTAAAGTGGCTCTTCTTGGAGGAACAGAAAATGTTTTCTCTCTCTCCTGGTTATATCTGTCTTTATTACATTATACTGCCAAGGGCAGTATTTGGTCCTTGGAACTATTTATTTCTTGTGTGCAGAGAGAAACATTGAGCAATATTTTCATTGTTCCATTTTGCTCTCACAGGTTTGGGCAATGCCAAGGAAAATATTCCTTTGGTCAAACTGAAAGTCGTACGGATCTTTGGTTCCTTTACCAGGGCCGTAAGACTTGTTTAACATTTAATCTTTTATGAGGTGTGTTTAATCTTCAGAAACCTTCTATCATGCTTTTCATGAACCTGCTCTTCAGCCAACATATGCACATGCCTGCATACATACCAGATAGGCAGGATTATATGTATGAACATATACATATCATTACCCTGATATATAAAATATGGATATGCATGTAGACCCCTCATCTGGGATTTGTCACGTACAAACAATAAAACATAGGCTGCATAGACTGCAATAATAGTTTTCTCTCCAAACAAGGCCATAGGCTATATCTACATCCTTATGTTGCAGAAGAATTAAGTCCTGCAGGCCAGCAAGAAGTTCTGATTTCACTTGTGCTCTGGCTGAGAGCATTGCAAAAAGCCTTCCTGACTGGGTGGTCATCACAAGTGGAGTCAAAGGGAATGCCATGGGCTCTGTGGTCATGGCAGCTCCCTGGTGTCCACACTGTTGTTCATAAACTGGTAGGAAATACACAGTACCGGCTTAACTTGTGGTAATTTGAGCATTTCTAATCATTTGTCTCAAACCAGTTTTCTACAGCTTTGCAGTTACAGTAACTGAATTCAGGGCTACCTGAAGAAGAAATAATTTTTCCTTAAGGTGTTATTTAGAAATAGATTTGTGTGCTCTGAGTGGTCAGTAACAGGCGGACTGAGACCCTCAGAGTTTAACCCAATAAGGCCATGACCAGCTAAAAGATGGAAAGCAGCAGTGCCTGTCTTTCACTCACACTGAGCAAGCATCCATTGAAGTTGCTCTGCAGGTATCCTTAGTCCCCAAGACTGTAGAGTCCAAAGCACTTCCACACCATCTTGGCTTCTTCTCAGGAATGGAAACTGGCCTGGGGATCCAGCAAGTCCCAAGCTTGGCATGATGCTGATATAATCAGGGACTACTTCAACATGAAGGAAATTGTTATTTCCTTAAATCTGGGGTGGTATATCAGCCAGTCCAAGGTATGTGAACTGGCAGGAGATACTTACAGCTAACAAACTTCTATGAACCACTTTCTCCATTTATACAGGGCCAGATCTGACAACTGAAAAAGGGGTTGATTTTTTTCTCCCCATTTTCATATGCTCACTTTGTGATTAAATTTATAGCTGGCTGCAGTATTTTAAATACCGTTTCCAGTCCCTGGTCATAAACCAGCAAACGGCCTCCTTCAATCCATTCAGTTAACAGTGATGACATTGTAGGAATTTGTTTCAGCTCCTATATTTAAGAACGTATTTATTTGTTTGATTGTTTATTTATTACAGCCCACTTCGGTACTTTTCAATAGCATCTCTAAACTGAAAAAGTTCCCGTTAGATGCAACAACAGCAGGTGCGTTCTCAGCACAGCCTTCCCTGGTCACCTTAAATCACTACAGCTTTGAAGAAAATGGTGGGAGCATGTTGGATCCTGCAGGAGTGCCCAGGACACCCACACTAGCACTTACTCGGAAGTCTAAGTTTTGTACTGTGTTGCATACAGGCTCAGCATTAGAAATTCCCAGTCTCTTTTTGGGTGTTAGTTCCATGACTCTTCAGAGGTAAGTAGCATATGCCATTTCTGTTGACGTCTGACTTTGCATTTACAATATGTGACACTATACTATTTATTTAATAAGATCTATCTACTTCCATTTAAGAAATCTTTTTATTCAGATCTGTAAAGGGAGATAATTGCTCAGTTCTACTGATTGTCTATTATTAAGGAAAAAAGTATTTAAAGATTTGAAGATACCCCTGCTGCACTCTTCAATGGCTTTACAATTTCTTCCTTGTGTTTTTATCACTTCAGCATTGCACTAGCTTTCCTCCAGCTTTTGATGAAATCACCTCCTTGATGAAATCACTGAAAAAACAGGCTCTGGGAAAGTGCTTTATCTGAGATCCCAAAGACAAGTTTGTTCCAAAGATGTTCATGCTTTGCAGTCTACATATTTAGACCTCTCTGGTGATACTACAAAATCTTTGCAAATGCTCATATTGTTTTTCAAGGCTTTGGGTTACTTTGCTAGAGAGACGTTCCTTTGTGAATTAAGTGCTCTTTGAGGATAAAATGTTCATCAAAAGTCTTCAGAGCTACAATATCATCATTTTCATCATATTACTTTGAAAAGACATAATTTATATAATTTTTTTAAACATACTTTCCTAGGGCATAAGTAACAAAAGACTTTTCCTGCCTCCTCATTGAACTTCATAGCAATTATGTACTGGGGCAGAGCACAGTCTCCAGCCAGCCCATTTGGCTGGATATCTGAAATTAAAAACCTCTTCTGGATTTATTTTTGGCATCCTTTTGCAGTCATACATTGTTTTACTTTCCCTCTCTTTGTACTTTCCTTATTATGCAGTGCTCCCTTCCAACAAGATGTAGGTAAATTGGAGATATAAAAATGGAGGCTTTTAACAAAGTAAATAAAAATAAAACTAGTAGTGTCTAGTGGCACATACTAACAGTATATAAATATATATATATATATAAATATATATGTATATATCTAAACACATGGATATGTGTGTGTATGTGCATATATATCTGCACACTGAAAATATTCCCAGCTTGAATAAGGAGAACAAGTTCTGGAAGGAGCTGCTTAATACCTTTACAACCCCAGATGACCCTTGAGGATGGTCTGATAGATATGAATTCCTACTGGCATTATGCAATTGGAGAAACAAGGCTACTTTGCCAAAAAATTAATCCATTTAGCCATAAACACTATAGCTAAGTTGATGCAGGTTTTATCTAAAAAAGCCCAGCAGGTTTGGTGTAAAATGAAAGGCAGAATTTTAATTTGGATGGGAATTGTTTTTCAATAATGCTGATTTTTTTCTAAACATTATGATTTCCATAAGAAAACAAAGGCCAAATATTAGGCCAAGGAGCACAATCAAAACTTGGGTTCAGCTCTGGGAGAAAGCAGGCTGCTGGAGCATCTCTAAAACCAGTCTTTTCAGCTTTTGCCAACTTTCAAGAATTTTCCAGTGGAGGTATGGGCAGCTCTGTCACTAAATGTGGCCTGCTACATGCATACTGACTTTTCTTAATTATCCTCCAGAGATTTGGTGAAAGTAACTTAAGAGGCTCCTGGACCACAGGCAGAGAAAACGTGCAGTGCTCCCTCTGCTCATTTCTTCCTCACTTTCTCCTTGTCTGTTGTTTCCAGAATGATATCCATCTCCATCTTTGGGGTGACAAGAGCTTCTTATTCATCAGGTAATTGCCTAGATTTATCTACAGGCACTTCATTGCTGTCATCTAATGCTCCTCTTTTGACCCATTTTGTAATAGAGCCCCTGATGAAATGGGTGGGGTTATTTCTCTTGAAGAATGGGCAGATTTTTCAGTCTGGTCCAATCTAGGTCACAGTCCCTGGATCAGGTGATTTCTGGATTCATTTTGTGCCTTAAGCCAGGAACTGAACTGATACCACTGATGGATAAAAGTTTTCGGTGTGAGCTCGTGCATTTGGGTATATCTGTGTTGGCGGTTACACAGGGTCTCCCCAAGAGAAACTCCCACCACTGCTGATGGACCCATGGGCCCCCCTCTACTCCTCCCCTGCCCTGCAGCTCCAGTTACCAGAAGCCCCCCTTCTCTCAGTCCCAAGGTCAAAACCATCACCTAAAGGCAGCCCACCAATATATTTCTAGAACCTGTCTCTTCCCACAGACAAAAAATTTTTTAAAAAAGGAAACTTTAGCTTCTTAAAAAGCTTTTTTTTCCTTGAGAGTCCGCTCAACTTTTTCTTTAATGAATGAAAAGAAAAATAATCTTTAAAACAATATCCAAATTAATGTTACTGCTATTTCAGTTAAATTCATCAAGATGCAACCTACAGCTAATACCTATTCACAATAAAGTTTCTTGAATTAAGAAACTATAATTGCCATATATTGAATTTATCAGTCTTGGTAGTGAATTAAGGATACATACTATATAATCCTCATTTTCCAAGCTTATTTTCTAGAAATTTGGGGTTGTCCTGCATCATTTATTATACCACATCTTTACAACATTACATCATTGTCATCTACTAACATACTGTCTGAAAGCTTAGAGTATATGTAACTTTCAATTACGGTAACAATATTGGTTCCTTTTTTGTCAAAATATACTCTCATTTAAAGGAATGAATGGCTATATACTTGAGAGCGTATAGCCAATATGCTTCCAGAATGTACAGCTTGTACACTGGCTGTAGTTCACCTAGTCTTAGCTGTACAAGGCCTAGTCTAGTTGGGTTCCGAGACTTGCCCCCACTCAGGGGACTTTTTGTGCTATTTTCCAACTCTCATAGCCCATGCAGCTTTTCCAATGGTTAGGAGGGAATGGTTGTCCCTTGAGGTACTGCTTTCTCTTCATTAATTATATAGGAAAGACAGGGACTGATTTAGAGACCTAAAATTTGGATGGATGAAATCAGATGTAATGACACCTGCTCTTATGATGTACCTTACCTCAGCCCCTGGCAGTGTTTGTCATTACCTAAAGTGGAGGGCACATGCTCATTTATTTAATAAACATATGTGTGAGTCCTCTATGTGCTGAATAAATAGCACTCAGTAACTTTCCCATTCTTAAAGAAGCAAAGGAAGTTTTGAAATGCAGAGTCTCCATCCTGTAGAGAAGGACATTACTCTTTCTCCTCCCTCCCAGTATCTCAGAGAGGAATGACATCACTTCTTCCTTGTAGCAATGTGGGCACAGAGTCAGTGCTCTGAGCAAACTGCAGCTGGATTACTGCAGCAAAAAGCTTGTGGCTGAAAGAGTTTGAAATACAGAAATGCAGCCCTAAGTCCTCTCTTTGCCCAGAATCCAGCATAGACATTCATTATTTCATTGCACTGAGCTGTAATACAGATTTGCGAGAAGAAATAAAGTTTTAAAATCTCACCAAAATCCCAGGCACTCCTTTGCAGTCATATAGAGGTGCCAGAATCCATGCAGTTTTTTTCCTTATTCATCTGTAAGAGAAGAGAATTAATGTTCGTGGTGATTTACTATCTCTGAAGAGTCATGTCCTTTTTATTTTTAAACCTCGGCAAAAAAAGCTTCAAAGTGCAAATCCTTTTAAAAAAGGATAGGTTTCTGGCTCTAGCAAAATAAAAGTCTGACTTTCAAAAGAAAAGCAGATGTTTCCTTAAATTAATTAGAAAAACACTTCCTGACATTGGCACACGGTGACGTCCTATAAATCACACTACTATATTATTCTACCTTATCTTTGTGCTTCTTGCTCAGATCAAGGTTTAAATATATGATTTATATAATGAACCATTAAGATTTTGTAACCTTGTTGTGCTCTACCATTCTTGCTTTTTAAACAATAATAAAATTAGCCAAAGGGAACTGAGGTTATGCTAGTAACTATGTCAAAGAAAAGCAGTTTCTGCGAGGTCCATTTCTTGCTCAGGCTACGTGTCCTTTTCCCACTGGCAATCATACACTACACTGTGACCCCAAAGACTGTTTACTATTTCTTTTTCACACATGCCTATGCAGGAACATGGATTCTCTAGAGTGGGCTTTACTTTGCCCCTGGCCTTTTAGGCATTCTTTCAAAACCTATTCTTGCAATAGTAACCAATTAAACTAGTTACTAAGAAAGAAGCATGTTTCAGCACTTAAGTTAATTGAACTGTTACAAACTAAATATGATTCCAAATAGTTTCTGTATTCCAAATCATTTCATGCATGCAGATAAAATGAAAAAATTACTAAATCGTTTTGAAATGTGCAAATCAGGCATACAATACTGACATTTAGATCTGTGACCTGATCACAATGTAGTAAGTACCTCTGAAAACTTTGTGGATTTTAAAGCTGTCATATGAAACCCTTGAACCACTGCCTGATGTGATATTCAATAAGTGGAAGTCAGGCTGCAGTCAAATTGTGGAACTGTCTGCATCAGGGTTTTACTACCAATTTACCCAGAAAATAATCTTTCCCTGATTCATTTCACGGGCCAAGTAAGAAAGGAGGAATGACTTAATGTATAAAACACATGCTTCATTCTTTGGGACCTTGGTTTGAGTTCAATTTGTGGTCCTAACTAAAATGAGCAGCTCAATCCCCAATGAACAGTAGTCCATATCACTGAACTACCACACACGATTAGGCACAATTGGCTGTCTATGCTTAGGAGAAGTTGAAGAGTGATTTAGCATGGAGACTAAATCACTTCTTTCAGCTGTAAAGTGGAGTGGCCCTTTCTGGGGCTCTGTGACCAAAAGAAATACACAAACCATATTGTTTCTTTTTCTCAGCATTTCTTCAGTACAATAAAAATAAGGGATAGGAAAAGGCTCATTCTCTAGTAATAAAAGCCATATGGCAGCCCTAATTTGCAGCTATTCTCTTTTATTAAGAAATTAGTAACTACCATAACTGGTGAAATGGTGAAAATGCTGGTACATGGAACAAATGGATGCTGCTAAAAAGAGAAGGGGGAAAAAAGATGCTGAAGAAGAAAAGCAATGATGCTGGAAGCTGGCAAAAGCTTTCCTCTCTGAATCCTGGAGCAGGAGAAATGCTTGCTGGGTAGTACATCTATCTAGTTACATGTCATACATGACCACACTATTGAAGGGTTTAACTGTCCTGGGATTTAAACGTGACTCTACTGGGATAAGCTGCACTCATATAGAACAGAGGAGTGTAAACTATTTTGCCAATGGTGGAGTGGTGAAGCTCTAGCAGAGGGGTGATTTAAGAATACCAAGGCTTGCACAGGAGCACAGGACAGAGAGGACGATAGCTGGATGTGTTGTGTGAGCACAGCGAGCTCAGTGAGGGGTGAAGGGACTTGCAGAACCACTAAGCAGAGGATTAGAGGGAAGCTGAAGGGGAAAAGGAGCCTACATCAGTGTGGTGTAAAGAGAGAATTAAATTAAGTCACTGGATCTATTTCATAATGATCCATCAGAGGATGTTGGCTAGTACTGCAGAGAGATTTAGTGTCTGTACCTAGAACCTTCCAAAAACATAAGGCTCAGAATAAGACTCTACTATAATATTATATAAACAGGTATAAACAGGCTCTATCAAGTACTAGAAAAGTCTTAGTGTGGTGCTCCACTCTGAGAAATGGGACATGATAGCTTGGCAGTGGGATGCACGGGCATGGCATTCAGCACCTGAGCTGGTGCAACCAGGGTGATGTCCTGAGCCCTGGCTGGTCAGAGCATTCCTGTATAATGCTTCTCCACAGCATACAGAGAGGGGGCAAAGAGGGCAGGGGAGTAAACTCTCAGTCCTTACACTGCAAACTTTTGTTCAACTCTGTGTGCTAACATTAGACCTCAAATTCACGAGCTTTTATTTTTAACAGTGATTTTTTTTTTTTTTTTTGGCTGTTCTCAGGGATTCCATTAATTTTCATTATGAACTATACTTTCCTCTTTCATCTCAGGAAGAAAAGACTATGACTGGAGGTACGTGACAACCTTCCCTTTTTAGTTGCTGGAAATAAGTTAATAAATGCAGTCACAAACCAGGATACCATTCTCATTCCTTATTGATACCAACTATACTCTAACAATGAATTTCAAAGTGCTGCTGATGTAAACTCTACCTGAAGCCTGTTTGATCTCAGATAAGCATCTTCATCCCATTCTTCATTTCAAGAAAAGAAAATCTTACCGCACAGAAACATATTCATGTGCTTTGGGTTCAGTTCAAGATAAGCTGTGCATTGCAGAAAACCTAATTAATATCAATCACAAGGAAAACAGAAATCGGAAGGAAATGTTCTTTCATTTCTTGATAAACAGATCACCTATGATACATACGCAAATGGACATACCAATTTGCTTTATTTTGAAAGTATGTCCCTGTAGGGAGGATTTTTTAAGGAATAAAGAGCTAGTTGCACTTTTGCTCTTGTGTACATGACAGTAACTTTGTTCTGTTAAATGAAAGTTGAATAGTGTACATCAGACCAGAATTACATCCTGCAAATGTGGGTTTAGTGGCATTTAAAAGAGTGTTTACTCCCAACATCCAAAATAATAATTATTAATGATAACTCATAAATACATCTTTTAACGTTCCTATAATGTATTTCAGGCATTTCTTTTCTCCTTTCTCTTCCCTGCTGCCAAAGGGAAAACCACGGCTTATGACCTAAGAGACCTATGGGCTTAGAATAGAACCTTTATGATAAATATTCATATTTGGAAAAATCTTGCAAAATCAGAGCGGCTAACTTCTGTCACAAGTCTGCATCACATAATAACATTTCAGCTGACCTTTAAGGAATTTTGCTGTTGATCAACACCCTTTCCCATCCATGGATTTAAGTCTTGGAGTTAGCCATATAGCACTGGCTATATAGCTACTTCCAGATGAATGTAGGACTTGATTCAGATCTGATTCATAAAATTTTCATGCACAAAGCAGAGTTCTGCACTTACGAGTGCTCTAGGTCGTATTGGGAAAGGGAGGGTTTGGAGAAAAGGTCACTAATCTTTAGAAAAGTCCCTGCCTTGACCATTAATCCACCTTTAAAGTCCTTGAGTTCAGCATTTCAAATGACAGTATGGTATATACCACGCTTGTGAAGAAATACAAGCATCAGATGGTTTCGTTTCATCAGGGCATTGACTCAACAACAAATTGTGTAAAATATCATTCTATTTGGCCCCAAGTGAATATGAAAAAAGACAAATATTCCATTTTATGACTTCCTTTGACCTTCCCAGTACTTCCAGCTTTGTTCTAGGCTGCTCTCAGCTGTCTTTGTATGACGCAACTTTTTTAGCTGCAATATTTAGGTTTTGCCAGCACAAAACCATCCAAAAACCCAACAAAACAACTGAAGGACTCAGCTGTTAATACATTAAGTGTTTAAAAGAAAGGTCCAAGGGACATTGGAATGACTGGTACAGGACAGCTGAGGAAGCCCCTCTTTCTCCTCCTAACACCTATGTGCACACATTTGTTAATGTATTTCAGATTATGTCCCTTCACAGCCTCTCCTTTCCTCATTTAGTGTTATGCTATGTTTGCCTTTGAGAATTTCTTTTTGTCATCCTGTGGCATTACTGAGGAAGCTTCTGATGGAAAGAGTCACTTTAAGGACATGGAATCTGCCGCCCATGCCAAAAGGACCAATATTTTCGTTGCAAGAGGAAAAAGTAAGAGGAAATAAAAGAGCTGGAAAAGCTGCCTTTACCAGCTTTGAAGGAGATATAAACTGAAGAACAGAAAGCATTGGCTAAAGATGAAGCTCCAGACCTTGGGCTAATTCCTGATTCAGCATGTGTGCACTGCTATTTAGCTACTGGTCTGTAAGCTCTTGGTGGTCCGTACAAGCAGTTCTTGTCATTGCTTGTTGGCAGGTGCCATTAGCAGCCTGCGAGCCAGTCCTGAGATATTTCTGAAAATCAATGCCTCTCTAATGGGAACAAAAAAAGACTAAGATCTACCACACTAGTTAATCTTTCTTTCTCCTCCCTTTCTTTTTTTCATTTCTCAGTGTTTATTCGCACTGACATTAAGATATGACCTATGCAATCTACCTTTAACTGCAGAGTCTGCCTGGCAGTCTAGCTGCATCAATGCCATTTTACTGTCAAAATACAACCTCAGATACTTGTTCCCTTGAACCCCTGCACATATATTTTCTGCTGAAGCTTCCCTAGCTGAAAGAGAGCAAGGGTATGTCTGTGTGGTATATCTGTAATAATAAACCTTAGCTACAGCACAGACCTACTTCACAGAATGCATTTGGGTATTGTATTAAGCTGTAAATAATATGGGAAGTATTCAGAGGGATGGATTTATGTTGCTATTTTTCAAGTAACGGTGGCTTTGAGACATAGTATATGTATCTGTCAAAATAATACACGCAGCTCTGCAGTTAACTATTTACAAAGGATTAAAGTTTAGCTCCTAATAAGATGTTCTCTCTGATGCTTTTGCATTTGCTACCTAACACCATGAGAGAAAGTCTGTACAAATTATGAAGAGAATGTAGGAATTCATGCAGATCCAAAATATTCTGTTCAAAGGTGGATATAGTGAAAATCTGGGATAGAAAAAGCAGTCCAGACAAAAGCATTTCTTGTACATTGTAAGAAGGAAAATGGAAGCAAACCTTTATTGAAGTTCTCGAGTGATTTAGACACTTTTCTTGATTTTGGTTGGGTTTCGGTAAGGCAAAAGAACCATAAAGCTGTAATAGTAGAGCTCACATTTCTACCAGCACTTCAGATGAAACACTCCTGTCCTGCCAAAAAACTCAATAAGCTACCTAAAGAGAAAAGTCTTTTTGAGGATTTTGACTATGTAAAAAGCCACAAGGAATCAGTATGAAATTTACAGATAAGTATTGCTTATTTGCTATTTTTTTAATATTTGTCTCTCCATTATTTTGAATGTTTATCATCCTCAGTCTCCTTTTGGAAGCATGTGATTCTCTGAATGAGGGAAAGCAGATACTACATGGCTACTCCTCTGCAACTGTGTTTCTAAGTTAGTTCCTCTTTATTTTCTAATTAGGAACCATGTTAGCATATGGGCTCACCTTTGGTAAAAAATATTATTCTCACATATCCACTGAATAACTAGGATTTTGGGAGCAATAATGACTTCATTAAAAACAAAATTGAGACAGTCAAATGGCATTTAAAATTAGAACGATAACTGGGGAATTTTTAAAATAAAGACAAAAAAAATTGTAAAAGTTGTAGAAAATTGTATTTTTCTGGATATGTTCTTCCAGCTGAAGTCATAGAGATGCTGTAATCTCAACGATAGAATATATTAAAAGATGAAAAAAAATTAAACCAGCTAATATTAAGGTCAGGTGACCAAATAATTTCCTATTTTAAAAGATCTCAGAAAAGTGGCAACTGAACTAAGGACTGTTACTGCTTTACAAATGCTAGAAGCCTAAAAAAATAGGAGTATGTGGCTTCAAACATGAATTTGGCATATCATAAACTTTATGGAAGAATGATAATTAGAATTCTAGAATTATAGACTCATTTAGATTAAAAAATACCTTTAGCATCATTGAATCCAACTGCAAATCCAACACTGCCAAGCCCACTGCTAAACTTTTCCCCAGGTGCCACACCTACATGTCTTTTAAATACCTTTCAGCAATGGTGACTCAACCACTTCCCTGGGCAGCCTGTTCCAATGCTTGGCGACCCTTTCCATGAAACAGTTTTGCCTGATGTCCAATCTAAACCTCCCCTGGTGCAATCTGAGGCCATTTCCTCTCGTCCTGTTACCTGGGAGCAGACACCAACCCCCACCCGACTAAAACCTCCCTTCAGGTACTTGTAGAGAGTGATGAGGTCTCCCCTGAGCCTCTTTTTCTCCAGCCTAAGCAAACCCAAATCCCTCAGGTGCTCCTCGTAAGACTTGTGCCCTAACTATGTATTGCCAGGGGGCAAAGTCTGCAGGAAAGATAAAGCATTTCCTGGAGAGAAAGTAGTGGTGCAACATATGACAGCATTCAAAGAGTTAAATTTTCTGATTAATTTAAGCATATCAGCAGATAGTATGGATTTTGTACAGATGTTTGTTCTGCACCTACACAGAAAAATTCCTGCACTGCCTGTTGACATCAGCCACCGGTTCAGGTTAGTTATAATACCTCATTGTGGCAAACAGCATGATCCAAGAGGCTATTATGAGAGGATACTTCAGTAGTAAACTAGGATGTAAATTAAGATGTCACAGACACAATATGATGCCAAGGTTAAGTTTTTTGATGTAATGAATGATGGTTTAATGGAGAGATAGCCAGAAGTCCCAGAGGAGAAAAGCAGCTCTGTACTACCAGAAGTTCTGGTTCAAAATTTTGCTACCAATAAGCCAGCACAGAAGTCTATGATGTACCCATATTCTAAAACCTTGTTTGAACAGCAAAATCCAACAGAAAGTGAAAATTGAAAGTGGATCTTTAAAAGACGGAAGCTTCACATTTTTCTCATTTAGCCATTTACTATTTTAATTATAAATGCAGCACTAGGAACTCTTCTTGCCCTTAATGTCCCTTGTAAGCATCCACTCCAGGTGAGCTTTGACTTTCCTAACACCATCCTTACATGCACAGGCATTTCATAGTTCTTCCATAGACTGAGAAACAAAGAGAAATGAGAAACAAGGGAGTTCACAAGTGAATCTGTGGCAAAATGGGAAAATTTCCTATGATTCATAGCACATGCATAAAAAGGTCTAGAAATTAACTTAAATTTGCTGAGGATTTTAAGCTATTCCATTTAAGGAAGACAAGAATAATGGCAGACTGTTGCCAAGGGATTCTACAGAGTCAATTCTACCAAGCAATAAAATTGCAGATATATTTGAAGTTTATAAATGCAATTCGACATGTGTTTCAAAAAAAATATCTAGACGTTATATTCATAATATTAGCTCAATGCTCTATACTGGTCAAACAAACAAGATGGATGGCAGGAAGCACTAAAAGGAAGGTAGTAGCAGCAAACTTCTTTATATCATTGTTTAAACTGTTGTGACCACAACTTTAATGTTACATACAGTTCTCTGTCCTCAGTTTTGAAAAGTACATCACAGCATTAAAAAGGATGGAAAGAGGAAAAATTATGAGACAACCAACTTCTGTATGAAAAATGACTAAAATGGGCAATAACAGTTCAGCCTGGAGACCTAATGAGGACAGATGTGATGGAGATGAAGAAAAAATAAATTGAAAGAGGAGACAGGTAGAAAATTATTATTCACTGGATATTAAAATACCAAAATAAAGGACATAAAATCTAACTGCCTAGGATGTCTCAGACACAAAAAGAGGGAATTTTGGGATGCTGTAAACAGTCAAACTGTGGACTCCATTGTCACAGGAGGTCCGTGTGGTTGCTGCCAAATTTTGCATAGGTTCAGAAAGCACCTGATAAACTCATGGAAAGAAATCATCCAGGATTATTAACTCAAGAATAGTCTTGAAAAGTCAGAGCTGCAGGTCACTAGAAGGTGGACTTTACCACAGGGAAACAACACTGTCTAGACATTCCCTTTAGCTTATCCTGTCCTGACGCTCCTCACTAGGTTTTATATTAGATATTAAACTGAGGGCATACACATGTGCAGAGGGTATGATCAGCTCTGTGTTTCTGTGTGTTGCCCTTGTTCCATGGAGCAGGGGGCAATGCTCAGTCTTTTCCGTTGGCCCAGTTGGTTCGTTGTGCCATAGAAGCATCCACTGATCTTATAACCTGAAAGAGGCTAAATCAGGCACTAGGATAAAGAAAGATGTGTCCCTAATGGGCATTGTGCTGTCTGTCTTGAAATCATCCCAGGAGTGCCAAATATATGGCTGGGGAGAAACAGAAATAAATAATAGAGGGAAATTAGTTTTCAATTGCTCATTTAGAATCGCTAGTTTCAATCAATGACAATTTTAAGGCATTAAACACATTCCAGAGTAACTTGTCAAAAAAGCCCCCCTGCAGCTGCTGACATTCTCCGAGGTTTTTTAATAAGATCAGGGTCAGTGATGGGAAATAAGCAGGAAGATGAATAGGATGTCAAAATTAAATTGAGTTCCAGAAGAGTTATCTTAAGTTCCCAGAAAAATAGAAACTCATGAAACTTTGTCTGAAACTAAGCGGGAAATGTGTGTTTTAGCTTAGAGGGAACAAGAAGTCTGATGACTGTCTTTAGCGATATTAACAACCCATGCTATTTTAGCAGCTTGAAAACACCCTCGTCCTTTGAATTCTGAAACAGAGAAGGTTCTACTTACTTTAAATCCTAATGATTTCTGGTGCACCAGGCTCTTTCATTTTTATACAGGGAACCCAGATTAATTGTTTCAACCATCTGACTATCCATTACAATCAGAGGATGTACTTCTTGTTAAAGTATCAGAACTGTTGAATGAAATACCATTTTAACAACCCATATGTCTGTGTTTTTGTTTTGTTCTCTTTTGCTACATGTTGTAGCACTTTATCTTCTAGAGTGTAAGTACACTATTGGCCAGACTGTTATCAATCATCATTGTTGTCAATGAACAAAAATCCAGTGAAAGAAAACAATTGAATGCCTAGTACTACAGAGCAGCTCAGGTTTCAGAATGACCACACTGATTAATAATGTTACTTTCATTTGGGAATTCGTCTATGCATTTATAAATCCTGTTCTGGACTGTGGTCTTGCTAAATATTTACACCATTGTTTAGGATACTCTGTCCGTTTCCTCCTTGGGATCAAGGAGGCAGGACAGTGGGTTTGAATAAGAGCATTAAAACTGCTACTAAAAATTACTCTTCTCCAACCAAAACCATGCAATGCATTCATCATAGCAAAACAGGTTTTCTCTAGTTTTCTGCAGATGAAAATCTAAAGTTTTAAGGACTAGGAAACCCTTGAAACAAACAAAGAGACCATATGAAGTCAGGGCTAAGTAAAAAAAGGCTTGAGAAACAAAGAGTCACACAGGAATATATTTAGTTAAGGACTTCCAAGATAATAGAAACACTGGAGAAAGTGAAATAAATAAAACACAGCATTTAAAGGACTAGAGCTGGTTAACGCATTCCAGCAGGAAGAACCTGGAACTCAAAAGGTCAGTAAGATTTTTGGGATTCTGAGGAAGAGGGTGGAGATGGAGATGTTGCATGTTTTGCATAAAAATGTATATCTCCTGGTCTATGGGAAATACCTAAAAATCATGTGGTCAGTACGTCCTATTTGCTTCCAGTAGCTTGAAGTCATTAAACTAAAGGTGAAATGGCCCTCAAGAACAAAGGTATGGGAAGGAATGTTTTCAATCAGTTTGGGAGCTCTCTTTTGTAAGGCTGTCTCCTATTTACAAGTAAAACAAGAAACCCATAATGTTCTATTTAATAGAAAGAATTAGACCCAGAAATGATGGCTGGAGGCAATCCAGGCACTAAGGAAAGCTTACAAGTCCAGAGACCCAACTTGTACATCACAGCGGACTTTTAGAATCCAATGAAGTGACTGGATGAACTTCATAAAAAGTGTTTGAGCTCATTTCTTAACCACGTTCACAATATATATGTAGGTCTTTTATGCCTTCTGCCATATTCCAACTACTGGCTTGACTGCAGTGTTGCTATAAGTACCTAGTAGATTGGTTTTATAGTTACACTTATATATATCAAATTAGTGCTGTTTTCTCCACTGCAAACTTGGGATTTTAATTTAGATTCTGCTCTTAGCTGAAAACCAGCACTTTAATGTCTCTTTAATCTACACTACAGTCTCTTAACTAAATGTCATTTCACACCTTCTTGGTTCTCCAATAAGATGTTCTTGCCTTACTACTCTCTAAAAAGCACTGTTGTAGGGACTTACAGCATCATTAGTTTCTATGCTTAAACATGGAAAATGATATATAAGAACTAAGCTTTATCATTCTTAATGTTTTCATATGCTTGCAGGGAACTGGAAGTCCGCAGGGGATAGAAATAAAAATGGAAATATAGCAGCATTGTACTAATATAGCAGTGGCTGTGAGAGAACGAATATTATGCTCTTGAGCTCAAGGAATGCTCATGCAGGAAAAGATTGGCTCATCTGAAATCAGAAACCAGAGAGCACCTGCAAGTACAAGCTGGACATGAAGGAAAAGGCTGGACACACTCACTATGCCTTCTTATATCTCTGAACTATAATCCCCTGACATGAGGCTATTTGATAATGCAAAACATCAACCCGGAAGTACCAGGCTATATGACAGGAGGGGTGTAGGGGGATCAGTTGTGTTAGTTGTATACTGGGTGTGAGTCCTTGTGTGTCTTGTCACACAATGAGGGACTGCTGGAGGGTAGGACTGTTGGTGAGAAACACACGAGTCCAAGGGTGCATATTCATCCACCATCATTCTGGTCACTGCCTGCAGCATGCTATTCCTCCTTTTTCCCATGGAATGGGCTGCTGGTCTTCTCCTCCAGACTGAACGCAATGACACAGTGACAACTGTGCCGATAAACATAAATATGAATATAAATATAAATATAGATATAGCTACATAGATATATAGATATGTGAATGAGTCTCTGAATCAGAGCTGTAGGCACCAGGCTGCTGCACTCTGTATTTACTCTAGGCCTGATGGAAGAAAGTATTAAAATGACTGATAAGTTTTCCATGCTAACAGTTTTTAAGGAAAAGTTAGATATTCTGGGTCACAGTGCGGGAAGTTTATTTACTTCAGTAATTTAAAACCTAATGACTTTCATGGTTAATCCTGTTTCCTTTGCTGCTGCCTTATCTCTTTTGATAATGATGTAAGCTTGAATGCAAGTGTGAAGGGCATAGGTTTATACCTGGAAAATCACTGAGGTACTCTATTTGATCATGCAGATCTGTCTCACAAAGACCTGAAACCTTGTGAGTGGCTATGCGCTACATTTATTCCAGTGACAACACCCATTTCTTTCCTGATGCTCTCATTGAAAATGAAAATTGCCTGCTTCCTAGTCCTAGAAATACATAATTTTCCGTATATTTCTTCCTCTTACTTATTTCAATCCCTTCTTCTAACCTAGCTCAGCATTATATGTATCAGCACTGGTGACAACTCAAGGAAGTGAATTTAGAGTGGTTCACTTCACTGAAGGCCTGACTCCTTCGCTGTTGATATCAGAGACAAAATTCAATGATTTCATTAGTACACAGAATCTGCTAAATAACTAAAGTCAGAATACGGAGAACAGGAATGTCCAAACTTTTGGAAGAAATAATTCGAGATGCCTGATCACGAATTTAAAAGGAAGTCTCCAGAGGAATGGATAACTTTGGAGAAAACTGAAGTTCTGCAGACTAGGTATATCCTGATTTCCCAGGAAGTGTTCTCAGTGAAACAGTGGTGGGATGAAGAGTTTCTCAATATTTCACTATTCTCTTTGGCTCGTGAATGTCAAGGGCAATTTGTATTTCCTTCTGGAACTGAGATGTCCTCAGAAGTAGCTGAGCCACATGACACAACCATGACTCATTTCTTGACTCAGCTGAGTTCAGAAAGAATAATGGAAGAGGGCTGATAAAGCTTGGGCACGAAATAGCTCACCATTTTAGACAGTTTGTTTGGTCTCTAAACAAAGTGGGCAAAATTCTGAATCTCAAAGAAAAAGTAGAATATGATAGCAACTTGAATAAACACTGAAAAATCAAAATTTCTCTGTAAAGGTGTAAATTAAAGGAAAAAAGAATAATTTTTCACCCATTAACTAGCTTGCATGTAAATGAATAGAATTCCATTTTTTGTTTTGTATTGTATTGCTTCTCTATTGAATTAAGTCTTTGTCCCATTTAAAAGCCCCGTCTTGTTCTGTCAATCTCTAAAGCAGCTATTCAGCAGCCAACCAGCACAACGGAAATTGTCTATGCTGAATGTTCTTTTCCATTTTTGTATTGTATCCTAGTCTCTTATTATAATGGCACTGCCAGCAGAACTATAGACAAGCGTGTGTCAATATTTCTATGCCAAACACTGTTTTATTAGTACATGTTTGTAACAAGACCATTCTAATTTGTATAATCAAGATGAAGCTAAATACAATTATTCTCCATCCTGACACTAATTTTCTCTAAAAATATACTTTATTTTCTCAATCACTTTTAAAAGATGGACAATCAATAGCTAAAAAAGCGCTGAGGTTGAAAATTCCTTATTGCTGGTTATTCCTCCTCAGAAAGGGACAAGAAAGAGCGTAAGAGACCATGTAAGTATTTAACCCGTGTTTTTATACAACATGCTGGAAACCAGGGAACTCCTTCTCATGGCTGAAAGAATGATTTTTCTTCAGAATGTTTATTTTGACCTTGGTCTACAAAGACTATTTGTAGCCATAGATGTATTTTATCTTTAGTTTAAATAAATGTGTATGAAATTTTTATTTTCCATTATACACTACTTTGTGGCTTTGGGGTTTTTTTCACTTTTTCCTCCTCATGACTACAGAGAACACTAACAACAGTTGTGTCTGTGCCACGTCTATTTTCAGGAAATAGTGTTTGCTACTGACCATAGCTGTGAGTGTGAAGGGAAAAGATAAGCTTGTAGGAAGCATTGCCTCATTTGCATACTATTTTTAGTACAGACCAATTCTTTCATCTTTGTAATGACTTCACTTCTTGCACAAGGTGAACTAAAAATAGAACTTGTTTCTCCCTTGGTAGTATAAGGCAACAAACTGTACTGCAGATGTCCAGCTTTCAGATCTGCCGAGTTTTGAAGTCCAGAGCTCTTGACATTTACAGACCTCACAGGCTCTCTTAAAATAGTCTTGAAAGTTCAACCAATGACCAAAAGATTGCTTGAATTCCACCTAATACCATGGTATATTTTCATATAACCACACATTTCTTTCAATACTGATACTAGCAGTCTGAGGTAAATCATTACTATGGTTTTAGTTTACAGTGATGCCTATAGATGTGAGCCTAACCGTGTAGGGCTACAAAAGAGCTCTCACTTGTTCTCTCTTCTGTCTCCTTGCCCCTCTTCTGTACCCAGCTGCATTCATCCTGACCTCTCCCTTCCACTAGGTCAGGTGGGTTTAGCTTTTCCTGTGGGTGGATTCATCCACTAACCAAAGAGGCAAATAACTGTATTTCTGCTGACTTTTTCTTGAGTCAGTGAGCTGAGTCTGTTCAGAGAAGCTCTGGTGGTAAATGGTGGGCACACACACAGCCAGGAGCATCAAGACAGAAAAAGAGGGGGTGTGGGTGCGTCTAGAGAGGATCTCCCCTTTCTGCTGGTAGTACATTGTGAGTCTAAAACTATTTCAACAAGCTGTACCCTGTGTAATTTGCAATACAGCAAAAGCATAGCTCCTGCCATTCACCCTACCTGCTGCACCAGAACTGAGGTTCAGTGATTTTCTGTGACAATTATTTGAAATATTTTCTTGTTCAACATCACAGTTCAAGTTCATAGCCTGCTTGTGGAAGTGGCTTGTTGGTATTGCTTCCCAGGGGAGCACTGGGGCAGTCGGATTATCACCATGCCGTGCAAGCTGGATGATACAGCTGGTGCAGCTCCTGGACCCACATAGCTTAGCATCACATGCTAGGAACACTTATAGGCAGCTTGTTATAAAACACTCAAATGGCTACTCAAATCCTTGAGCTGAAGGAGCACATTAGACCAGCCAGACTGAAGATTCACTGTTAGAGTTTTTTTTGGTGGGCGGAAGAGGAAGGGACTTCTGCATGAAATTTTACCTCTGGATAAATGCACACCAGATGAAATTTGCATTTATTCATATTTTCTATCTGAATTTTGCACTAAAAATCCCCAAATGAGTAAGACTATCAGCCCCTGTTCACAGTCTCGCTCCTTCTGCTTTCCCATGATAGTAAATCTGACTCCACTAATGGCAGGTGAAACTGTTTTTCATGGAATAAGAGATGGTTTAAAAATCTTTTAACTCCTTTCCTGATGGATTGGTGCAGCCATTTGTGTATGCATATGGTGGAAGTTTCATTTACACTTTTAATTCGTAACTCCATGTAGTTTTTTACTACATACCATTGCTTTACCACAAATAAACAAAGCCCTCACTTTGGTACACTGATGAGAATGAAACACCCCAGTCTTATCCCAATCCCCTGATGATGCCAGTGACCATTTCCGGCACCTGTTGTTATATGACCTTATTTTCTCGGCCATGGATATCTTGAAATGTACCTCACTTTCTGGATGACAATTTCCTGGAATTATGCTTAGCATAAAATTAGAAAACAACTTTAAATCATGAAAACTTTCCTATTTCTGACACTATGTCTTTGTTTATGTCATAGGAACCCATTTTTAGGCATCAGTTCTGAAATACATCTCAGTTCATGAAGATACATATTCAACAACATGGACACAACGTTTTTTCCCGTTTTGTTTGTTCCTTCTTTTTCCAAGCAACAAACACAGAGTTTGTGCATGGGTTCACGCAGTAAAGCACAGATTTGTAGTAGTTTTTGATTTCTGCTGGTCTGTGATTTCTGTGTTCATATTTCTCCGTGGTGGTGTAGTGTTCTGCTCATTCCTAAGAAAGTGATTAAAAGTGCAGAGTGCAGTACATCAGCAGGAACCTGGTGGTTCCTTATGGGCTTGACAGTGCAAAACATTACCAAAATACCAAACAGAATAGGTAGCATCTTTAATGCCTTACCTTTCACACTGAAGTGTTTGTTTATTTTGTGTTTTATCAGTATTTCCAGTTGTCTCATACAATCTTCTTTAATGCTTAATGTCTCAGTAAATATGATTTTCTTTCAAGGAGTTACGGTCCTCTCTTTTAAGTTAACATTCAGTGGTACATTGTTTTAACTGTTCATTGCTGCTTGGTAGATGCAATCAATCAAGCAGTCTCTCCATTCTGTCATTGTACTTAATTCCAGTGGAAAAGTTTAAATATACATTATTTTGGAGTTGAAAAATTGAGAATATAAACTCTACAGAAGCAGTTAATTGATTGACATGGTGGAATGCTCTGTAATAGAAGAGTTTTTCCCAGGAAAATTCTGCGAGTCCTAAAGTCACAAAATACATAAATTAAAAAAAAAAAAAAAAAAAAAAAAAAAAAAAAGGGGAAAAAAAAAAAAAAATAAATTTAAAACAAATAAAAAAAAAGAAAAAAAAAAAGGGAAGTAAAGGAATGAAGTTAATTATCACATGATTACAATAATGGAAAGATAAAAACTAATCAGACATGAAGAGCAGCTTGTATAATCATTAACCTGGCTATGGTAAACCATTCCTTAACCCTGACTTAAGAGATCCATCATGGGATTCGTGGCAGACAGTTAACTAATGCTTAAACAATTCCACAGTAATTTAAAGCTGTGGTAAATGGCATCACTCAACCAAGCAGTCACTCTCAGTCCCAACAGTTATTTTTAACTGGCATGAAGTTATGCTAACTCTCTCTGCCCTTTCCCTGCCTAAACTACAGAGGCTAATAAGTCTTCACTAGCTATCTTTCTACTGAAGTCCAGGCCAATGACACTGATTGTTTGGGGTTCTTTTCCTGGAAAAAAAAAATTTCCACTGAAGTGCAGTGTCAAATGAATTTGGAACAATCTCCATTGGCTGAAGCTGCATTTAACATCTTTATAAATACATTTATTTCCTCACCTTCAATTATTTTTACTTTAAAAGTTGTTCAAAAAATTGTATATTATTAAGACCAATCTAACAGCTCGTAGCTCTCCAACTAATTTTTTTCTGCCTTCTCACTGACTAATGATCAGTCAAACTAGTGGAAGGAGATGAGTTTACACGAGAGAGGTAAAAATTGACTGAAGTGAACATGTCCTCGGTGAAGAGGTAGTGGCAGGCAGGAGTGAGGTTACTTCTGGAGTGTTATGCGGCTAAAAAAAGGCTCTGTATTTGTTTAGTATTTTTACGTCTAAGCTGAGGAACAAAAGTGGCAGTGAACTAAAAATCGTGCTGGTGACACAATGCTGGGTAGCACTGCCAATGTAGAGGAGGATCAAAATATCATGTGAATGAGATGGATAACTAAGGATTGAAGTAAAAAGAAATGGAGGAAATTTTATAGCACAAAGTTCAAGGTCATGCAGTCACAGACCAACAAGAACTTCTGCCAGGGACTGGCAGCCTATATTTTGGAAACAGCTGAAGAGAAGGAAAAGACTTGGGACTATTGTCTGGCTGTAGGTGAGTAGGAAAATGAAATTCCTTCTGTGTTTTGTTTGTCAGCAATTCCTCTTTCTGTCCCTCTTTTCCTATGTATCACAAGGCACACATTCCTGTCTCCACACCACAGATTACTGCCTTCTCTCTGGCGGTGATGCAGCAGGATCACTCAACAGGAACACTCTGTAAAGTGAAAAAGAGGTTGGAAGCTGTTTGAGGTGAAGTAATTGCAAAATGTCAGTGCCTATATGGAGGCCATGTCGTGGGGGGTGGTGTGCACAGCCCTGGTAAAACGTGCTCAGGAAAGATTGATGCAAAGTGGAAGAGGCACGCAGGAAGACTATGAGGTGTGTTTTGGGGCACAGAGCTCATGTCTTACTAGAAGACGGAAAAACTTCCTGTCTAGTTTTGCTTAGCAAAATGAACCTGCAGAAAACCTCCATTGCCACAAATGTGTGGGGGCAGAGGAGAAAATATAGCTAAAATGGAGAGGAAAATGATTTAAACTGCTGGAAAGTGTTACTGGGACATTAGATAGATTCAAAGTAGAAATTATTTAACACACGTATATTTTGCCATATGAACCAGGATCAGATTTCTAACCACCAGGTCAGCAAGTGGGGGAGCTCTACTCCAGAAACATCTGTCTGATGGGACAAAAAATCTATTATTGTCAGACTGGAGATTGATTTGCTATGAAAAATTGTTTGATATGAGGCCTGTAATAGCAGGGACATGAACTTTGTCTTAGGAGTCTTTCAGTCGTATGTTCCTGGGCAGTAGCAAGTATCCGATGTAGGCAACATGCAGAGGACTAACCTGTAACAAGTAGCTTACAAGAGCGTTGGTGCTTTAAAAATTTAGAACAGTATTTTGCTTTCAAATACATATATTTTGAAGTCCAGGGGACAAGAACTGACTTTGTGAGAACCAGAAGAAATGTTTAATTTATGGTTTATAGGTGACACAGGTAATTACTGACGCAGTAATTTTCTATAATCCGTTACATTTTAAATTGTTATTTTCCTAGAGCATCAGGCATTTAGGAAATCTGGAAAAGCAGTCAATTTAAACAAACTCTCTTCTACAGCTGGGAAGGAAGAACAAAAGAGCTTGGAGAAAATGAGATCTCTTGATCTGATTCTGACACCCTGCTGCCTCTCTCCCAGCCCCAGCTAGTGACCAGTGTCAGCACTAATGAGGGGGAGACAGCAGCGTGCCTCATTGTAGCTGCTCTTCCTTCTTGTAGCAGCACTGATCACCTCCCCAGAGTGCCCCTCTGAATATGCAAGCTGTTAGCTCACGTAGCATTTCTGAGGATTGCAGTCCCAGACAATTTCCTCAGACACTGTGCTCCTGCAGGTGAGAAAGAAAGTGGTAGACTTGGCCACCATGCCACGTGGAAATGGGGAGGGCTGGGAAGAGAGAGCTGGAGAGGAAGATGACAGTCTGGTGTTATTCCAGGAGGCATGGGGTGCTGAGGGTCAGCATGTGTAAATGTCTCGTTGCATCTCATGATTAAAGCATTTTAAAATTAGTTAAAGACCAGTTATTGAATAGAAAAGGCGGCAAGGGAAAAAGCGTCATTCTTCATTACATAGGCTTGAGATGAGATCCAAATCCAACCTGCCACACGTACTCACTCAGCTGCACATGCTTGTAGCCAGAAGAATGACAGCTGATACCTACCTACATGTCAGTCAGTCTCTTTACCCCAAATAAACTTTTGCTTCTATGGTATCCTTTGCTTCAAAGCAATGCTGACAAGGATTTATTGAATTAACCTAAATGGCTTTAAGCCCCAATTCATGCTGGTGCAGCATGTCTCTATCAGGGGTTTGCACTGGTATAACTAATTGATTTTGTTACAGATGGGAAAATTTTCTTAACAAGAGAAGGCCTAAACTGCTGGCCAGGCTGCCTTTGTTGTTTGCAAGTAATCTCCCTCAGCCTGTTGTTAGCATAAATCTGCTCTATTTTGGATTCCCATAGAGCTAATTTACACAGGAACCACACAATAGCATGGTTTACATTTCTTGCTCCTTTTCAAAACGGACTGCAGGATCCTAAAGAAAAAGACTTTTCACAAGTTGTCTGCATTTCTGTGAATATTTCATTGCCTCTGTCTCAGTCCTCAAGTATAATGCAGAAAAGCAATTCATTTGACAAATGAGCTTTTTCTAATTGAGTGCAGAGAGCAGAGTATTCCTTTCTGCTCCCGAAGTGACTGGACACACAGCACCCTTTGAATCCCATTTATGATATATAGTGTTATATTAACAAATCTGAAGCTGCTTCCTTTGGCTATCCTGTAATATTCAACATGAATTTTCTCTGATTGATCTCAGGGCTAAGCTTATCTGCTACTGGAGCTGTGTGAGCTCAGCTGAAAACCTGTGCACATGTGTGAAACCAACGTGATGAAACCCAAGTTGATATTCACAGAAAATGTGTGTGTTCTCACCTGATTGAAAGTAAATTGAAAATGAAACCAACCTTTTTGGTGGAGAATTAGATATGAGGTCCAACTTCAGGTAAATAAAGTTAAGAGTCTTGTTATATAGCGGTGTAGAACTTGTGACAACTGGATCTTGGTCTTACTTACTTATTACACACCATAACGATAAAGCTTTCCTATTTATTTTTAAAAACATTGAATTCCTTCTTTTTAGTCCACTTATGCACTTTCAGACCTAACAACCTTTTCAGGAACAGTGCTGAAATCTGGAGACAGTGATACAACAAGCTGCAGCAATTGCTATCACTCCTCAATGTGGACAGTGTTTTAGGAAACATTTTACATAGAATAATATGGAACAGTAACAGCTCATTCGGCTCTATTTGCTACCTCTCCAAAATTCTGGGGTTTTTTTCATTATCAGCTTGAGTCATCTTTAGTTCTAGCTTTTGTATTGTTCCACTAACAGTGAAGTAGAGGTACAACTTAATGGGCCCCGATGATTCACATTAATGTAAGGAGTACATAAACATTGCAGTCTTTACAACAGCAAGAACTGTATTTTCCTTGAGAACACTTATGCTCTTCACATATTTGAATGATATCCATTTTGCAGTCTAATCCTACAAAGAAATGGCTGGAATGTGGGGCATTACAGAAACTGATAAAGAGAGATTTGTAGGTGAGTACATCATAATAATATTTTATCTGCCGAAATCGTTAACTTATGTGTCTAAAACAGTTTTAAACTGTTCATAGAATTGAAAAATAAAGGGTTTTGAAAAGAAAATAAACATAAGTAGGTGACTTTTTACCATGCTAAGTGGTCTTGTTGCTGCCTTTTGCTCAAATTAATTCAAAAGAAAATGGTGTTTCCATATCAGGAACAAATAATTCCTCTCTCTAAAGTATATTGTTATGGCCATCTACTTTTTTCTTCTTTATTGTGAAAAGATAGACATGAATAGGTAATGCAATTTTCAAGGAGAGGTGTTACTCCAGCCCAGAAATACGAACTTTTATCACACAATTTTTTGTATTGCAAAGACTTTTGAAAATTAGCTAAGGAATGGTTGACAGCTGGAGAAGGAATTGGGATGTATCTTGACTTACCAGATTGTGACTAAAAGCCCACACTTACCTTTTCCAGACACAGTTTTCACACTACTGTTAAATTTTCACACCGCTTTTCCAAAACATTTTTTTAAAATTGCTTCTAAGTAGACTACGTAACAACTTGAAAATTTATTAATTTGCCAGTGAAAATCTTTATATATATATATATCTCAAAATTAAGTTATTTTTGCAAAATCAGTCAAAAATGGCAGAAAGTCCTCACTTATATGATTGGGATAGAAATATAGATTTTATTTTTCATTGCAGGAAGTGTCCTAACGTTTCTAATAATGTTGATCATTTTTCAATGTTTGTGTCATTTGTAGCACAGTTTTTTCTCTGTATTAGGAAAGTCTCTGGCTACTTGACAAAGTGCAAGGCTTAGTTGTGCAACAGCCAGAATTCCAGCATGAAGGAGCAGAATTCATGGCAATAGGCATTGATGCTCCTTATAGACTAAACAATGCAGTTAGACTCCAAGGATGGGATTTATAGCAATCACCGTGGTGGTGGAAGATTAAAGACAGGCAACAATACTAAGTTGTTTTTCCATCCATCTTCTATGATACTGTGCCTTTTTCAGATTTACTGCATCTCAGCTGCTTTTGTCTGCTCTCACTTTCTTAATTTCTCCTGATCTCTTCATTCTTTGTTTTCCTTAAGCCTTTACTTTATCTACACAGTGCTGAGTAAGACAATGAGGAGACTTTGTTCCTTTATATCTCCCACTCTCCCCCTAAGCACCCCACACTGTATTATACAGTAGTTAAATCTCATGTAAGTAATGGCTGTGTCCTTGGGGAACCAATACTGATTATATTGATAAAGATTTATCAATATAAATAAATAAATTTATAATAAATAGATTTATAATATAAATAAATAAATACTAATAAAATTAAAAGAAGCCAGATGCATAAAGCAAAGTAACTATGTCTCACTGGAGTCTGAACTCACCTGCCCCTTTCTTACTTCTGACCTCAGTTAACATGAGTAAACTAGGTTGCTGCTTTTTCTTCACCTGTTTTTATGTCAGTGTCAAGAACTATTAACAATCTCCCTGAACATGTTTTTTAGTGACCAATGTAGAAATTAAATTTTTAGTGAACATATGTGACCAATGTAGAAATTAAAAAGGACCCTTTTGGCACCTTGGGCATGTGTTGAGGGAGAGCACAAGAGATTGTAGAGTGGTCTGAGCAGACAAGCTGGAAAGTAAGAGGTTGGCTGAACAGCTGATGTGAGAAGGAGCCATCACAAGAACAAGAACTGGTCCTGGATGCCTGTGGAATGAGATGAGAAAGCAATTTTCTTCATGTATATACTTTCATCCTATGAATACTCTATGTATTAATTTCATGTCAATGAGTAGCCCTACTGACTTCATTAGAACTACTAATGTGTTTAAGATTAATCACATGCTTATATTCTCCCCCGCTAAAGATATATTTTCAGGAAAATTGTTGTTAGAACACTTTTCACCTCACATTAAGGTACTGCCTCAGATGTGAGACCTATAATACTGCTTACCAGTGTAAACGCTGGTGACCCACAAATCACACAACAAATCCCCCAGCATTGGACCTGTCTTTGTGGGAACCAGGTCAACAGTTGGGTCTGCAGCCCTTGGCTGAAGATGCAGCAGCATCACACTGGAGCTGGGGAATAGCCGAGGGTGAAGGGGAAAATAGCAGGAAACTGAAAACCTGACTATTTTCAGTAATAAAAGTATCTACAGATGATAGTGCCTGACTTCTGAGTAGAACCTAACCACCCCTCATATTGATCTAAATTTCTTGTTGTTCTTGACCATGTCAAGCTGAAGCAGGTAGGAGGTTACACCTGGGAGTGTGACCCCTTTCCCTCCTCCGGCATCCACTGCTTCACTCCAAGTAATGGGAAAGTGCCTTCTTGCACTGGGGATCATAAACCTGACCCAGCTCTCTTCTCTTTTAATGTTCAGGCAGGGAGAGGTGGTTTCCTCAATTCCTTTTAGAGATCAGAGCACTCGCTGAGGAAGCGAGACACCCAGGCTCAAAACCTTCCTCAGCATGAAATGGTTCAAACACATGTCTCTCTAATTAGTGGGGAGTGTGCAAAGAAACCTCTTGAAACTCTTTTAGAACGTCAGGGTCTGGCTGAAAACTCTGTATCACACTTTGTGCTGAGTGCTTTAACCAGCAGACTGGTTTGCAAACAGGACTTCCTAAGGAGAGTTGGGGTGTAGCTGGTGCCTTGGATTGCAACGGAGTATTTGGTGGGAGATAAGCATTCATTGCCCCAGGACAAGCACTTACAAGAGTACCCGGGAAAATAAATGCCTTGGGAACTTGCAGATGAAGTAGGGATATGACTGATAATTGTTCAGTAGACCTTTGGTAGGTTTAGAGCCCCTAATTTAGAGATGTCTCTGTACTGGATCTTCCCAATATAAAGCTCAGATGGTGAGAAAAAACTGGCAAACTGTGTTTAAATGAAAATGTTTTTAATTCACTCCCTCCTCCTTCTTTCCTTTTTACATCTTCTTATGAATTTGAACTCTTTCACGGAATTTGTCTCTGGAGGGCTTCTCTATCTCTCTCCTTAGGTTTCTCAGATTCAGAGAGAAACATAAAGACTGTTTTAACTTCTACCCTGGGATTAATAGAATCCAGCCTGTCTAGCTGCTGGGTAAATCAGAACAATTTCCCTCTGTGCCAAATGCTGGTGGTTTGTCATAGACGTGCTCAGGCCCCTTCATTAAATGTGGCTTGCAGTTCATGCTGTGTACTGGTAGCAGTTAGCTAAGGGAAGAGAGATACAAATAATGACCAAAAGGCTAAGACCCACTTCCAAACGTCTTTCAACCACATCCCCAAACTGAGAGCAGATCTGCTTTGCTGATTGTAAATGTTATATTATTTGGATGGACTCTTTAAACCCTGCCATTTTTGGCATTTAAAAGTAAAAGAATAAACAGAAACACATCTGGTTTGCAAATGTGCAGGCCACATTTGAGCTTTATGCAATTTCGAACTAGTTGTTAAACATTGAAAATCAGGGTTTATAAGGGAAATGCCTACTCAGCTGATTGTAGTGCAACTGGTGCAGCTATAACAGGCACCAGACACTCCTGGAATAGCAGATAACTGTGTATGGCTTCACAGGCATAGGCAGAAAGAAAAGGCAGATGGTGTACTTAACTGCACTTAAAATGATTGTGTGTGTGTCAATAATGAATGCCCAAATCGGATTCTGCCATAAAAATCAACTGTATGTGCATACTACTAGAACAAATGCAGTCCTATGGAAAAAAAAAAAGTGGATTCCAGCACTCTAATGATGTTTACTATGATGATCAGTTATTTTCTATTTGCTGTAGGTTTTTAAAGTCTTAAGCCTTAAATAATTAACAACACAATAACAAAAATAGATAAATCATAAGGGTAATCCTGAAAAATAAAAAACTATTATTTATAGCAAATATTCTTAAAAATACAAATTATGTCTGTTGCTCAGATTGCTAGCAAAAGTTGCTGGATCCTAAAGTCTCAAAATACCTGCCTTCCTTGGACTCCATAATGAAATTCTGGCAGGGTCAGGCGAGTTCATAATTTCAAGGTAGATTAAGTTGTTTACGGGTGAAAGTTAGGCCTTGTGGTAATCGATGGAGTCTTTACTGTCAACCATAGCATCATACATATAAACAGACATTTCATATAAGACTTTAAAATAAAGAAATTTTACTTTTCTGTATGCAATTTAACATTCTAACAGTTTTTCAGTTTTAGAGAAAGAATTTTCTCAACTTAGTTAACTAAGACCATTAAAGAATGTAATTCCTTGTAATTCCTCTGTATGCTCACTCCTCTCTATTCCTCTCTCTCTGCAATGTAGAGAGTGTGAACTCTTTGCATTGAATGTTATTCACTGTTAGCAACCCCACCAATTTCAGCAGGAAAGCTGTTGGAGCAGTCTGAGAATCAGTTTGAGTAAAATTAGCAAAAATTGGCTGTAAATAAGCACCAAATTCTGTCAAACTCAATCATATTAATCAAATTTGTCTCAAAATCTTACTTGTCCACATTTGGTTGGTCAGTATGCAATGATACTAGCCCAAACACATTGGCTAAGGACAATTTATTACGTGCTTCCTCTCCTGGTCTTTCTCTCCGCATGGAGTGCCATGCTGACATATCATCCTAATGCATCCATTGCTGGAACAAGCAGAGTTTCCTCTAGCTGGAGTAATAGCAGCTTAGGTTTATGATGACACTCGTAGAGTTTAGGCTCTCAAATCTCTAAAGTACTTTTGAAAATTGTATGCAATATTTATTACCCCTCCAAATTGCAATTTAGTGGAGTAGCAGAAGAGAATTGGACTGCCATTCATTACAGTTTCCTGACCTTTTATCTAATGTAAAATCCTATTTTTAATGGCTGGTGTCTTTGCCAAACCCTAAGAATTGCCTTAAACGAGCCCCAGTGGGTATGAGCATTATGACATTGTCTAATTACACAGTCACATTTGAATTTTGTTCTAAACTATTTGTGCTTCAGTCTGTGCATAGGACAGAAGGAGCTTAACGGAAAAGCAAATATTCAATTTTAGTTCTCTTCCCATTGCTCAATATGTCCCCCATGCCTTATTTACTGCACAGTATCCAAACCTTGCTCTGAAGATAATTACTATGTCCCTTCCAAGTTTTTCTATGGTGCCTGTTGCTATAGTACCTGAACATTTTACAAACTTCAATGAATTTATATGCATAAAACCCCTCTGAGGTGAGGAGTAGCATTATTCCATCTTGCAAGTGCTGAACTGAGACACAGAACATTGAAAATAATCCCCCCAGTCCTCTGAGATTTGAGGTTATGAGTTCTGAATTTTTGGTGTGCTACTTTATATATTCTGTACTGCACTGCACTGCTTGTATATGGGAGTTATCGAATCAGTCACTTGAGAAATCAGGAGTGAACAAATAACACAAACAGAAGACTTAAATAAATCACTTGCCCAGTTCATATGACAGTGACATAAATCCAGCTTTCCAGACCGTTGTTCCATTGTCTTAACTTGAGGCCACCTTTCTCTTCCTGAAATTCTTGCCCAAGCAACCACTTTTTATAGCAAATATGCATAGGTCCTACAGGCAATATGCTTCACTCTACATCAAGGCAGGTCTAAATCCTTCTCCCAGCAGAGCAGAAGGAAACACTGCCAGCTCTGCAGGTCAGCTGGTGATGGGGTTATTTGAGGAGAGCTCAGCAAGGACGAGGCTGTGGCAGAGACGGTAAATAAGCGTTTTGCTCTGATGCTCACTGTAGGAAGACTGAGGGGAGCCCCAAACCCTCTGAGAGGACTCAGCAAGAGATTGCCTGAAACAGAAGAAACTGTGGAAGAAGTAATTCAATAAAGAGACAGAATAAAAACTAAGAAATCACTGAGACTGTATGATATTCACCCAAGAGTCTTAAGAGAATTAAAGGATGAAATAGTTGAATTCTTGATGGTGGTAACCTTTCCCTTAAGGTTTCACTGATTTTTGAGGAGGGGAGAGCAGTAAATGTGGCACAAAATTTTAAAGAGGTTTCTAGGGAAGATCTCCAACCCTGTGAGCCTGTGAGCCTGATGCCTGTACTTGGTATATTAACAGAAGACATTATAAAAGATGGAATTAGTTGAAATCTGGATAAATGTGACTTACTGGAAAGGTAAAATATAGTTTCTATAAAGTCTAGTCCTGGCCTTTAAACACAATGGAAGGCTCTTGAGGGGACAATGAGCAAATCATTGAGGATGACTCTGAATTTCCAGGAGATTTTTGACAAAGTCCCTCACCATAGGATTTTAAGGAATGAAATTGCCTTGGCATAGGAGGCAAGGTCTTAGCTTGGATGGATACTAATCACAGAAGCATACTAAAGGCATGACTAAATATGGTTTTCAAAAATGAAAGGAGGGCTCTTCTAGGACCCGTGCTATACAACATGTCTGTACGTGACCTGGAAAGCACAGCAAACAGCGAGGTGACAAAAATAGCTGAGCTGGGGAGTCAGGCTCCAGGCTGGCTCTAAAAAATTGCAGAATGGGCTTACGAGACTAGAAAGCAAGATGGAAATTAAAATTCTATATAGATATAGTGGTGCAGATGGGAAATAATAATCCTAAATTTGTGTGCTAAATAATGTCCTCTGACACACCTATTACTACTCAAGAGTGGCACCTTGGGTCTTGTCACAGAGAACTCCAGAAAAACATCAGCTCACAGCTCAGCAACTGTTGGAGAAAAAAAAATGGATTTTAAGGTGAAATTAGAAAAGGAATGAAAAGCAAACAGGAAAACAACACTACAGCTCTGTAGCTATGGTCCATCTGTACCCTGAGTACTCTGTACTATTCTTGTCCTCTTGTTCCAGAAGTGTATGGTAAGACAGAGAAAAATCTGAAGAAGGGAATTTTGACTGACAAGTGTTCTGTGGCAGTGCCTGTACCAGGAAAGGTGAAACAGAGCGATCTTCTTACTGGAAAAGAGAGGACCTACAAGTGGGGGAAGAGGCATCTTTGAAGTTCATGAAAGCTGTAGGAAAGGTACAAATGGGAATTGAGTGCTCACTGTCTCTTCCTCTACAAGAATCGAGGGGTCATGACATGTTTTCACTTGTGGGTAACACACCTGTAAAGCTCCTCACTGAACAGTGCTGTGTGCCTTGGAAGCCTCACGACAAGATTGGGGAAACACTTGGAAGAGATTTGTGCTGTGGGTGAGAGAAAAGCTACATCAGATGTAGGATTGACCCTTGCTGGGGATTCCAGAAGTGAGTGAGTGCTGTGGGGGAGGCAGGCTCTGCTCACCCTGCCCAACACCCTGCCTGGGGTTCCTGCACCTCAGCACCCTTGGCTGGAAGCAGGGAAACAGGCTGACAGGACCCTGCTCCACAGCTGCACCACTGTCTGGTGCCTTATCTTGCTGTGAAGAAGGCAACAGGTAGGTGGTCAGGTATCATAATGCATAATGCAAAGAAGCTGAATTAGGTCATATCCTCTCTTCTGATTATAGGCTAGAAGAACGTCTGATTACAGCATCTTGGGACTGTTACAAAACAGGCTTGCAAAATCAATGCCTCGTTATATTTTGAAATTGAGCTGAAGCTGAGAAATGAAACCCGCACATTCAGAGATGATAAGGCTGATGAGCACATTTTGAATTTCTCCATTTGAAAGAAATACAGTGAAAGCAGGAGATCTATTTAGGGGTACTACTGCATTAAAGACATGCTCACATCCACACTGCACGCAGGGCACAGTGAGAACAAACACAGAGGAATCCAGAGTTGAGTTTTGAGTCAAAAGAGAAAGTAGACATTAATCATTAGCAGTAAGTAAATTGGACCTGGCACCTTAAGTGCCTTAAATGTTGGAAGTTACCCCTGAAATAGTATCCTGATTCCTAAAGGAAGATAGTAAATTACTTGCTGAGCAAATGGGTGACATAATCAAAATGATGAACGTCGCCAAATCCTAAAGAAAGTGCAGTGCCTGGGAATAAGGAGTTAGGAGACAGGGCAGGAGTGAATTGCCAGTTTACAAGCAAACATCACACAAAACACAAGAATTTAAGACGCTGTAAAGAAAAATCTTTATTTTGGGACAGTCTTAGTTGAGCATACTAAGTGAAATCACAGTTCTCAAACAGTTCACCTTATATAAATGTTGCTGTTATCACTTGTGTATGCATGGAAAAACATGAACCCAAATAACTAATAATATAGAACAATCCTTCCTCTTAAAATGGAGATGAAATTAAACTAGATATATTTTCCTTTAAAAGAATGTCTCGCTATTATCTTTAGAGTGTTTTTCTGATAGTGAAATGAATGATAAGATGGTTCTAGATGAAAAGAAAAGCCTTTTAATTTACTAAGGAAAAACCCCAGAAGGCTGCTATGACTGGCAATATTAAAACTTACTCCTCTGTAATTGACTTGTGTCTAATCTAACTTATTTTCTCAGTATTAATGTTGATCATGACAGTGAAACAATATTACCGATTCCAAGAAATATCAAAGATCTGATTTTTTTAAAGTAAAATAAACTGGATGGCTGGGAGGCAAAAAAAAGAATTTTTCTTGTACCATGAGTAAGCCAAATATGGATGTTTTAAAGTAACTTCTGAGACTGACCTCAGGTTGCCCCACAGGAGTGTAATTGACCTCAATTTAAAGATTGACCCCAGGCTGCTGTCCTGTTCTATTTAACAGTGCATGGCTGCACCAAAACAATTAATTTGTAATGCAGAGGTCTAACAAGACCTACTCTACAGATAAATCATCTCTTTTGGGTTTGTTCCTCCTTCTTGCACTAAAAAGGAGGGGAGGAAAAGAGCAAAATGGCCTGCTGTTGGAAGCAGGCAATTTTGGCACAGGTGCTGGCAGATATCTGTCAAACACTGAAGTATTTGAGGTACAGCAAGTTGACAAAGAGCTGACTTTGCACCTTAGTCCCTTGCTGACCACTGGGAACTGGAGAAGTTGTTGTAGATAAATGGCTCTTGTAGATTTTTAAAGAGTCCTAAGACTGAGAGTCATTAGACATAGCATAATGGTATCTTAGAGAGGAGATCATGATTTGTCAGATATATTGACTATGAAGACTGCTTTTTCTCGTGCCCATCATTGTGTTAATCATATTGATTTATTTTGCATTCATCAAAGGAGACTAAGGTTTTTAAATTACTAAAATTGGATATATATGTTAATTTCACACACAGGCACAAGCGTTACATTTTTTGTGAAGCTGAAATTTTGATAGTAGTGAATTTCAAGCTTCCTACTGTAGTATCACTAGCTCAAATTAATACTCTTCCTACACTCATTAAGGAGTGTGTACACCTAGGATAGTGGTTAACATCATTTTACAATATAGATAAACAAAAGCAGAAGAGTAAGCAGAACATAATTCTCATTGCAGTGGCTTTTGATTCAGGGCTGTGTGGAAGTTTGGCAAGCACTTCTGTTTTTAATATTTGTGGCATTTATGAAGTGAATATCCACTTGCAGTAACCTTCAGATAGTTTTTACTATTTCTTCTTGCCACTGTTATTCTATATAACGTCAAATTTATGATAAGTAGCCCCTTTGGTGAATGTTGTAAAATCAATTATAAAATTTACGCATTGTGTATTTATGCAAAGTGAAAACCAATTTGCTCTAACACACTGCAAAGCATTATCCTCAACACTTTTCTTTCTCTAGTTCTTCTGTTTTGAAGAAAGATTTCAGAATTCAGGTTTTTTCAGATGCCTATTTTTCTTATTTGATAGTATTTTAAATGTTTTTTTTGATCTAAAATAATATATCTCTGGGAAGAAAAGTTTTTACATATTAATGAGGATTAGGCTGTTTCAGGGCTTGCACGGAAGCCTTCAAACACCATTAAAGTGTTGCAGGACGAATGTGGCTTTTTTAAATCAATGAGTGGTTCTTATTCCACACAATGCTTTTGCGAAATGTAAGAGTTCTTTTAGAGGACAGACCTTAAAAATAAGGTCTTAATAGCCTGATCAGAACTCACAAAGATGCTGCTGCATAGAAACATCAACAACTTGAACAGTATTTATGTTCCACTTTAGAATGAAAATTTGAGTTTCACAAAATTTCTTTTCCTGATATGATGCTCTATTGACAAACTTTTCATGTCATTCATCTCTACCTGGTTAGACTACCTTGAAATTCTTCATTTCTGTTTGTAACTGTCCTAATTATTCTTTCATTTGGCCACAGTGTCCTAACTGAGTGAGAGAAAGAAAACTAGGGAACGGTGAGGTTGCCTTTGTGCACTAGTAGTGGAATTGTGAAATAGTTGTTCTGAATGTGCAGAGAGGGATTAGATACTTAATCCAAAGAAAGGGCCTATATCAGGATTGAAGATCATCACTTCCCATCATCCTAGGTTCAGACACCAAAGTACTCAGGCAGCTAGACCTCAACTTTTATTTTTTCCTTGACATAAACTGTGGCTTGGACAGCTTGATGGAACTGAGAAGGCTGGCGTAACATTTATTCCTTTACGTTTTACAGGGAACTTAGAAGCAGCAGCTGAAAACTAAAGGTTACAAAACCTGTTATAGCAAAAGCCCTATTAATTTGGGAGTTTTTTACAACTTCTGAAGTGACTTGGGCAACATGAATCAGATCTTTAAAGGGATTTAAATGTTGGCAAAGTTAAGGGCTTTTCATACCAAGGGATTTAAAAAATTCTTCCAAGTACCCCTCTGTATCTTTAGCAATGGAAACACTATCATGAAGACCCTTAAAGACATAATTAGCTTGCTCAGCAGGTAGGCGACGTGTTCAAGAGCTTCATTCACTTCTGAAGGTGGACCCAAGTTTTCTAATTCACACACTTTTGAAATGTGATTTATTTTCTTTCCTTCAACTGTCCCTTGTACTTATCATGTTCTATGTATAAACTTAAAAATGAAAGAATTTATAGCACAGTTATAGCACAAATCCAACTTGTTTGATTTCTAGCCTGCATGTAAAAGCTGAATAACATTTCTAACATTTGGAAGTTGGGATATAGGGATCACATTTTATTTATCTACCTGTGCTTTTTGAAAACCAGCTATTCAATTTTCTTGAAATACATAATCTTAGTATGCCAGACATCAGCGCTGTGGAATGTCATCTGTCTCCATTTCTTTGTGTTATAAATCCCTGTGCATTGCAAAATCAGTTAGATTAAAGAGCAGAAGTGGTAAATGACAATGAAGAAATGGTAAATTTGTACCTATATGTGTGGGCCTGATTCTCATTTGTACCCTATTTTGTTTATAGTGGCACAAAAACACGGCTCTCAACGACACACGAGCATTTTGCACTAAGTTCTGCTTCACTCAAAACTTGTGCGAGCCTGGCTCCATGCTGCTGCCAGCTGTGGGATCATGGTCTTAGATTCTTTGTATCAGTGCAATTATTTGTATCAGTATAACAATTAACACCAGTTGGTGACACAAATATAAAAGAGATTAGATCTGTAAGCCCCTATAAAATATACAGAGAGACCATATACTTTCTTGTATCAGAAGTTTGTCTACATGGTCCTTTGCAGGCAGGTAAGAACTCTTTCATACACTGTTCACTTTATTCTCCCTCAATTTTATTTGGGAGCAGAACAAACTTGAGCTGCACAGTACGAAGAATCAGCTTCCCACCTCTAGTCAGAAGCAGGTTGTAAAAAGTTGGCTTTAGTGTTTTCCTAACAATAGCTACTGGACAGACCCGCTAAAACCACTGGTAAAATACTGCATGCACACACTAGGAATAGATAAAAGTCGCGTCTTATCTGCACAGAAGCCTCTGCTATTCATTTTTTATAGCTTTCTCTTTGATATGAATTGCTTAGGTTAATTGTGTTACGTGGGTATGAGCTTTGCAAGAACGGGTAAACTGGGCCCTACGTACTTGTAGTAGAATACTTAGTTAACCCATTAATTAATTGAACACCAAAGAAATATAATTATGATGGGATGAGGAGTTTTTCATATATAACTTCATCTGGTCATGTACCTGTTTAATTGTGAGTCCCCTACAATCTCTTTTAAGGCAAATTCATCTCATATTGACATCCCCCCTTTCCATATGTTTTTTAGACACTGCAGTATGAATTATACTTATTATGGAAATGACAGCCAAATCTATTTTGCTCTGACAAGTAATATGCCAAGACGGCCTCTGTTCTGTCAGCAAGCATTGCCAAAATACAAATGCATATGGCAGCAAACCTTTTTCAAGTTAAAAAAGAAATGCTAAAAACTGACTTTGCTAATTTATCAAAACTGCTTCCTGGCTCTCACAGGATTTCTTCTGGCGGCTACGAGACATCCTTCTCCAATGCAACTGGAAACATTTTGGAGCTAAGTCAATATTTTCATTCACAATTCATGTTAACACTGGCCCCAAACATCGCAAGGTGCTGAATTTGTTAATGGGGAGGCAACCAACGCTTTCCAACAAAGAAATCATGGTCCTACTCTAGTGGTTTGCTGCCATTGCATAGCAATTTGTAAAATTACTTCTAGTTGCAAAAAAATGGTTCAAAGTACTGCTAAATGAATTTTGGCACTTTGTCATCATTCTCCCCTCTCATTGCATATAAACGCACCTATGAAGGCAGGACAGAGAAAGGTAAGTCCCAACTCCTCTTTTTCCTTCAGAATTAAAAAAAAAAGAGCTTTCCTCTCTGTCCTTCCTGCAGAAGCTCAGGTGCTCAGTAGTCCTCTGGCAGCGTCAATAGCCTTAGGCCATGGTTCACCACACAGGAGAGCTGCTTTGCTCCTTTTCTACACACACTTCTGTTCTTATTTTGCTTCTAAGGATAGCAGAGCTCCATGCCATTGTTGTTTAACCAGTGGAGAAGTACCACTCAGCAGTTCCATTTTTTATGAGCCTGACTTCGAAAAGGAACTACATGCCACATCTTCAGGAATTATGTACTATGTCATTTGTTAACTGATTTCACTGATAAAGCTCTTCAGTGCCTTTAGACATTTATGAATGCTGCTGTCACATCTCCTACCTTTGCTAGCTCTGCTCAGTATACAAAAGACACCTTTTTACAGTAATTGTATTGGTTTCTTCTGTATAGTGACTCAATTAGTAAAAGACACTATCACTTTGTGTAGTGTAAGCATCCTGCTGGATAAGGCTTGTTTTTGAAGGCGAATGAATCCTGAATTTCTTTGGTGGAGTAGCAGTGACAGCTCTGATAGGTGAAGACACTGTAATCTCATGTAAGGAATATAGCAATGGAAGTTTCAGTTACTCTCTCCCCATTCAAGGGTTTCTTGCATAAGAATGGAAAAGCCACTTCAGGCACTCAAAATATTTAATCCTTTTTTGGCATTTTTAAAACAAATGCCTTTTAGGTACTACTGATCATAACCCTAATCCTTAGCTAGTATAAATCATTATAGACTTTATTTGCTTCAAAAATTATGCTGACTTGCACTAGTTAAGTGTACAGACAGGGCCTTTAGAGCATAGCCATTAGGAAACAGCAAATTTTCATGGGTTTTATTCATTTGGGTCATGAACTGGCAGTTTTTCTAACTCACTCTGAAAAATACATCTCTGAGATCTTGACACTAGCAAAATTAGTCATATTGGATTCCGGTACAAGAATTTCTTCAGAGAGGGCCCAATCCCTCCTATTTTTCATCCGCTTAGGAATTTGTGATTACATATATAATAACTTAGTGTTTTGAGAACAGAATTTTCTTTGCTGTTTCTCAGAAAATTCAACCTTGAATTTTTTTCCCCACTCATATTTTGAGCTTCAAGTGTGTCCCCTTTGAAATCAGTGACAAAACTCTCCTTGGCATCAAGGAAGAGCAGGGCTGAGTCAGCTGACAGCTCTGTTTCGAGCTGCTCCTGTAGGAATGCAAAGGATGAACACACAGAGAGTTGTATCACTAGAATGGAGAGTCCCTAAATTGGATAGATCTGCTCCTGCACCTGGCCATCACTTGGCAGACATAACAGTGCTAAGTTTAGCTTTGTATTGATTGTAATTTGCCATGGCATGCTGGGCAGGGATGAAGATCTAGAAACGGAAGATTATAATGTATTATTGCATTTACAGTATTGATATTATTGCAAATCATTCCCTAATTTCTACAGGAACATTTTGGGCACAGCCATATGAATATACTAAATATATCAGTCTTGTTTCATCATTTGGAGAGCCAGAAAGGTGTTAGATTTCATAATGTGTAATAGAGTTAATCCATTTCCTAAGTTGGGAATTGTGTAAGATCTGTCTGAAAATTTTTCTAACTGCATTTTACATTAACCAGTGTCTACGAATTTGTAATAATAGATTTGGAAAATGACTGTTGATAAGAAAAGAAGAGTTACAAAACATTGAATAAAAATCTGAAAATGCCAAAGTAATTAACTTTCACTAAATAAAGAAAAAATTTCCAAAAGCTAGTGGAAAACAGCCATGTGTTTCCAGACTTTCCAGCAGCTCTCAAGCTGTACATCTTCTCAGAGCATTTAATCATAAGACCAGGACTGTAGGGGCACAGGTACACCAACAGGGTATGAATAAAGAACTGGGAGTACGTGCTAAGGTATATGAACCAGCTGGACACATCCAGGCTGAAAAGACCTAGAAAGGAAGTCTTTGCAGGGGAAGAAACAGCCAGCTCAGCCTTTCTCTTTTATTTTGCTTAAAAGTGTAAAATTCCCTCCTTTTTTTTGAGTACCACCACCAGATGGCAAGGTTGGAGTTAACCTCTTCAACTTCACTGCAGAACAATTAATCCGGGTGTGGATACGAAGCCTATTGCACACATTTGAAAATGTATGAGGATGACAACTGGAAACCATATTGAGTAGAGAGGGATAGGTGAAGTACTTCGATGTTGCTGTTTTGCCTGGACACACCACATTATAAAAACTGGAATAAGTTTACCAAAGATGCAGAACTGATTTAGAATTCCTACTGAAACAAAATATAAGAAGCTAAACTAAGCACAACCAAGTACCAGCCCCATTTTGAACAGTTTTCTAAACCATGTTTTATAGGGTTTGCCATATCAAGTAGCCATAGAGACAGATCAGAATCACTGTCCTTCATAGTTCCAGCTGACTACAAGTCAAGGAAGTCTAAGGCACTCACTGTTTTATAGACACTGTACCCTGGAGCACTGTCCCTTCACCTGAAATGGTGTAAACTGCTTCAACCCTCAGCACACAGCACTATGACCACATCTGCACAATACTGTGTACAGGGCAATTAGTCCTTCTGGTGTTGGTCAGGCAGGAGCTGCCCCTGGTAAATCCATGCTGGCTGTTCCCACTCACTTTGTGGTCCTCTGTGTGTTTGGATATAGCTTCCCGGAGACTTTGCTCCCACTGCTTTCTTAAAACCCAAAGTTAGGATGACTATTCTCTTGTTCCTCAGATTCTCCCCCTTGCCCTTGTGAAATAGATGTGTGGTGTTGGCCTTATTCCAGACATCAGGAACTTCCTCTGAGTGCCACAACCTTCTTAAGATGGTAGAGTGACCTTGCAATGACATTGGCCAGTTCCCACAGCACCACTGGTACCAGAAGTATCCCATCCCATCAATGTCCAATTTGTTAAAGTGGACATTCTACCTTTCTCTATTCCATGTCATGCTTCACTTCTGAGGTCTTTCACAAGGCTTAAGAAGCTGCATATGTGCACATTTTATTAGTAAAGGCTGAGGCAGAGAAAGCACTGAGTATTTTATCTATTTTTTTGCTGTCACCAGGGCCTCAGCCCCGCAGCATGCTGTTTTCCTTTGCTTTACTTTTTCTGATAATGTGCTGTAGAAGCTTTCCTTCTTGTCTTTCAGATCACTTACTAGTTTTAACTTCAGCTGAGCTTTGGCCTTCCTAATTGCTTCCCTGCAGGCTTGGACAATGCCTTGATACTTCACCTGGCTTGCTCACTCCTTTTTCCATGTCACATAGATCCTAGGACTTGTAAAGCTAATAAAACTTAATGCTGTGCATTGCGCTTCTTTTCCTCCTAGTACCATTTGCTAGGATCAACTCCAGTCATCTCTGGCCACTCCATACATCAGTTTAATGGCTGTCATCTTGTGATCACTGCCACCCTGTGACCAGCCTCCACAGAACACCCAATTTTAACCTCTTCTGGTAGTCTGGAAACTAGGAGATAGAGCCAAATTGTTGTTTTCCTTATGATAAAAAGAAAATTACTAGTTGGAAACCAGTTGATTAGAGGTACAACTGTACTGAAGGACTGTTGTGAATCTTTTACGTGACCAGCTCTTCATAGATATTTGGGTGAAATGATGCCTAGCTCTTCAGTTGTAACAAGGATAAGCTGGTGTTTCCAAGAAAGGAAATATAAAGGTGCATATCTAGCACATTTACAACTAGGATTATACCAAATGAGACTGGCAAAACATCCAGCATTCACCTTCAGATGTTAGTCACGGTGATACATCAGACAGAGTAAGGCTTTCTTTCCTCCTAATGGTGTTCAAGCATAAAGAAATAGTCTTAAGTGTTTACAAGCTACAATAATGGAAACCCACTGTGTTATTTCAGAAGGGTAAATAGACCAAGATGCCCATATATGAAGGCGAGAAAGAAGAAACCTTCAGAGACATAAATTAACTGAGCTTTGTGGAACATGGTTTTGAAATACAATGTTTCCACCCTCCCCCATTTCTTACAGGGTTTTTCCACTCAGATAATATAGATGCTTAAGGTACAATTATAACATCTTCAGAAGATTGTTAGATTATATGAAAGAGGAAATAGTAATATACGTACAGAGAGATACTGAGAAAGAGGGCACGTGGTTTGAGTCAGAAATCCTCTGATCTCAAAAGAAGCAGATGATGCAGATAAAATACAGGCTTCAGTGGCACAGCTAGCAGGGAACTTTTATGTGTACATAAAGCAATTATAAAAGGTGTTTGATTTTGCATTAAAGCAGCCAATTAGTTCCTTTCTTGACTAAAAATATATATTTCTACTTTTTGTGTTTCAGCAGACAACAAACCAAACTGAATCTTGGTAGAAGTCATTGATTAGAAAAATCTTTTAATGTATTTTAGTGCAGGAATTCTGACGGGAAAAATATCCCCCACATCAAGACCCCTTTCCTGCTGTCTGATAAGCTACATGTGAAGATTTCTCAACAAAATTGGCAAAGATGGTGCTTCATAAAGGTAACTTTGCTTTTGGGAACAGGTTGGACGTTCAAAGGCAGGGGCAAAGCACTGTTGGCTGGGTAGCCCACATGACTGACATGTTGGCTACAGCTGTAGTGAACCCTGCCCGGAGGGCAGTTCCATGTAGGGTTGTTTGTTGGTTCAGCAACTGTATTTCTCTTGAAAACAGGAAGGGGTCAAGAAATTCCAGCAACAAGTAGGTGCCCACGTCACAGAACAGAGTGCACAGGGGCTGCAACACATGAGAGAGTGCCAGAGTCTCTATTTACTTTTCGTGTAATTGCACTGTTGTGTTACACAACGTATTTAGCTTTTCCTCTTGTGTGGGAGCAGCTTTCAGGAAGGTTTCTGCAGCATAATAGCTTCCCAAGAGGAATGATTTCAAAGGGCAATTCTGAGATATAGGTGGAAGAAGAGCTGCTGATTTTAACATGTTTTCATAGTAAGTTTGTGAGTAGCCATGTTTTAGAGTATTAACATTCATTTATAAAAGGATATTTACTTGGGGGTAAACACTACAACCTGTCTAATATTCCCCCATTTCTCCCTAATAATTACTAAATAAGTCCCTAAATAATTACTGCTATGTAAATATTTTTAAATTAAAAATTATTAATATTAATAATGATAAAAAACCCAGTGGTTGAGACGAGATTAAATTGACTCATAGGGATGCATCTAAAAATCGTGGAGGCTATTTTTTAAGTCCTGAGGATCAAGGTTGCTATCCTGGCACAGAATGAAAGGGATATACCCTGTCACAGATATGTTTGGCAGCATTTTAAGGATTTGAGAATGCTTCATTCATATTCACAGAAGCAGTGAAGTAGGTCAATCACCACTATGTGTGGTGCTGATGGAATACACCAGTAACACTGATTTTTCAGCCTCCCAGCTGTTGTGAATCTGTCCACATTCACTAAGGGAGATGCCCCAAAGCTCACTTCAATTTCCAGTATGAAGCAATGACAACTCTGTCACAAGATTTTGAATGGATAGGACTAGCACTAAGATTTTAAGTCTCACGAGAACATCTTCAATTGGTTTTAATAAGACTTCCCTGAATCTTGTGTAATGCATTTGGAGACAATATATGTGGTTATTTTCTTGGGCAAGTTCCAGAAATCAAAGGACAATAGGACATATTCTTCTGACCAGCCTTGATAATTACCAAGGGAAGGACTAATTTATTCTGAGCATAACATATGCCTTCCTTACACTTTCACGGAGTATTCTTCTCAAGGTAACAGATGAGGGGGGAGGACACAAGCAACACTCTGGTTCATAACACAGACCTCACCTTTTCCACACTGAACATAAACTACTAAATCGAATACACCTCTTGCAAGTATCCAGTCAAGAATTTTTATGTATGTTGTTACATGTTATCATGAACAACCTTGATAGCTACTTACTCAGCTGTTTTTAAGAATTTTGGTTAGACATAGCTCTGTAAAGAAAAATTTGGGGTGATAAATTCAGAAGGCTTTCACTGCAGGTTGTGCTGTAAAAAGATATTTCAAAAATAGCTTTCTCCTAGAACTCTTAAGTAAAATATACCTTTATTATTGGCAGAGAGTGCTGCAGTTAGATGCTTACTAGCATTTGGCATCTCTCTTTTCTGACTCTTTCCTTTTCTTCTTTTTTTGGCCAAGGTTGACACTTTAATTTAAAAAAAAATTATCTGGTAGAAGCAGAAAAGATCAAGTTTTTTGGATAGACAACAAGGAAAACCTCTACAAAGAAACACTGTCTGTTGAAAAAACGCATTGAGAAACCGAACACTTTAAAAAGCAGGAAACTCTCCAAACTCCTGATGAAGGTTTAAGGCGTGTTCTTTTGTCTGGGAACAAAAAGGTCTGTTCTGAGACATCTAGCTCCTCTAGTACCTCGAACTTATGGACTTTTCTTCCTACTAAAGTGGAAGAAAAATGTATAATGTGCAGGCTATTGGGGCAGATACTTGAGCTAAGGAGGGTTTTGCTCATGCAAGTAATGCAAATTTTTGTGATACAGAACAAATAACACTGTTATGAAGCACTTTTTTACCACCAATCTACTAGTCATAAACAAGGGGAGCCTTATCTGCTGCTGGGAAATCATAGATTCCAGTTGCAGCAATTCCGATGCGTGGGATGCACTGAGGGGGGTGTAGAGCAGGATGCTGATGTTGGCTGGCATCGCCACTGAAGTGCCTTACGCAGCGCCTAATCACTGGCTTCTGAGAGGGAGGAGGTACAGGGAGAGCTTGTTTTTCCTATAAATTGATCTCTGATCCTTTCATCCCCCAATATAGCTGTACTTGTTTAGTCTACTGAGGCCTCTTAGGGCTAACACGTAATGAAGTAGAATTGCATAAGGGTGTTCATAGCCACAGCAGTGCTGTTAGCTGCGCTCTTTAATGGATTTGGATAAAACCTTGCTCAGCAAATAGCATGCTGAAAACAAATATTCCTTTTGTTGTCTTAGGATATACTGTCCCCATTACTGTACTGCATTTGTTCTCAAAACTGACCCAAACATGGTCTCATTCTGATCTTTGAACTTTGAGCTGACCGGTTGTCAGATACTGATGCCTCACTGTGAAGCTCAGCATAGAAACAGATCACTGGATTTGAAACAGCAGGAGAATGTGTGCTGTCCTGGTGGGAAAGCCATGTGGTAGCTTTCTAATTTATTCATAATTTTACTTAAATCAGAGGTTGTATGAAAAAGTAAATTAAGTAAATACCCAGCTGAATGCAGTCTGTTTGAGCTGCTCCACACTGTGCAGCCAGCTGTGAGGGGGAAAAGACAGCCTTAGGATAGCAAAGGCTGAGTGCAAAAGCTCAAGGGGTAACCAAAGCACCCAGCACGTTCTTGGGCAGTTTATGAACATGGCAAAAATCATTAAATCCATTCCACTGCTGTTCACTAGACGTCACTGCAGAAATGAATTAATTGCACTCAGTAAACCAAATAGTGTTCCCCTTTCTGACATTGGGCTACACCTTGATTCGGACTGTGAAAGGAGACAGGGCAGGTCTTCATGTCTTGTGATCCCATCTTTGAGCACTAGGACTTTGACACCAGGGGCTATAATCAAAAAGGTATCTAATTTCTCACTGAAATCATTAAAAAATATGGATTTTGGTGTTGCTCTGCCATGCATTTAGGGACAATTAAACTTCAACTTTCTTTCTTGTCTGGAAGCAAGGAAAAGACAGGACTTTAGTTATGTCCTTCTGTTTTCTGGCTGAAGGAGTGTAGTCAGCGCTGGGCTTTAGAAATTGCTCTCTTCTAAAACCCAGGAGTCACACTGCTTCCCAGGCCACTGGTAGCACAGCCCAGGCCAGGCAGTGCTGTTAGCTCAGGGTTGAGCCCAAAGTCACAGCCTCATCACCAGCCAGCTCCTGGAAATTCTGGCCTGGTGTGTTTGCTCCCCTGGTTGGCAAACAGATGCGGAAAGGGGTAGCAGAAGGGCATGTTAATTCAACAGGTGGGCCTTTGGTGTACCAGGTCGCAGAATGAAAAGGCATGATGATGTAAATAGGAGGTTTAATATTTCACCAAAATGCCAAAGCTTAAAATGTCTGCTGGAGAAAAGGAAATGCCTATGTGAGGCTGAAGCAAAAGCACAAACCACTGTAAAATTCTTGTAGCATTAATACCGATGTGATCGTTAGAGTAGTTATTCACTGTAGATATGGTTAGTGGTACGCAGGCAGCAGGGTTTTAGCTCGGTGGCATTTTGCTGACTTTACAGTAAAATGGTCTTCCTTTCTCAGAATTTAATGTGCTATGTCAGGACTAAATGATATAATGGATGCCTGGGACTTCCTATCTTGTGGTCTGATTCTATAACAAATTTCACCCTTCCTTTCATCAGAGAGGGTAATTAATGGACTGTACTATGATTTCCATATGATATAATCTGCAGAGAACTTTTTTAGTTGGGTATATATAGCCTTGTGAGTCACTTGGCTTTAAAAGAAACTGCATTGTGCAAAGCTTAAGCAATACTGATCCATTTTTCTGCAGAAGACCTCTTTAATGCATTCAGATTTCTGTTTCTTATTGAGGTAAAGATTCCTAAATTTTAGCTTTTAGCTAGCCATAAAAGCTGTGCACAGATGTTTGTAGCCAAAAATTATTTGATATTCATGTAGGTTCAATGAACTAAGAAGCTCTCCCATAGGCAGGAGTTATAGGATAAGGTTCAGGAACTCTTTAGTTAATTTACTACTGAGTGGTCTGGGCTTCAACTTCAGAGTGCAGATCAGTAGAGGAAAGGCAGGTATCTGTAAAGCAACCACCTTGTTATACCAAAGAAAATCTGATCATGCTGATTTTAGCAAACTGAATTGACTCACACTAGTCCTGAAGCGTTTTTTTTCCTGACCTGAAGGACAGCATGGAGAATAGATTTTAAAAAGAGAGAAACACAAAAAAAAGGGAATGAGAATGCTCTGCAGCTTTTTGTCTTTATTCATCTGCAGTAGTAAAAGATTCCTATCTGAGTATGTGGTAAAATAATCATTTGTTAAAGAAGTAAACTTACTGTACACCAATGGTCTGCACTTAAAGTATCCCTAGTGTACTATGAACTATATAGTGTTCATAAAGTCATACTCAAGAGTCAAATAGTCTTCCTTCTTCAATTACTGCAGTTTTCCACTGTCTCTAAGGATGGGTTATTAAACACTCAGTGTCAAGGCACACTACACTGTATTTGCATGATGTATGATTCATTAGATCACTTTTTTTTTTTTTTCAAATTTTATTTCTGATTATATGTATGTATAGTTGACATGGACTCAAAACCCCTCCAAAATCCCCAGAAAACAAAACAAAACAAAACAGAACAAAATAAAAACAAGCAAGAAGAAAAAAAGAAAAAAAAAAAGAAAGGAGTCAGTAGGCACAGTGATTCTGAGAACATCGTGCTGTAGTCCATAAAAGCCTGAGGTCATTTCTGCTTGGACATTGCATAAAATGTGCCTGCCAGTTTCAATATATAAAATACAGTGCCAAGTGACTGAAATTAGGGTTTTACTGTTTGATCTTTCAGGCAAGTAAGCAAATTGTCACTTTCATTTCTCAGTAATTGCTGGGATAACAGATCTGGCTGTTATTTTTTCCAATCTACACTATTAACCAAGGTATGGAGGAAGGAGTCTGGTCAAAAGTAATTAACTGTTCTGAACAAGTTTTCATTGGGGTATTTCTTTTACACATGTCAAGGGGAGTGTATTTGAAAAAAGGACAAGGCTGGTTAAATGGAAATGAAGCTTCCAGAGGAAGTTATGTTCTTTTAGAGGTAATATGCTAAAAGGCTGAGAGTACAGAACTATTGCTGAAGGAGCAGCATGCTCTTACATGTTGCTAAGTGCCCCCAAGCTGACATCATCATTAGTTATTTATAGCATACTAGTATCTGAAGGTCCTAGTCAGAAGTAAGGCCTTTGGATATCATCCTCTGCCCAAACTGGAAGAATGTCCTCAGTCCTGAAAAGCTCACAACGTCATTTAATCTCCTTGGGGTTAAAGGCAATCAGAACATCTTGTGGGGGCTTCAAACAAAGAAAAGGTTTTTGCCGGAACAGCATCTCATAGAAACCTTTCTTGATCGGTAGATTAATAATTCCTTAATGGACTATTTTAATTAATTTGGCTGACACAGGCAAGTACTAAGAATGCAATGGAATGTTAGTCAAAATGATCATATGCCACCCTTCTTCAAACAAGCATAATTTTTTACATGATAAGCACAACATTTCTTAAAGATGTTCTTGAAATAGTATCTTTCATGATCTAAGAGTATACACAGGCACACAGTCAAGAAAAGGAGTAAGAGAGATACAGGAACATACATATTCGAGTGTTGCAGCTTCTGTCAAGTGACTGACGGTGGAGTGAGCAATTTGAGAATTCAGAGTAGTGGCTTTACTCAAAATTGGAGGTTGTGATAAAACATTTTTGGAGGTTGACTATTTTACACAGCATTTAAGTCAGTACAGCTGCTCTGCTTGCCTTACAAAAACCCCATCATTTCTTACCAGAGAGTGAAGAAGTTCTATTTTTCTATTTTTTAGAAAGCATTTTTTCAAATCTTACTAATCTGTATTCTGCAAACCCACCAGTAATGGCAGGTTTGCTGGAGTGTAAACCACTCTCTACTTTGCCTTGGGCTGTCTGGTTTGTTCAAGTTACCCTGGAACAGAAATAGCTGTAGTTTTGGCAGTATCAGTCCTGCTTTACTATAGGGAATACATCACTATTTATCAGTGAGCATTTCCAAATGCAAATGACCCTCCAAATTAGGGATGTCCTGCCTCTTAGAACCACTACTAAATGACCACCTGCATGTGTTTGTATTCAAAGCCGGTCTACTCACCCCATATGCATCTCCTCCAGTGTTTTATTCGACAATCTGTTTCAGCTTCGCAAGGGAGCTAGCAAATTATGTATTGCTCATTTTGTCAAAGTCATCATTGATGACAATTCCGGCATCAAGAGGCTCATTTTGTTCTGCAGATGTTTTTTTCAAATAGAAGATAAATCATGGTTTTCAATCTTTCTTTCTTTCTTTTTTTTTTCTCTCTTTTTTCTTTTTCTCTTTCTTTTTCTTTTTTCTTTTTCCTTTTCTTTTTCTTTTCCTTTTTATTTTTCCTTTTTCCTTTTTTCTTTTTCCTTTTTTCTTTTTCCTTTATCTTTTTCTCTTTCTTATAGTGAGGATACATGCTGTGCTACTAGGAATAGGAGTGGAAACACATAAGAAAAACTTAACAGAAAAAATATTGAGTCACAAGAGGAAATCCACTGCAAGCCTATAGAGCCCATTAGTTATGATATATTTAGCACCAGCATAATGGATAGGAAAAAAATAGAAAGCTGTTTATATAAAAGGAATGGTCCCATTCATATTGAATAACATCCCAAATTCCAAAACATGATTTATAGTCTCTGGCCAACCCACAGCTATTTTGTGACACAGGATTTCCCAAGCTTATAGGGTGTATCTTCATATGAAAAGAACAAGTGACCTCAGAAGGAACGTGCTGCACAAGGCTCAGTTTACATTCTGCAGAAATGCAGCTTGTCCAAGGACTATACATTGTGAAAGGAACACACTTTGCTGCCAGTCCCTTGAAGTTGGCAGTTAGTGTTCTTAATTTCAGGGCATTGCATTCACAATAAATTCAGTTTTTCAAAACCCCTCATTTTTCATTGACGAATGAGGTGATTACATTTTCCAAGAAAATAAACCTTTCCATGCACTCATCATTTTTAGCAGAAATTGTGAAATTCCCTGAACCCTATTGGAAGGCCCCTTGTGCTCTACAGAATGTCTTAACTTCTCTGGTGGCCAGCTCCCTCAAAACATGCTAGAGATACTTTTTCATCCTTTGAAAAGAAACCATGGTGTTCCTCCTCTATAATTGGAAGTGACATATCATGGGAGTCTCAAGGGATGAGTGTATCAAGAAAACCAGACTTTAAAAGGCTGGTTAAGTCTCATAAAGAAGGACAGCTATGCAGCCCCATGTACTGCAGCTCCCTTGAGGGAGTTGACTGGAGAGGCTCTGTGTACAGGGATGGGGTTAGAAAAACAAAAGCCCACTCAAAGCTGACTCTGGCAAGCAATACAAAGGGTAACAAGAAGGGTTTCTACAGATCTACCAGCTGCAAAAGGAACATAGTGGAATATACAGGCTCATGGCTGAGTGGGGCAGGGTACCTGGGGACAGGAAGAAGGATGAGGCACTCAGTGTCTCCTTCCCTCTGACTTTACTGGAAGACTGACCTTCAGCAATCCCAGGTCCATGATGCCAGGGAGAATGTCTGGAGCAAGGAAGACTTACCCTTATTGTAGGAGGCTCAATTTAGGGAACGTTTAAACAAACTGTACATACACACATTCACGGACCCTGATGGGTCCCGAGAAACATAAGAAAAATCTTTTTATTACAAGAATAATCAAACACCAAATGAAGTTGCACAGAGAGGCTTTGGAGTCTACATTCCTGGAGTTATTAAAAACTCAATTGGGCACAGCCCTGATAAGCCTGCTCTACCTGACCTTGGTTTGAGCAGGGAGTTGGACTAGATGATCTCTAGAGGTGGCTTCCCACCTCAACCATTCTGTAATTCTTTGTGATTCTGTAGGAGGGTACCAGACAGAAATAGCTGTGATTTAAAAAGTATTTAAATTCCTTCATTACTACAGGTATTGTATTAACACCTATTATTAATATTTTTATTAATAATACCTATTTAGGAATATAGCACTTCAAAGACAAGTGACAGTACTACAGAAAAATGTGTTTATCCAAAAGGACAGTCTACCAATGAAACTTATATATCAGTCAACTGTGATTTTTTAAAATCATGTTCAATATTGAGTATTTCTGGATAATGTAGCAATGTAATTTAAAAACATCATTTCCACTTTTTTTTTTTAATAATCTCTCTTAAAGAAACCCTAGGAACCGGTATCATCTGGTAATTTAAGTGCACACAGTATATTCTGAAAATCAAAGCATTCTGGTAAAAGTTGTCATCATCTAAATTTGTGACAGTCACACCAAATAGCAGACCCGTGCAAATGTATTTGATAGGAAAAGGAATTACTTCAAATTGCTCTTAAATGGGGAAAATTTTAATCTGTTTTTCAAAGCTAGGAAACTCAATGTGGAAAATGCCCACTGCACAGCATTCTACACAGTTCTGTTAACAGCTTTTTGACATATCTGGTGCTCTCTGTTGAAGGTTCAGTGTTGTATTTCAGATGCATACTACATGAAAATGATCAATACCTCCTTAGTAAATTTTCTATCCAGAACCACCTGACAGGACAGAGAACATGAGAATCTTGACCTCATAGCAATTTAGAAATGACAGCCAGCATCAACTAAGTTACCTCTATGCCAGTTTAAGAGCAGGGGCTAAAAAGAACCCGTGATGAAATATTAGACAACTTGTAAGAAATTCACAAAAACAGATGCTCATGTATGTCCTTTCGTCAGGAGGGTCCATTTGCCTTTGAAGCACACTGTAACTAATTTGTTGAAGACATCAGATAATGTCACACATAAAGGCAGCCATGTCGTGTTTCAGACTGTCCAAAGCTGAAACGCTATGAAGCTAATATGGAACAAGAAAAGGCTGTTTCAAATAGTGGTCAAACACCACAAATAATAATTGGTAAACCTGTTTGAACGGCAGTCTAAATGTAAAAGAAAAATTTTATGTAAATCCACAGAGTTCCTGAAGGACTGTGAAGAAAAGCAGAGATAGGCCTTTTGACCACGAAGCACGAAACTTATTAGCACAGAAAACTTTTTAGCCTTTTGGAAATCAAGAAATTTGCTGGATATCACTGCAGTGGCCACCCCAAATAACTGGCATTTCTCCCATTTTACCATCCCAACTAATTGACTTCAAGATAATGGAATTTACATGACTTTTCATGAACTGGTAGAATATGCCAAAGAATGTGAATTTTTCCATACTGCAACATCATTTCAATGCTGCTAGACAAATGACAAAATCTGGGTGAATCACTGTTGACATTGATAAGATTTTAGTTAGGAAAGTTAAGAAACAAAGAAATAATTCTTTAATGGAGAAATAGTTCCATGGAGTCCTAATCTTATTCTCAATGACACTTTAGCACGATCATCAGGTGAAGTACTAAATCATGCAGTGGTTGAATAAAAAAAATGGACAAAAAAAGAGACACCTTTGCCTAAGCCAACCTTATGACTGCAAACAAGCCAAATTTCCTCAAACACTTTCTTATTATAAAATCTGCACATGAAAACAAGTTACCTGTGCTGAACTGATGTGCCTCATTCAGATAACACAGAATGAATAGACTCATATTTCACAAAACCTTTGAACACATTTACTCACTGTGAGTGCAAAACAACAAATATGGACATACAGAATGATGAACTATCTGTTCCATTGAGATTTGATGAAGAAGACTGGAAAAGAACAACATTTGACAAGCAGCTGAGTTATGCAGAAACAGTTAATTAGAACAACTTATCTCCAAAAGAACCCGAGTGCAAAGCAGACTTCTCAGGCTGGAGTGTCAGTAGAGTCCTGTTTTCTCCACAGAAGCCACAAAATATACTTCATCTAAATATTCAAGGAGAAATAGCACTTTGTTTCCCAATCGTTCGCTTAGTAAGGCCTGATAAAATCAAAATATATTACTAAAACCTGGGCTACTATTCTAGCTTTTATACATGGATTTTTAAAATATTGCTTTTTATGTGAGTCACTGTAAAGGTTTAGGCAGAAAGAGATACAAAAATTCAAATAAGGGTTTAATAAGCTTTCACCAGATTGATATAAATAGATGGAAACCCAAAAATATAAAAATAACAAGCTACAGACTTGTCAGCAAATATAGCCTTGCAGATCTGAGATATGAAAATTTAAAAAAACCTCATTTCAGTTAAGTTTTATTTAAATAATTCTATTTCTTTCTATTTGTAAGCCAGTTAAGTTTTATTAATCTCCTACAGCCTTTTGTAATTTCATTTTTTTTTTTGTGTGGCCCTGTTTTATTTCCTTCCCTTACTATGTATTTTACATACTGATTTTCAGGCACAGTTTACTGTTTCCTGCAAAGAGCAGAGCTTGTGAAGCCAGCAGCTAAAGTTATTGTTAGCACACAAATAGACTAAGACAGATCGTAAAGTCCCTGATGATCCAGGGACTATATAATGCTGACTAGCTCCAGCAGCGCCAACAGAAATTTCATAAGCCAGTGCTTAGATTTCAGCAAGTCCATTCCGCCCACTTCTTTCCACCTGAGAACTGTTTAACCTGACCTTATCATGGCCATAAGCACCCCACACTCCTCTCAAGCTGGAAGGAACGTTTGAGTGGGTAGACCCACCAGACTCCCGGCTGGGGTGGTGGTGGGCTGAGCACCTCCAAACGCTTCCAGTGTCCCAAACCTCGGCCCTGCGGCACTCGGCACTTGGGCATTGCAGGGGGGAGCAGTGGACACGGCAGTGCCGCTGAGGATGAGCTTTGGTGGTTGTTTACTCTGCAGTCTCAGAGTGCTACTGAGCAAGAGGGGTTACACCACGAGCTATTTCAGATGCTTCACATTCCTCTTCAACTTCACCCTGGCATAACTTAAAAGCGGCGACAAGCCCTTGTACGTGAGGTACAAAAAGTAACAGAGAGACTACTGCTATGAAGTGCTGAGTATTTCCAGGAGTTAAATATGCTCAGCCCCATTAATATGGGAAACAAAGTCACCTTCTTACTTTTCTGAATAGCTTCTAATCAGAATAACGTGTAAAAGTGATTTGGCTCTATCTTGGTGCTAATCTGCTTAGCTAAGATCAGGGCTCACTGGATGCTTTTTCCAGCTGGACCCATGCTGTGCTGCAGTGTTTCTGCTCCTCTCGCATTCCTGTAGAGTGAGCCTAGAAATTCTGCAACAGCTTCCTTTACATTTAAGAAAGATGTATCTTGACTTAAATATGAGAATGAATAATAACTTCAGGACAGAGACTCTTGTTTTATTTATTTTAATATGAAATTTCATTTATTGTGGTTTCCTCACATTTTGGTGAAGATCACCTTTTTGGCCTTGGTCTTCAGTGTGCTACAGACTTCTGTTCTGGTACCAAACTACTGTGCTATAAACTATAGACGCTGCAGATTAAGAGGATCTGGTGGTTCTGGAGTTCCCAGTCATTTGGGAGAAGATACTTTTGTGGCTCAATTTTATTAGTGAGCCTTTCATGCAAAGTGATCAGCAGTGAAATAGTTAACGAGACTGAAATGTAAGCTATCTGTAAGGCTTCAGAGTTAACATCGATTGGGATGAACAGGAAAGTTCACACCTCTCAGAATTAATCTCTCAGCCTGAAAGTTTTGTTCACTGTTCTGGAAGGTCACTTAATTACCATGAGAAGTACAGACATAATCATATAATGAAGGTTAAACTCCAGTATGTTATTCTGAGGCAAGGAACGGAAAATCAAAGTAGATTCAGCAGCTCTGCAGACATGAAATAGGTGGTCTATGTTTGTAGCTGTTTTGACTGAGTCTCATTCTTCAAAACAGGCAGTGTGAATCTCATCACCAAATATTCTTTGAGGTGCAAGGATATTTTTTGGGTTTTTTTTGTATTAAATATGTTCCATTCACAGTCCAGTTTTATATGACATGAATTACTGAGCATTATTATTCATTGTAAATACTAACAGGAAAGCAGCCTTTTCTAGAGTACAGCATCATGTTAAAAGATTAGTGAAGTTACACTGACTTTAAACGCTGTTTAACAGCCCGAATAGACAAAAAGTCTTTGGCATAAACAAAGCCTGTTTGATTTTGTGTTAGTTAGTTATGGTCAGTGGGATTATAAGAGCACTGAAAAAGATATCCCGTGTCACTCTATCTACTCTGTTAGGCAACCAGACAAAATGAATCCTTTTTCAGATGCTCGAAGGTGGACGGAAGACTGAGGACATAACACAGAAGTCCTTCAGCTGTACCTGAAATTAGGATTTTTTGTACTCCAATGGTTGCATTTATCCATTCTACATCATTCGCAGCTGAGTATTGTCACTAATATGCTAACTGGTCCAAGCAGTCCACAAGTCCCTCATGTAGACAAACCTGGAAAGAGTGCTGAGAAGAAGAGGACAATATTTAACAATACTACTGTGAGTCCTGGAACATAAGAAACATGTTTTCCCACCAGTTTTTATCTTGCTTTAATTATATGTATATTTAAAAATGTTTATAATTTAGAAACTGTACTTCTAATTCGCAGATTTGTCAGTCTAGACCATGCAAAAGATATTCATGCTCACATGGCAATTCTTCTTTCCCATGTGGGGAATGCTGGAATGCTTTTTTTCCCTTTGCGGTTACACAATTCCGTAAGATGTATAGATTTGTTATTTCATTAATTATCACCTAATTATATTAATTATTTTAAAATGCAGATTTTATTATTTTCAAGAATGAAGGGTAAAGTTACCCTTCAGTCAAATTTGACTGAAATCAACTAATGAGGTCACAAATTATTAGCAGAGAGATACAAACTGGTAGACACAAATATACACATTCTCTGACCTCCTTGGGAGTGTGAGTAAAATAAATCTCTTTTCATCTCAGTTTATAGAAGCTAGAGTTGTAAAAGAGATTTCTACTCTCTCCACTTCAGTGCTTGTGTTTTGAGCTGCTATATCTTTTTGACCAAACAGCTCTGCATTACTCATCTCTCAAGTAAGATAATTATCTTTGGAGTAGCATTACAGACAAATCTACTTGTTGGCATCTGCCTGTGGTAAATGTCATGGTCCTGGGAGGAAATACTTGAAGCAGCTGGTGTGAGGAATTTTAGGGTTGTTTCAGGGAAGGCCAGCCTGAAGTTCTGGTTATGTTTGTAGCATCTCTGTGGACATGACTTGTCACGGTGAGGTGGGAAACTTGGAAGCCTCCATGATTTGACTCAGCAGGCAGTGTGTGAGACATGCTGGCAACAGTCAGGCCACTGAGTCTTACTGCAACAAACTGTCTGGTATGCAAGCAAACACGGGATAAAAACAAAGCCAAAGAGGCAGCGTGACAGTAGCACCAGAAATGTCCTCCCATAAAATTGCTACGATATCCTACAAGGATTTCTACAATATCCTGACACAAGAATGAAAATACTGGAAATGGGAATTGAGTCTCTACCAAGATGTCAGCATGTTGGAATAACACTGTCACAATGGAAAAACACATTAAACATGAATCAGTGGCAAGTTTTGGTAGGTAATATATTTCCAGTATGGAGTGACAGAGTAAGTTCTTTACCTGAATCTGAGAAATCTCAAACAAGACAAACATTTAAACAGCAGAGCTGGGAACTCTGGTTCTGTGGCTGGGTTACTCTTGTCTCTGAAGGAAAAACAGGTTCTCCTGAGACAGGGTGAGACACTGGGAGACAGCGGTGGAATGAGTTCTGAAACCTAGAGGATTTTCTGCAAAAAACGTGGACTGCTGAAATGCCCAGCATCAAAACAGTGACAGCTGGTTGCACAGAACAAGCATATAGGTTTGAACAACCTTAAAAGAAAAAAGAGAAAGGATTTAGAGTGCAATGGTCTAAAAGCAGCATAAATGTTCTGTAAAGCAGGTACAAATACACAAATAAAAATGCTTGTTGTTATAAGAAGTCACTCAAGAGAAGTGAAAAAAAAAAAAAAGCATGTCCTAATCTCACTGCTAGCGGAGAAAATGAAAATGGCAGTACTTGCAGTGACTGGGAACAATGATTTCCAATACAGAGAAGACTGTCTGCAAAATGACTTTGGCAAATTCAAAGTTATGTGCTGATTCAAATATATAAACACACTGCAGAAGAAGGCTGCCAACTGAAAGATGCCATATTGGTTGGGTTACTAAATAATCAGCAGCCTATTGCTGTTCAATAGTCCAGCTGAATTGTGGAGCCAACTGCAGCACAGCTCCAACATCACATCTGAGTGCTAATATCAGACTTCAGAAATGTGACAAAGGACTGATTATATTTAGAAAAGCTTCCTAAGGCACTGGATACATGCAGGCTGTCAATAAGAAAAATCCTGAAGCAGGCCGTGTTATTACTTGGAGTGTAGAGCTGCTGACAAACGGTATCAGTGGCTACCTGAGCAACCAGGCAGAGCAACTAATAGAATCATAACATCATAGAATCACAGAATAGTTTGGATTGGAAGGGACCTTTAAAGATCGTCTACTTCAAGCCCCCTGCAATGAGCAGAGACATCTTCGACTATATCAGGTTGCTCAGAGCCCCATCGAACCTGATCTGGAATGTTTCCAGGGGTGGGACACCTATCACCCCTCTGGCCAATAGATAGTAGCCTCATCACAGGACAGACTTATACTTACAACATAAGGAGAAAAACAGAGAATTCATCTGAGGGTCTGTGAATAATTGAAACCTAAGGACATATTTCAGGACATTCTGAGGGCAAAGTCAAGGTAGAACTACTGAAATGCAAAGAACCATTAGCTGTGATGAGGCTGGTGAAGAAAAAGCTGACAAGGCTGCAAACAAGAGGTGTTATTATGCTCATTGAAACTAAGAGTAACTCAGTAGCTGAAAAATAGCTAGAGAGTCTTCAGGTAAACCTAGGATCTGTTCTGAGCCAAAACCACTGAGCAGAGCACTTGGAAAATGTCAGTACCTATTGCCACTTACTGCCCAGGCTGGTAGACATGAAGGAAAAATTACAAAATTTTCAGTAATTTTTTTCATTCTGCACATGCCCCTGAGATACTTCCGAAACCTTAAGACAGACCTCAGTGATGCAGCATGGGACTCGCAGGAGAATCTGAAGTGGGTATTTGAAAGAATAAATAAATCTATAAGCAAGCACTGGCTTTAAGGTGCTAAGGTATTTATGCAACAGCTGGAGGTGCATGATACCTCAGGAGAAGCCAAAGGGGCCTTTTGCAAAGCCCACTGTAACAGAGCCATGACAGACACAGGGAACTGACACATCAGATTTAAAAGGAAGTGCTGGCTTTACTTCCTGCACTGAGAGGGATTTTTGAGCGTTAAGGGAGACTTCTGCCTAAAAGCAACAGAACACCATAGAAAGGCAACCCTGAAAGCAGCCAAATGACAGGAGCACACCCCTAAGACTGCAGAGGCAAAAAGTGAAGAAGGTGTGACGTCCAGAAAAGTGACTCCAGGAGGCAGGCAAGTGCCGTGGTGACCGCTTGACTGCCCGGCTGGCCAAGCAGGCGGCTGGCTCGAGTGCCCTGGTAACTGGACAGCTGGAAGCTTCGCAGCCTGTGACAGGCTCTCTGCACAGAGCAGCCTGCTCAAAGCCTCAGGGAAGGGCTGGCATCAGTCGGTGTAACAATAGCGGGCGGAGACGAAGGAGAAGGAAGGGACTCTAAGCGGCTGTAACCAGGTCTTTATTCTCCAGCAGGGCCGGGAGAACACGAAGATAATGGAGACAGGTAGCAAAGAGCGAAGGGGAAGGGTTACATGTGGTTTTATACAGCAGCAGGAAAATGGGAGCTACAAGAAATAAACTAATAGGAAAGGACTACATCAGGGAAGGTATCCAACCAGAGGGATCAGGAGGAGGGACTTATTAAAACGAACCAATGGGGATTATAACAAAGACGAAGTTTCCAGAACTTAATTGACTATGTAACAGAGGAAATTAATAATCATAAACATAAAGCCCAATGGGCGACCAAATGTAACAGAACCTTCTAGATTGGGGGAGGAACGGTGCGTCAGAGTGACATCCAGGGGGTTGTGGCTTCAGATCTCGGCGCCACCCCTGGCACCGCCTTCAGGATATGAAGGCCCTCAGACGCACTGTCACAGGCAGGGAAATCAACCCACTGGATATCTTTATTAATTCTCAGCCCAAAGGTGGGCTGGGCCACTGCAGCAGGCAAGTTGACCCAAGCATGCATTTAAACCAACTTAAGAGAAAGATTTTCCGATCTATTGCCAAGGTTTTTGTCTTACTAATCATCGTCGTCATCATCATCATCATCGTCATCATCATCATCATCATCATCATCATCATCATTTTCCTGAATGTAATCCTAGGAAACTCTATATGGTACAGAGTATTGGATAAAACAGTCTTGCTCATTTTCTAATCCGTTTCTTATAAGCCCATGAACAATCTTAACAGCTGCTTACCCTTACTGGTAAGAATTTTCTTCTTATGTTTCTTCAATCATTATAAACAAGACAATATTTACAACAGCTGGAAAAAATTATACTGTGCAAGATCTAAAATCAATTTGTTGATTTATAACTATTATACTTTTATAAATATTTCTAGGTATTTCCTGGTCTGAAAGGATATTACAAAGACTAGAACTCCAGCCAGAGATCCAGGAGAGCTGCCTTTAATCCACCACAGACTTTCTGTGTGAATTTCAGTTCCTTACACTGCGTGTCATATCCAATTCTTAAAGCATGTGTATGTGTGTGTGTAATTGCACTCACCTATCCCAGTGCTGTCTGATGCACACTAATTACAAGAGTGGTCTGAAATGTTATAAGGTTGGACGTATTACATCAAGCCTAAACATGCCTGCAGATATTTACTTTTTTGTGTGAATATGTCTAGATGTTAATGCTTAAATAACGTCCAATTAACTACATAATATTATTTATAGGAACAAAGTTTAATCATATCCTCATTAGCAGCTTATTATAATCATTACTCATTATTTATATACAAACTACATGAATTAGCATTTTATGTGCGTTAGGGATATGGCCATATATGTACCTACTACCTACGTGCCCTTTTAAATAACAAATAGTTTAGAATTTTATTAATTTACCAGTCCTTTTCTGAAAATTGTTGTATAATGTCCAATAATAACTCATACACTCATGTTAAATGTATTTTGGATCACTTTGGTACTATTCCATGGCAAGAAACCAAAATTACATCCTTCTTGCAATGCTTTCATAAGATGTCCTAATTAAAGATCTTTGTTTTGTACAATAAAAACATACACTTCTCACATATCATTCATTAGAAGCAATAATAACATTGATTTGCCTACTTTTTTATAACTTTGATTTAAACATTAAATAAATTGTTAATATTGCTGCACAAGGATATTGCTGCTTCCTATTACACTTCTTATTTCATTCCTGCTAGTGAACCTATATGTGAGACCAGAATGCAAGAGATTTAAACTATGATCTGAAGAAAGAGGCTTAATTGTTTGATAAGAGTGGGACAAAACAAAGGGAAATAAAAACCTTTGATTCTCTTTTCAAATCTAACAGCACCATAGAAACACAGAATCATTGAATCATTAGGTTGTCCTTTGAGATCATGGAGTCCAACCTTCCCTGGCACTGAAGTTAGACCGACAGGCCTGTAGTTCTGTGGATCCTCTTTCCAGCCCTTCTGGTAGATGGGTGTTGCATTTGCTAACTTCCAGTCAACTGGGACCTCCCCAGATCACCAGGACTGCTGGTAAATGATGGAAAGTGGCTCAGTGCCACTTTCTGCCAGCTCCTTCAGTAGCATTGTGTGGTTCCCACGTATCCCCATAGATTTGTGTGTATCTAAGTGCTGTAGCAGGTCACTGACCATTTCCCCTTGGATTATGGGGGTTTCATTCTTCTCTCCATCCTTGTCTTCCAGCTCAAGGCATTGGGTACCTGGAGAAAAACTGGTCTTTCTCTTAGAGGCAATGAAGGTATTAAGTACCTCAGTCTTTTCCTCATCCTTTATCACCACGTTTCCCCCGCATCCATTAAAGGCTGGAGATTCTCCTTAACCCTCCTTTTGTTGTTGATGTATTTATAGATGGAATTTGTATTTTCTTTTATGACAGTAGCCAGACGAAATTCTAGTTGGACTCTGGTCCTTCTGTTTTTCTCTTCACAACCTCATGACATCCTTTTCATTCTCGAGTTGCCTGCCCCTTCTTCCAAAGGTCATAAACTCTACTTTTTTTCCCGGGTTTCAGTCAAATCTCTCTGTTCAGCTGGACAAGTTTTGTTCCCCTCTGGCTCATCTTAGAGCACATTGGGACAGCCTGCTCCTGTGCCTTCATGATTTCCTTTTTGAAGAATGTCCAGCCTTCTTGGACTCCTCTGCCCCTCAGGATTGCCTCGCAAAGGCACTGTCTCAACCAGTTTCCTAAACAGGCCAGAGTATTCTGCTCAACCCCTTCCTTCTTTGAGAATCAAAAACTTGTATCATTCCATGACCACTGTGCCCCAGACGGCCTCCAGCCATCATGTTACCCACCAGTCCTTCTTTGTTCACAAACAGGAGTTCCAGGGGGACATCTGCCTTTGTTGGATCTTTCACCAGCTGTGTCACAAAGTTCTCTTCCACACAGGAACCTCCTAGACTGTCTCCTCTGCTGTATTGTATTTCCAGGAGACATTTGGTAAGTTAAAGTCCCCAGTGAGAACAAGGGCTGAAGATACAAATCTTCAGGTGCTTTTACTGAAGTAACTAAGCCATGTCAAGGGAAAAGTGCCAGGATCAAGCAGGACACTTGTTCTGGCTTCATCTTATGCATTTAATGCACCAACTCCAAATGACTGCAGCCCTCATTCATTACTTGCAGCTTTGCCTCTCCTGTCAGGAGCTGTTACCTTGGAGAACAAAGAAGACGAGAGCATTATTGCTGCCAGCTAGACTTTCTTTTCAAGACATGGCAGAAAAAACCTAGGATGTAAAAAGAAAAGAGAAAGAGGACCATTATTTTAGTTTGGTGCTCTCTCAGAGTCCCAGGAGAGCCGCATGTTGGGCTTTCTGTCTGAGAAAATGGGGTTATTTTCCAGATGTAGTCATTGCTTCCCCATTGTCCTCCAAAATGACAGTGGGGAAGGGCAGACAAAGCAGCACTTTCCTACCCATTTTTGACAGGAAAGTCTCAGGACCCATACAACTCTGATACATTTTCTCTTAATACATTACCCTTCAATAGTGGATTAGACTGGAATCGTAAAGTTTTAACTGGAAAAATGTAAACACAAATCACAGAAAGAGAAATTTGCTAGGACCTGGGGAGCTGGGCTGGCTAAAACTTCAGCTTTTTCTCAATTAAAAGCAAACAAGATGTGCTATTTTTCTTGAGAGAAGGTAGCTTTACTCTGATAGATAGTATGAAATCAAGTCTTCTCCTTTCAGCATGGGGTGGGGAAGCATAATGCTTCCTTCCAGTTTCATGATATTTTGTATTAAACCCATTACAAATTAAGCTGATTGCCTAGAGACTATATCTCCTGCTTATAGCTCGTGAGAGAGACAAGGCAGTGTAATGATCTGTGACTGCATACCGTACAAGTAGACTACAGCCATCAGTCAACTACATAATCCTCAGCATCAAGATTCATTTAAGTCAGTGGGAGTCATGTTGTTAGAATGCTGTGTGCAATTTGGGAAACACACGGGTTAATACTATAGAATCAAGAAACTAAGTTTAAAAAAAAGGTGAAAAAGAAGCTGCTAGAGCTGAAGTGGATGCATCCAGAGAGTAGTGCTCGTGGCTATAGATTACTCTTAGATTTTCACCCCATAAACATTTCGAAAAGAAAACAAATAACAATCTATCATGTCTTAGGAGGTGGCATTCTTTTCCTTTTTTGTTATACTCATCAAAATTACTGTTTCTATTTATTAAGAAATAGTATTGTTTTTCCAAATTATTGCGTACTTATAAGCATATGTCTCTACACCCTCTTTCTTCTCAAATAACCAACTTTAATATACCAATAACTCACTTTATTATATGGCTCCTTGGGATCTGAAAGTGTTAAAAAGGAAGTTAAACCTTAATTACGGTCTGTAAGCTGCTAAAGGAGTGTAGAGTATAGCAATGACATCTGGACTAGTACTAGTGCACGTAATGCGTATCTGTCACTGACAACTCACTGGGTTACATTTAATTCACAATCATCAGTCATGTATTCTCTTCTAAGCAAAAAAAGAAACCACATCAGCATCAGTAGTAGAAAGCATGCCTTCAGAGGACAGATTTTTTCATGTGCCATGATTCAAGTGGATGGCCTTACAGACGTAAATAGAATGGACAAATAATTGTCAATGAATATAAAGTGACTGAGAGTTTCATATGCTGTGTTAACATTTAAACTACTATACTTAATGACTTTTGTAGTTCTTCTCTTATCCATACGCTCTCTGAATTCGACTTTTCTTTAGCTTTTGTTTTGGGGCATTGCCTCAATGCTCTCTCTCTCTAAATCAGGGCATAATTTAGCAAAGCAGCATCCATCAGCTAACAGAAAATAAGTATTCTTCTTCTTCAAAATCTGAGAACCTGAAATAGTTATAAGATCGGTCCAGAGGCTGGCTAAGCCTTTGCTCTGCACAGTTGCATATTTGTCTGTGGAATATGAAGTGCTGGAAATCAGTTTGAGTAAGAGCAGAAAATACCAGCTTCATAAACTTTGGGCACAAAACTACTCCCTTTAAGTCTTGTATTATACCCTCTTTTCTCTTTGAAATGTGTGAGCAGTGACCCACAGGTGTCTAGATTTCTCTTAAAACATGAAACTGTTGCTTCCATGGCTCCACAACAAGAAGACATATGGACCCAGCTGTTTTTCACTTAACAACTCAGTTGAGGCAAACAAAATAGCAGAAGCTATGGTAAATGCAGACCTCTTTGATCCCAGACTAAATGACAATTTTAGCACTAGCACTTGTCCAGATGCTTTTGTTACAGATCAGAAAACTTGTTTGGCAAGCTCTCACTCATTTGGCTATCAGCATTTCAGTTGCCCTCCCACTAGATGTAGTCTCACCACATAAGTCATGTTTCAAGACAGAGTGAACAGATGAGCTTGTCTTACTCAATCACTAATATTGATTCACACATTCACACAGAAGAAAATGCAACTTTGAATCTCTTGGCAGAGCATACACCTTACACATGCGCAATTATAGATTAAAGAATTAGCGGGTGCCCTAATCGAAGCCCTGCAGGGTGGGTTCTACAATTTGACCACACTTCATTATCTTTGTCCTCCTCATGCTACAAAGTGACCTCTGACTCGGTGCACTTTTTACTGTGGTTTATGGCAATTATGATTCTTGTTCATGGTAGATTGACTAGAATCTCTTTGGACTACCTAGTGTATAATCTTTCTTTATTTATTTCTACTATAGTACCATATGCATTAGCACTGACCCACTGGGTATCATTTTATTTCAGCTTTCCTGTATACATTCTAATTATTGTACTACTGTACTGCCATTGGAGCTTAATGTTGAAAATAGAATCTACTTTTCACCAGGTCCACCACAAAATTACAACTTGCTACAACTTAGGTTACCTTTCACTAATAAATATGAAATAGGAAGACATTTCATAGCATGCTGAATACTAAATTAACAAGTTAAAATGACATAAAATGAGGAAATTAAGTTATCGTCTTCTGAAATAACTATGTATTAGAAGACACCCCAGTCATAATGGCATCATGTGTTTAAAACTAACGTTTTATGGTGTGATGAGTTCTATGGCAAGCTATTATTACTATTTATTGTTTACATTAGGGTAGAACCTAAAGGTTTGGGCCCAGCTGAGTAACACTTTTAGACAATGAATAACAATTTTATCTGTATTTACATTCCTCCTTCCCTGCCTGAGCACCAGTCTTGGTCAATTTCCAAAATCCTTCTTCTAATCACCCTTAAAACTCTACCACTTCCAGGTGTTCCACTACCCACCTGACCCAGTAAATACTCTTAAATTCTTATTTTCAATCTGTTCTTCATCTTATCTTCCCACAATATCAAAAGAAGTGTCCTAGTCCTGTACCTGCTAGTTCATACATCTCAGCATTCCCCTGTCTTTCCTCCACTAAATTGATCGTAACAGTCAATGTCCTTGGTTTTGGTGGAACCTATTCCACTGTTGCGCTCACCAGGCTCATAGGAAAATTTTGAGGCTGCTAAGCTACTCTTTTCCCTTTGTCCCCATCGTGGTTTTGGCTGATCAACACCCTGCCAGTTATCTTGGCTCCTCAATCAACAGTTCCAGAGTTGGTTCCCTTGCGCAACATGTTATTGTTTGATGCTGCTATAAAATGGCAACTCTTTCTCTGCTTCCTACCTCATCATTCACTGAAAACGATAGGGGATTAGATTATATTTTAAGGAGGACCTTTTAAAAACATACATCTAGCATTATGTTTTGATGCAACAGTTGCCTCCAAAATGGGCAGCAGAGTTTCCGCTGCTCTTGCTGGTATCTTCCTTCCTCACTTCTTGCTTCATACACCACACATGAGGATGGCTTTTAATTTGAAAGCAGTGTAATAATGTCACCAATTCGTAGTGACTCCCTTTCTTGCAAATTTGAAAAGAGAGCTGCTATTTGAACAAAGAGATAAAAAACTAATTGCTAAAGAACATCACCTACAGCATGTTGTTGCTTTTTAGTTGCACAATGTTCTTGTATTCGGTATACTCCCAGATGAATTAGAGGAGTGCATTTTATACTCAGATTTGTGGCAGATCTCTTTTAGTATTCATAGGTGTGCCAGCGTAATACAATTCATTTAGGAATATGACACATCTGTGTAATTTGTAGGTGTTGACTGTCTAACCTTCAGACAACTTGATGGAAAAAAATAATTCATCCATAACAGAGACCTTTATTTTTCAATCCATAACATTCTATTTAATGTATTAGAAGTACATGAAAAGAATGGGAAAACAGGAAAAGTGAAAACAGGAAAAGTTAAAAGTGGAAGAGAAAGAAATGCCTCCTGTAGAGCATTTTAAAAAATAATGTAGAGATGGATTATTCCATATTTTTCAAATCCTTTATAGTTCTATCTGCCTTTCAATGGGTCTATCTTACTTATCTTTGTGATCAAGTAAGAGAAAAGCCATTGCAGTCCTATAGAGATATGGCATTTATTTTCCAACAATTCAGGCAACTCGAACCTGACAATTCTGAAGAACAGGTTATAAATATTTCATTTCCTGATTAGGATCATCTTCAGACATAATGCTCTACATTCAAATGCCTTAGCTGTGGTATATACAATTAGTTGTTGATATATACAATTGTATAATGTATATTACATCACAATCATTTTTATCAAAATAAACCAGAAATTACAGCTATTTAAGGAAGAACAATAAAAAAGCTAGACAACCTGCTCCTGTGATTGTATGTCTCTTCTATTAAAAAAAAATTATTTGATTGCAAAAGAGGAAGTTTTTATTGCTCTGAATAATAAGACTTCTCACTCAAAACGGCCTAGTGCATTCAGGGAGTTTTCCCACCCATGACCACCAGAGTACCAAGATGCTATTACCTGCAGCGTAGCTCACAACTACTCCTAATAATTTTGCATTTTGAGAAATGTAATTTATGGTCAGATTACAATTTTCACCTTTGCACTAAGAGTATCTCCCAGACATCTTTTGCAGACTATGGTCTCACCTAGATCAAAAATAGTTGGTCACGAGCCTGGATTTTCCTAGTTAATCTATATGGTTTTTTGGGGATTGGTTTGGTTTTTTTTCTAATTTCTTGAAATGTACATAGTATACTACTTACCTTCTCTTTGCTTCATAGAAGAAAATCTTTTGAAAGGAACTTTAGGTTAAAAACACTGTCCTGTGTGAGCAGTTCCTGGCCTGCAGCTCTTACCAGGATTCTTCTCTTGCCTGTCTCCCTCAGAGAACCCACTGCTGCAGCTTCTTCAACCAGAGCTTTATTCTGTTCTCCAGCCTCACTGCTTCCCACTTCTTTGGCTGATGTGGCCTTCCTTGTGGCCTCAAATTTCCTTCCCTTCTGCTGTGTGCTGGCATTTTTCTCTACAGGAGGGCTCAGATGATCCTACTGGGTACAAAAGTGCTTTTAGTGATCAGTAATTTGGAGTCAATAAACCTCTTTAGTAGCAGGGGTTATTACTGAACCGAACTGTGCCTAGCTCCATTCCTAGCCTACTTCCCAACCCCACGCTTCTCTTTGCAGGAGGGGACAGCAGAGCCTAAGCATTTGCCAGTGATGCAGTTAACAACAGCAATTGCTCCAGATAAAAAGAGCTACCTCATCATTACCAGGAGGGAGGACTGAGTCTAACAAATCACATTGCACCAACAACTGGGTAATTGGATCCCTACTGGAAATGCAGCCCGAGTAATAATTTCAGATGGCACTGATGGTGTTATACAGAAATTAAACCTCTATTATCATATTCCTATGGATCCAGTTCTAACCTCAGGCAAATGGTTTAAAGGTACTGCTGAATCCATACATATCTGAACTTCTCAGAAAAGGTTAATCCACTTTGAAATCGATGCCAAACTGGCAAAATACTCATTTCCTTCTGACCTCAAACTCTTTGGTTTAGGCATATGGGGAATGTGAGAAAGCAACTTTTTTCTAAAATGCACACCAAAAGGAAAAACCTCCTCTACCATCCAGTATATTGTACTTGGCTGGATGAGTGTGAAACATATTCTGGAGCATGGTAGCGTGCACGGATGTGATGTGCTACTTTTCTTACAGTAATGAATTTTATGCCTGCCTGTTTCTGTTCCTTTGTCTATTTTTAATTCAAATATGTAAAAGCTTTTCTTAATACAGAGTCCCAGGTGTCAGTTGCTGCCTGGAGTCCCTTTTCTTTCCTCTATTGTTCTCTTAATTGTTACTTCAAAACAATTAGCTGGGCATTCATATGCAAATGAATGCAAATGTACAGGGGATTGGGTGTGAGAGAATACCACCACTCGTTAATTTCCACTTCAAGGTCTGCTGGTAGGAACAACAAAATTGCTTAACAATGTATTTTTCCTGGGCCGTAAAGGGTGAACTCGCAAGGATTCCAGCGTCCTGCTGGCTCGGCAATTGTTAAGATTCTGCTGTTTCTTGGTAAGATTTCTGTTTATTTATTTATTTATATATTTGGGTCTAGAGACTGTGCTAGCCTTGTAACCCTAAACTACCCCTGCCCTTGTTCATTTATGCTCAAGGCTGTGCCTAGTAATTTGGATACAATCCTGATTAGGATATAAAGTAAATTATTAATATTGTTGCTATTAATGTGATTCATTAAGGGATAAAAATTCTTGCATGAAGGAATTCCTCATGTCTCTGACAAACTAAAACTTTTATAATTTATAAAGGAGTACGGTTTATTGCATTCAAACCTTAGAAGAAAGATACACTGACTGATAGACTGGGACTGGGGATGAATCCTAGAGAGACAGCCGGTTGCTAAGATAAATCTCATCTCTTTTGGAGCAGTTGTATTTATTGTATAAATCTGCATTCCCTTTCAGGCTGTATAGTAAAACTCCTTATGAAAAATAGTTGTTTATTCAGCATTCAGAACTGCTTTACAAAGATAAATACCTTAGCTTTTCATATGCAATTAATACAGAGAAACCAATTAAAAGACCAAATCCTGTAGTCATTAGGTAGGAAAAATTCAGAACCACAGACTGTCCTGAGCAAGAAAACCCACAGCACAACAGGAAAACTCCATCACTCATATGTGACTCTCCTACCAGGATCCCTACCAGGGGAAAAGTTGCCTCTAGGAGGTGTAACTTTAGAAAGATATTTCTGAGGTTGTGGGAAGAAGTGATTAACTTTTCACTCCACAATTACTTCTTTTTTACATTACCTTAGTGTTCTTCCACTTTCATCTCTGAAAATCATCTATACAGCAATAAGGGACGACGGTATTTACCCCTCAGGGCAGCTAGTGTCCTTGTTATGCAATGTAATTCCTGTGTTTCACCAGACACATTCCTCGTGGAAAAGAAAGAAATCTGCTAGGTGGTGGGAGCTGACTTGAATTCCCTGCTCCATAATTTGTCAAGGGGTGGTGTGCTGACTGTCTAGGCATGGACACGAAGTTCTGGTTCGATGTATAAACGCTAATGGAATCAGTGAAGTCAGATGTTTGCATGCTTTTCTTCAGACCTTAACTGTCCTGTGTCCTGGCTTCCTACTCTTAGATGGGATAACAGCACCGTCCTCACAGTACTGTTGTGAGAATAAACACGTTTAAGACTGGGAGGGACTTGGGCACAGCGATGATAGGGACTATATAAATACTTGGAGCAGAGAGGCACTACTGTTTATACTGCAGTATAAACAAACAGTAACAAAGCAGCTATGACTGGTTTGGGGAATCTTATCTGGCCCTGGGAGTAACATAGGACCATATTCAAATTGTAGCTAGCAATGCACACCAGAGGAGAAAAGCTTGTACACCTGCAGAGGTGGCAAGGAGAAAGGGGGATACTCCTCCTCTGTCGCCCCCAGATCCTCCCTACGGAAGAGTGGACACTGTCAGCAGTAATTCGAATGGCCGCCCCCAAGGCTTCACAACATCTGATTCAAGGGAAAGAGGGGTGATGAGCCTTCTTACCTTCCTGCCTTTCCTCTCTCTGTGTCCTCTATGGCCAGTGTTCTATTTAAATGAGCTTTTATTTTTTTTTTCCCTCCATGGGCATATCCATTTATGATGATTTAACCTTAGGCACAGACTTAAAATTTTGCCCAGAACTAATATACAAATTCCAGAAAGGGTCTTTAACCGTAATACTTCTATTTTCCCCTCCTTAAAACTTGGAGAAATTGAAATATCTGTCTTCATTACAACATAAGCACCTGTGGAAACTTGGAATGTACTGGATATATCCCCTTATGGGAAGAATGAATGTCTCATCCCAGCAGACTATGCCCTTGCTGATACCTGCTCATACCTCACCAACCAATATATTTTATCTTCATATGTGGTTGAAATAGGGCAGGTTTCTGGAACTTAAACAGGCAGATAAAACTCATCCGTCTTCCAATAAACACACAAGAAGTTATTATTAGCCAGTGGGCTAATAGTAAAACACCCTGAAATACAAGCAAAGGATGATTTTAACAGGTGAGGTTTTAAAACATGTTTTACCCTGAAGTTTCCACTAAAGTTTTTTCCTTAACAAGTTGTCAGAGACCTTTGCCTTTTGCTTTATGAGGCTGACGGTTGCAACTTGAAAGTTCAAGGAATATTTTTAGTGGAAACAAGAGATAGATGCTGGCAGGGTGTTTTAACAATGGTCTGTTTGTTTTGGTAACAAGATTCAAAGAATGCATTATTTATAATGCTTTGATATGCACATCTAGCTCTGGTTGTATGCAGCAACATAATAACAGAAGTGGTTTCTTGTAATCTGTCCACACGGCACTCCCAGGTGCTGCCTGCTGCTGCCAGGGCTGGAATTTCGCATGCAGTTTGAACCAGCAAAGCTGGTAGAAGCAGTTCCTCCCTAGAATGCTCATTCCCACCCCATGCCCTCTCTTCCTTCTCTGTCAGCACAGGTGCTTATGCTAGATTTTCAAATAGATCAAGGAATCAGTCCGCGCTGAAACTCACCTGGACTGTAAAAAGCCCCAAACAACCCAACAAGTTTAAATGCTTAAATGTTATGCTCCCTGTGCTTGGCCTGAGTGTCCCACATCCTGTCTTTTAGAAGACTTCATTGTTGTCTTTTCTTCACATACTCCTTTAGTCTAAAACTTACAAAAAAATCCCTAGCTCTACTTACTCTAATGCTACTACTACTACTACCATCCTTGGTCTTTACTAACACTAACATTATATCTCTATTTTAGTATATACATACATGCCAGCAGTAGAATTGTTATGTGGTGTACATTACATGTTTACTAAAAACATTATATAAAATGTATATTATATATTACATACATACATACATATAGAAGTATAATACAGACATATGTACTAGGATCAGAATCATGCCTTGTGGTCATTACATGTAGCACAAAATGTCAGTGTGTTCAAGTGGAAATATAATGAAGTGTTCCTTAGGCTCTGTAGTTCCTTTTGCTCTCTGGTCTCAGCAATGGCTGATGGAATTTGGACAAAAAATATGTCCACTGTTTTAAGTCTTTCCTTCTGTATGCTTTCAGCACTTTGAGGATTTATCAGATAGGACCCTATTTGGATGCTGAAAATTCCAGTAAACTCCAAATACCTCGTGTTTTCCACTAACCAGTGAAAGCCTTAGGCATTAGGAAATATCAAGGGAGTAGGAAATACTAACTTTAGGCTTCCTTTAAAGAGCCCAGAAATTGCCTGAGCTAGTGATCTGCTTCAGAGATGGCTGATACATCAAAACTTGCTGCAGCAGCCCAAAGCTTTCATTAGTAGCCAGCAATGCAGCTGTGACTGCCTGCTCTGTGTGCTTTACAGCTGAGAAAGGAAGCCTGAACCAGTCTCTTTCCACTCGTGTACTTGGCTCTTCTGATGGGGTCTAGAACAATGTTTCTTTATGTTCTTTGCTCTTGTCAGCAAACTATTGCCAGGTGCTCACAGACAGATGTCCCACTTTAAGACTTTTGAATTCCCTGGAACATCAGTATAAAGCATAAGGACGTTTTGAATAAATCTGGTCTCTTCGAGGCAGGTAGCCGTGATGAAGCTCCTGATGAGTAAAAAGGAATGGTAATAATTTAAAAGAGGAAGTATTCCTGTGTATCAAAGTCTTGGCTGTAGCATAATATATATCTAACATGGTTTTATGCAGTATAGATAAATAGAACACAAATGGTGTTATCCCATTGCCAACATCAAAGCATGCAGATTTCAGAAAGGGAAAGTATGATTAGAACATGATTCAAGGCATAAAGCTTTTCATATCTCTGCAAAATACATATATGGGTATATATATTTATATTTAAATATATATTAATGAATTCTTTTGCATAGTACACTTTGTAAAGCTCAGATCTCTTGTCTTTAATGTGTTCTAGTGTCCTTTCTTTTATGTCTGATTCTCCCCATTAAGAACATAATTCTTTTTGTAGCAGACAAAATCCCCTACTAGCCTTTCTCCTTGCTAATCTTTCTACATTTTTCCTTATCTCTTCCTTTGCGCCTATTGTCTGATTGTGCCTCTTACACAGGCCTTCACTCAAGGTTAGTGAAATTAAATGTTAGCTGGCTCAATAGCTAGCTGGTAACAGTAGTTTATCTACCAAGATAAGCTTGCAGGTTTTGGATGTCTCAAGTTTCTTCTTTTCCACTTTTATTATTTTAAGACATTGTTATTTGAGGAGTTAGTGACCCATCTCCTTTAATGCTGCTTACAAGCATTTTCCCTATATAAGACCCTGTGATAATTTCTACACTGTCAAGTTGCAGCTAAGTTGCAGTTTTAATACATCGCTTTCTGGAGCAAGAGGCTATACTTGTTTCAGAGTGTTTCATATTGTTTCACTTCAAATAGCTTATACATACTGGAAATCCCATGTTCATCTTGTGTGCTGCAAGATATTTATACTCTAAAATGTAGCCTAAGGAATCAAAGCAGCAAGGCTATTTGGGGACAATACTGTAGGCTTCATTCTGTTACCAAGGTGAAGGAGAGAAAAGTAGATTTGCCATGTATCCTCATGAAGATAATAAGAGCAGAAAGTTGCCAGGATATTTGTAGCTGAAGCATTATAAATGGAGGAATGGATGTGGAGGCTGGTCGGAGACCTAATGGATTCATATAAAATAGAGATGTCTGTGTTATTTCACTGGTCTGTGTGCTGTATGAAAGGGACAATCAGACAGTGGTTGCTTCCCTTCTGTGTGACAGCCTGAGAGGTCAAACATGTAGCACATCCCCTTCTGAGCCGGTTATTACAAAGCAAATCTATATTCCAGGCAACTACAGAGATTTGTAATTTTTCCACAAAAAACAGGGTCTCAAAGAGCTGGTGGCTGGACTTGTGCCTCATGCTTTGTCTGAAACTCTCCATTTAACAGGATTAGTTCAAAAAGAGATTCACCACGTTGGAAAGCCTGATTAGGAGCTGCTGCTAGGATCCCAGGCTTCCAGATCCTGGCAGTCAAAGAAAAGACACAGATGTGACACTCAAGTGCCCCGGATAAACACAGCCCTCTTCAAAATAGCAATCTTCTGCTACAATTAGCAAGAGTTTGTTTAAACCCTGTTTAAGTAGGCGCAGTCCAGAGCTAGAGCTTGGGACAAATTCTCCTTGTCTAACACAGTCTTTTCTCTTGTTCACGGTCAATAAGAAGTGCAGACATCATTAGGACATCAGACATCTCTGATGAGATGTGACTGGTTATGTTGTGTGAGGCAGACAGTCGTGACTGCCTTTTTCAGAAAGACTTTTCACTGCTCTGAGTGACCACCCCCTGGTGCCAGCAGCTCACTGCCAGCCTTCTGCAGCTCAGCAATCAGATAAACAAATCTGCTTCCTATCCTCCAGCTCCTATGGCTCATAGCACGACAAAAGGGTGGCTGGGGACTACTCATGGGACATTGGCCTCGGCTACCGGCTAATGGTCTTTTCCACACAGAAACTGGTACTCTACTTTGACACACACTGTAATTTTTCACTGTAAACCTGCCCTATTTGCTGCTGCTTAGCCACTACAAATGAATGTATCAAAAGCTTAGCAGTGTTTTTTGGATACTTCTTCACCTTTGGGTATTTCCTAGATTCTGGTAGTTAGTCTAGGTGCTGCTAAAAGCTTGTTGTGTAGTGGGCTGGAGGCTTTCTCTACTATAGCCTGTGGATTTTAACAACTGACGCTGTCACCTTTTTTTCCTACCAGCATAGTTGGAACAGGTCTCAGGTGATGATGATTTCTCATCCAAAAAATTTTCCCATACTTTAGTTCATGCAAAGCCAGAATTCAGCATCTGAACTATTCCCCCATTTTGGGTAACCTTTTCCAATATTATTTAACAGCCTGTTGTAAATCAGTTATAATTTCCTTTTTTTCCCGGTACTTTGCTCCTCATTGAGGTCCAATTTTCACAATCCATCTCCTTTCTCTTCAGTTGCTGTAGCATACATCATCAGCTAGAATCTTCTACAATAGCTTACCAATTTGGGGGCCTTCTCCAATCATTGTTCCTTATTCTACACTTTTCCTGTTAGAATCCGTTTTATGAACCTTTTCATCCAACCAACCAACACCTCAGCCCTGAATCACTAGCCTTTTTACAGTGACACTGTCATGAATTACTGTTTTAAGCTTGGTTTTCTTAAAACCAAACTCATACTGCAGCCTGTAAACTCTCTCAGGAAGTAGCTACCCTTTATGCTGTCTTGTGACACCATATACTCTAGTAAAGCTTCAAAGAGCAGGGGAAAGAAGCCTGGGCAGAGATAAAGTGGGACCTTTGTTAAACAGAGTGTTTCTGCATCCATCTTATTCCAGGCAAAAAGTCTGATAATCCACAATACTATAGCTTTCATGTGCTGGGGCACAGTGCCAGTGTTGCAACTGCTGCAGAAGGTAGGAACAAAGAAGAAAGATAAGGAGTTATGCTGTAGGGCGAAAAGGAGGAGTGGAGAGAAAAAAAATCTTTTGCATTCATGGAATGATTGTGGCACAATCACGATAATTCAGAAATAATTATATTTGTTATCAGTCAACATAATTTCCTGCAGTTCTACACACAACGTCGTTTTCCTTTTCCAGCAGTCAGGCTGAACAAACGGTTCTGTTCTTGTTATTATTTTAGTTTGAAGCAGAGTAATGTTGGTTGAACTAATAGTATAAACACAAGGATATCGCTTAGAAATGCCTGAAGATTGTCATTTAGCCTGTTGTTTCCTAGTATGATGCAACCATATTTTTTCATTCTCATTTTTTTTCCTTGTGTTTTGCTCTAAAATGCCATGGTGCTGTGGTATTGAAAGGACAAACCCTGCAATATAGTTAAAGACTAACTCTGAGTTTAAGTTATTATCCAGAGCCCATTACTGTAGCACTGGAGTCCCTAAGAGAGACTATTCAGTAGATGAAAGAAAAATAACACAAAACCAGTATCATGCTGTTTATTTTAATGCTGTAGGGCAGAACTCTGTGTATGACATATTTAAAGTGACTGATGGATTTTAGCTTACAGTTTAGGAGAGAGGATGCAGGCCCCTTGCTGGGGTGTGACTTTCTTCCACCAGACAAATCTGTGGCTCCCCAGAGGGACTGGTATGTCCTTGGAGAGGAAGGTCATGTTACCTGCAGTTTTTTTTAGAGACTTGGTCAGAGAAAGAGGCCAGCTTTAGCCTGGGCCATGCAGTTCCCAGGACTTTTGCCATAGGATATGGAGCGTGTTTCCTCCTTCAGCAGGCAATCTTCAAATGAGACTTTTGAGGTGCTACAAGTTGTCTCTGGCATATTTCTCTCTTGCTAGATGTCTTGCACTTACAGTAAGAGAGGCTCACATGAAACCAGAAGAAACTTCACACCATTTATTCTGTTGCTAAAGTCTATAAGGCAGTACACCAAGCTAAAAGAGAGTCCTGCTGGACAGGAATATGCAGCTCATTAATATAACTGGATTAGAACTTGGTCCTTTATGCTTACTATAGCTGCTTTCCAGTCGGCTTTTATTGTTGCTGAAATATTTTGCATTGTCATATGAAATGATTAATATATAAACATGAAAGAAACAAAGAGGGATACTAGAGGATCTCTAGTGGGTTTACTGGAAACTGAGTACAGGAAAATGAGAGCTGAGAAACACACATTAATAAGAACAGGCTTATTTATAGCAGCCAGAAAAAGAGGGAAACCAGTTCCAGCTCTTTTGTTACTTCCCTCCCTAATATAGGTCAGATAAGGAATTTACACATATGCATCTCCAATTTGGTTTTCCATGTGCAGTAGAGATAAGTATGCAGCCTTTTTTTCTGAGGAATTATGAAAGATAACAGTATAGGAGGTTACAAGGAGCGTGATACAAGGATCTTTGCTGGATATAGACTCATACAACATCTTTTATTAGAGATGTGGGAGCAGAAGAGTAGCCTGCTGATTGCATTCACAGGTTTTATTAAATTAGGAGAACTGGAATCTCAGGAGCCTAAAAAGTGGCAAAATAAGATTCAACTTGGCAAAAGTCATATGGGGTAAGTTTTAAAAAAGAAGTAAAATCCTTAATTTAAGGTAGAATCCATCACAGTTTTAAGGAGGTTAGAAGCTTATATGTTTTTAAGGTGTGATCTTTAAATTTATGGTACTTTGGGCACCTGGCATCTATAGGAAACCATTCAACTACACTGTTGATTTTTAAGTCTGTGGTCTTCTTTAAAAATTCTTCTATGAAGGCTTGGAGCAGTGTGTAAGAGAAGTCTCTGTTCCAGCCAGCTTCTTTCCCTTTAGTCTCATTTTAAAGTCACATTGATGAGAACAAAGGAAGTTTCTCAAGCAAGAAGTACTGAAAACAAGCTAATGAGAGAGCTTTCTATTAGCCAAATTGGCAGCTTCTTTACAGGGATGTAGCTGCTTCTATGAAACAGACTCAATAGTATCCACTGCTAGATATTATTTCTTTAATAATTGTCATTACGCAAATATAGATACATAAAGTGTAAGAAACATCTAAGGATGTCTAGATATGCATAGTTATGGATAAATTTCAAAAGTTTGACTGGAGGAGCTGTGGCACTACCTAAAATTTATGCACTAATTACAGGCTTTTAATATTTTATCAATCAATGGACATTCCACTTAGAGGCTGATTTACAGATATGCTCAGCACCCCATAGCTCCAATTGAACACAGTAGGACCTGGAGATCTCCACAAATCAGAGACCTTCCTCCTCCAATTTGGATATGGTTGAGTACCAAGTGACCACTAACGTGGCCAGACTCAGACAGAAGAGGATGTATGTACGTACCGTGTAACCAGCCAGTGGTGGAAACACCACTATGGACATGGCTGAAATAAACCCTATGGGAGGACTGAAAAGGCATTAGGTATCCATAGGAACAAGAACAACGTTTAAAGTTTTGCAGCCTTACTACCAAAGAGTTACAAGGGTAAATAAGCCTCATGTTTTAGAGCCGAAGTTGTTGATCTGTGTGTGTCAGTATAGATTGTTGTCTCTGTTATAATACAGTCAACAGGTGAACTAGGTCACCAGTGTTTTTGTGTTGATATCCTTGTGTTCATATGAAACAGATCCATGAAGAGCATGAAGCAGTGTTCTCTACCTGTGTGATGAGGCATGTTTTTGTGAATTCTGGATTGTTCTCTTTTCTGTGTTGCTCTTGGAATATTTTTTAGCTAAAGGATGGAGAGTGGGATGACCATATGCAGAGGATGATGAGTTGTGATGAATATGAATTTGCTCATAATCTGTTAGTTTGCTCAGTACTACTCTAAACAAAACTGTTATTAGTAGTCAAGATTTACATAGCCTAATAAGCATCAAAAAATATAGCCCTATATATCTTTCTTCGCAAAATTTTTCAGGGTTTGAAAAATGACTGCCCATTGTTTCCATCTTATACCGTATTATGCATTGCCCTGCGATCAGCTGGTCCCCATAGCCATGACTGGCACTCATTGAGACTTTTCTCTTCCACATGGAGACAGGAACATATGTATTGACTCACTTGTGCATGCGCTCAGACTGAATCAGCAAAGCCCTTCTTTTACTCAGCTTAACAGCTCAACGCGTTTGCCTTTCTGTTGCATTTCAAGGATCCTGCTGAGGGCAGCAGTTCTTACCAAGCTGAATGGTTATTCCTTGAGGCACTGACCCTCAGGCCTCAGGAGGAGCCCTTCCACTGTCTCATTGAGAATGGGCTTTGATGTATCGCCTTTTTCAGCACTGGGAAAAGACTAGATGCAGCTAAAGAAATCTAGAGTGAAAGGGTCTTAGATGGCTTAGAAAAAACAGAGGTCAGGTTCTTTTCAGTAATGCTGAAACTCTCCTTTGATGGGTGCTGTGTTTGCTGTTACGCTCTGCTCACGTTAGCCATGTGCAGCAGCAGCAGCAGGATCACAGGGAGGCAGGATCAGACACAGGATAGGCTCCATGTGGTGAGATGGCCATAACACTCAGAAAGACCACATCAGCTGTCTTTCTAATTGGTCATTTTTGTTTTATTTATACCCACTACAGCTAATACACTGTGTGTTTATCTCTGAACTGTTTGCCTTTCTTCCAAAGCCAGTTGTGGGTTTCAGATGAAGCGATGAACAACTAGGAGCCAAGATAAAAGCCTGAGAGGTGGAATAATCACTTGAATGGAGATAGAAGACCCTGCAGAGAGATGGGTAGATCTACAGAACTTTAAAGCAGTAATTTAGAATGAAATTCTCCTTTTGGCTCTGAATCCTTTGGAAAGATGTGATACAGTACACCTGTAGTTTTGAGATAAATGCAGGAAAATTTAAAACTTGCTAAGTAAGAGGTTACAGACAGTTTGCAGGGGTAGCAGTAATGGTTAAGAGTCTAGAAACCTGAAGGGAAGCAACTGTGAGTAGATTTTAGGAAAAAATAAGAATTCTAAGGCAATGAAGTACATGTTCTTAAATAAGAATTGAGAGACACCCTTACTAAAGACTTGTCTTTGATATATGGACACTGTATCCTAACAATTGCTCCTTTTCAGTCTTGGTAATTTAGGATTATTTTATAATGTACCTTCCAGTAGCATGCAAATGATGTAGTCTTGAATGCAATTGTATTATAAAACAAAGCAGGGACCATCTGAACTAAAATTAATGCACAGTATTAAATCAGGTACTTAATCACTCATTTTAGTTTGATTTACTGGAGCTATTGTGTTCTTGTTATATATTACTGAAAAAATTTAACAATACACAATGTCTCTGAATACCATGATATTTAGATGTGCTTTAGAAGGCAATTAGATCATTCTGATTCTTGAAAACCCAATAGCACTATTAGACTTGCATATTAAAACACCCCCTTCTCCTCTCAAACTTAAATGCACCCCTACTCTGCCCTATCAAGTAGCAAGTTGTGCATTAGTTTCCCATGTAAGAAAGCTATTAAAAGCACAAGTGAAATTAATTTCAGCTGGATACAATTGTTTTTTTAAAAAAATACTAGAATACTTTTTACTGGAAGACTTTTAAAAATCTGTCTGTGAAGGTGGTTGATACATTTTGTGTATGCTACTGCTCTATCTTCATTTGAAGATAAATTATCACATTATTCTCTTTGCTCTCCCACTTGCAAATTAAGTTGTCATTCAACAACTCATAAAGAGCCAAGTTGCACAATCCATAAGAACAAATAATGCAGCTATTCTTTCTTTTTTTGTAAATGTTGTCTTTTGTATGTATGGTTTTGTGGGGTTTTTTTTCCCCTTTATTCTTTGTATCTGACTATATATTGGAAAGATACTTACAATTTTTTCCCCTAATAGCTGGACACCATTAAAATGCTATTGATAGTAAATACATTTTTCCAGGAAAAAAAAAGAAATATTTTCTAAGGGCACACTTAAAAAAACCCCACGTTTATTTTGGCAAGAAAGTTTTGACTTCTATTAGTTTTCTCAGAAGAATTTGAGTTCCAGAAGAAAAAAGAAATAAGAAAATTACTTTTCCAAATTAGTATACAAAGAGAGTATCCAAAACTCTTTGATGTATTTTGTTTTTACGTCACTTAACCCTGATATTTGAAGTCCAAACAAAATGAATATTTTTCAAATAAGGATGCTATATAATAATGCAAAATTATTTTTAGTGATTTTTTTTTCTATAAAACTTTGAGCTGGGAATTTGCATGAAAAGTCACTAGCAGTCTCTAAGAAACTGTTCTGGTTGTTTCTGCATTAACTAGTGACATTTGGCAGTAACCTCTTGAATTACATAAATTAAATTTTCTTCTACGTAAGAAGTTCTTAGGAACATCCACATTTTCAGTGGAATTTATTTTTCTTCAAACAGACCTAGAGAAAGATCTTTCCCAGTACTTTGAGTTGAACCTTTCTCCAAGGCTTCTGTTCTCTTCTCAAGCTAAATTTCACAAGACCAATTTGCTGGAAATCAGCAAATATGAGTAGAGCATTGTTACAATTCTGTATTTCACCTGAGTTAAACAAGGTTTTGAAACCAAGGTGGATAAAAAGGGATACATCTCACTAATGATCTTAGTGCTAGATCAAGGCTGTGATCTCTCTTCCTCACTGCTTGGTGAGTACAGTGTCTATGAGGCTTGCAGTGCTGACTTTGCATGAAATGAGAGCAAAACATAGGCCAGGAGTTCTATTCTCAGCAAGTGAGTATATTTTAGGAACAGTTTAAACCATTTAAATGTCATTGAGTGTGAATGGTAGTATCTCAAAATTTTGTCCAGATCACCTACAATGGCAGGGAGAAAAGCACCTGGGATTTTGGTAGCCTGCCATAATGCTGCCCATCAGCAACAAGTGCTGGGCTGTCTTCCTTGGCTCAGCGAATAGAATCAAATGTGCCTGATCAACTGTTTCTGGAAAAGGCACTGTTTTCTTCCATGGAGACACTAGACAGGACCTGAATTTTGACTTTCTGATTAGTGTTTTGGTTTTTTGCCTGCTGTTCTTGCTTTCCTACAGCCTACCAATTTGCCGTAGTACCCATCTCACAAGTACACACCTCTTCTTCCTTGACTAATGTTTTTCATGGTCAAGCAATTGTGTAGATGCTTTTCTAGTTTGGGCTGGTCACAAATGCCTGATGCTAGAAATGCTGACTTTAGCAAAATTGTGCTTCAAAAAAAATCGGTTGGAAGAAAGACACCAACCTGTTATCCTGTCTTAGAGAAGGCTGCATAAAGGCTCATGCTGCATATCTAATCAAACGCTTTGAAATCCCTTTTTCCTCAACTGCAGTAGCTGGCGGGAAATGATGCCTGATTAGAGCCAAGACTTTCTCTGTGCAGGCTAATGGAGTGGGGAAGTGAGGATAGAAAAGCTGCAGAGACTTGTTTTTGCCTTGCTGAGACACTGCTCTGGGCAGCAGTGGTGGAACCCCTTAGGTGCCAGGAAGACACAGGCTGGGGCTCTCCTGGGCTGCAGACACTCCTGGACTGCTCCCTGGGCAGCATATTGAACACCTCACTTCATACACGGGACATCTTGCAAAGACATAGAGGAATCTGTAGCTTGTGCTGTTTTCCTTGGTGCTGCTTAGAGGTTTAATGCCCTTATCCGTGGTCACACAATAGCCTATGTGGCTGCATCATTTGTGATTCATGTTCCTAAAGGAATGCAGGGTCAAATAGCTGTAATCAGTAACAGACCCTGGTATCTAGGAACAGCAGATGCTGGATAGATGAACACATCTCATTTTAGAAATCTAGGCTTACTTTTTAGGACTATTTAGATTTGTATTATTGAAAAGGTACACTATGTGGGTATTCTACACATCAACACTAATATCTTCATGCCATCAGGCAAATGGATTTTTTACAGGTTGAAGTCTGACCATAATTTATCTGGGCAAAGTAACCTGACTACCTATAGACCTCAGTGTCTTCATACTACTGATCAGGAACTTCAACCATATCTAACAGATGGGAAAACTGAGAGGAGGGCAAGCAGGATATCTGTAATAGAGCTGATAAAGGAACTGACACCTCAGGTACCCCTTTGAGTGTCATGTTCCCCATATGTGTTCTCTGACTCCTGAGGAGGACTGTGTAACTAAATTTTCTGTCTGACTTAAAGAAAATAAATCAGTCTAGAATATTATTCATAAGATTAATCAAGTTGTGTAGCCTTTACTCCTGTGAAAAACCAGCAGTGGTGCCTTTTTTATTTATTTCACCATACAAAAAATAAATTGACAGAGAGTGTCTGCTAGAGGACTACTTTGCAACAGCACTAAGTGCTAAAACCTACAAGTCTGTAGCATAATAAAATAGAGAATTGTTCTGCAACATCTTGATTCTGACCTTATGTTAACTTGCATCAAAATCGTTTGAAAAAAAGAGGTGGAAGAAACCAGCCAAGTCCCCTCTAAAATTATCAATGGCACCAGACACACTGAGTGTAGATCCTAGTATATTTCTATAAATAGAACTTAGAGGAGTTGTGGAAGATTTGCAGATCCCGTAATTTTCCAACTGAAGCTGATGACTGGCAGCTGACTGCTGCTCTGGTGGCTGAGGAACAAGCATGATGACTTCCAGCTCCCCGATGGAGATCCACAAGCAACTTGCGAGGTACTTCAATCCTTGGAAACTGCCTATCTTTCAAAAGCTTTTTGTTGTATCAAAATAAACGTCAGGGAATACATGCATGGCAACATTCTTCTGTTTATCAAGTGAAACCTCTAGAGAATGTCTTGACCCTCTGTTTGCCAAGTGCACAAATCATCAGCCTGTTCTTGGACATGCTTACCAGCCTTAGTAGGTATTGCTTGTACTAGAAAGTATCTGAAGGGTCAGGATCCATGAATTACTGTTTTTACTGCAGCCCCTAGGGGCACTACGTGGGAATTAGAATACGAGGCATTGAACAAGGCACTTAAGCATGTAGCAAAGAGGTTCTGGAAATCTGCAGATTGAAGTAGCCAGCAGTAAGTGTGTACCAAGGAATAGAGAGAAGGCATTAAAGGAGTGTAAAAGTGGTCAGAGGTTTAATACCACCACTATTTCACAAAGAAGTACTTATTAAAAACAGTGTCATAGGTATGATATACATATTGGTTGAAAGCTTATGTGCAGGGAAAATATATATATGGTGATAATTACTCTGTGGTTTAGGTGTGGAGGTTGGGTTTCCATGTGCTGGGTCATTACAGATGCCTACAAATTGTGTCTTACATCTAAGTTGTTCATAATGTGATTGCAAACAGCGAATGTATTGTTTCAACATGGTTAATGTTTATGAGCTGCATTTCAGTTTATAGGTACACACAGATTGCCTGGAAAAGTACCAGGCCATTCCATTTTTAAGCAGTGATGAAGAAAGATGGAAGTTTACATATTCCCTTACAGTGTAAAATCACACAGGGGGAACAAAATAAGTCCAGGAAGACTACAATTGTTTGGGTCTTAAGTTTCTATGAATTGCCTCATACCCTTCTGCTGTCTGTGAGATTATCTGTGATTCCAAATAGGGTTGTTTCAGACAAAGAAAGGAAGAAAATAAAGGCTGGGAATCCATGAGAAACCAAGACTGCAATGCTATAGATTCTCAATATAGACTTGCAAAAAAACCTTTATCAGAAGCTTTCCTTTGGCTACCACCAGAACCTTTAACAAAGTCTAGCTGGTTTCTGTACTGCTTTTGGCTCCATGACCCATGTGTGCACTATGGGGAGAGGGGGGCTCATGCAGGGTAAATGGATTTAATGCTGCTTCAAGCCACATTAACTGTACTCAACATTTATAGCATATGGTTCCCAGGTTTCTCAGTGGAAAATATCATTCACACGTGCTGCTCCTTAGTTCTTTGTACACCCTCTACTATGCTTCCTATTTTACTATGACCTACAAGCCACCTGAATGTTTTGGAGGAGAGGGTTGTGCAAAGGGGAGAGGTAACATTAAATATTTCTTTCTTGGCTTAATTTTCCCCCTACTTCATTAGAAAATGCATAAAGCAGAAAAATGGACATGCTAATAGTAAAAATATCAAACAATAAATATTCTTTGTGGTTTACAGCAGAAAATAGGAAAGAATACTGTTAAAACTTATTTATGGAGAAAATGATTTTTTAAAAATTATTTTTACTTGTGGTTTTCCTTCTATCTCTGCAAACTTCGTGGCAAGAAATTATTTACAGAAATAGACAGGTAAGCGGCAGTGCATCAGTAGAACAGGCATGCACAGTTTACTAGAGCTGTGTTTATAGAAGAGAGCAGTCACTGAATGGACCCTTCAGTTAAGCCTCCAGATCCCCTCAACTTCTCCAGCAGTGGGATGTGTGGTTAGGTATTCTGGGCATAACTCTCCCTGAACAGTAAGAGCTGCATTACTTAAGATGCCAACCAGATTATACATTTTTACCTGCTCAGCTGTAAGAATTAAGAGCTTGGCTTGCCAGGGATGGCACGGAAAGGAGGTGTGCTGGGGAAGGAGCAGGACATCCCTGTTCAAAGCTGTGTATCTAATTTCTCATGCAGGGTTGTTTTCACTCATTTTCCTGTTCTTCAGCACTTAATGATTTTTCTGTCATCAGTGGAGTTTTAATTGGGGGGGATTAGGGGTGGATTAAAGGATCTCATCAGAGCTCAAACTCCCTGCATCCACTTCCTGTTGAGTCCTCTCAACAGAAGAGCTATTGACATTAGAAAAGTGAAAAATACTTAAGACAGTGACACAGTGAGGCAGAACTCAATTGAACTATAACCAAGGAGTTACGAGTGTAAAGGTAAGCATGTAATAAAATCTTGTAGATTAGAGAAGGACATGGTTTACGTCATTTTGCCCACTTCTGGATTTCACCTGGCTATATACAAGAGGGGCTTAAACTTTAGCAGACACAAAGACATCACCTCAACTCCTTCCTCAAATGCTTATGGATTTTTTAATGAAAGACACTTTCCAGCATATAGTTGAATCATATTAAAAATGTTGTAAAATTCACCACACAAAACCCCAATGCATTTACATTTCATTCTATATTTACATTGGATTTAGAATCAAAACTACATTAGGAACATAAACCCTCCTTTTCTCCTTCTGCACCAGGGAGAAGTAGGATATCGAGGTTATGCATTTATTTGGGTTAGTTCTCTTTTTACCTTTTTCTGGAAAATGCTTTATCTTATCTAACCAGGAGAAAAGGGAGAGGGAATAGAGTCTCTGAAAATGAATCTATTGAGCACTTACCCAGACATGGGAGAAAATCCTGACCCAGCAAAGAAAAGAAAATACTCCCAGTGATTTCAGTGGGCACAGTTTCATATATTGCTTCCCAAAGAGCAAAAGCTTAGTTCTGCTCTTCATGTTTCGCTTTCATCACCAGGAGTTACACATGCAAATCCACAGCAAGACTGTAACTAGAACATTTAAGCCTAATTATACAGCTCTGGGAACAATGACCAAATCTCATCACGATTTTTTCTCTTTTAGTCACTAAGAAATCTTTTCACTAACAAAAATTTCCTCTCAGATATGCACAGCAGGTCTCAGCTGTGATATGCTACTGACATTAATTGGATATATGTACACAGTACTTGTGTATGTGTATGCAAGTCAAAATTTACCATGAGGTTCTGTGAGGATAATACTAGTGGTGTTTTCTGTATCTGCACTTGAAAGAAGCAGTGACATTTTAGTCTCTTGGAAGATGTTTTAGATACAATTCTAGTTATGACTCAGTTAAGACCTTCAAAGTTTCACTCCAAAGGGGTCCAGAATGGTCTAAGCTAAAAATATTTTTAGAATGGAAATTTTGTAAAATGTTCTTCCTGTAAATCTTATGCTAAGCATGACTTGGTGGGGCCATCTCCACTCCTCTGGGTTGTCCCAGCTCCCAGTAGCTTGCCTAACTGAAGTTTATTGAATGTATCAGTATTTTGGTGAGGCTTTTTTTGGTGTATTTTGTGTTATCATTTATTTATTATTTATTCAAACAAAAGAAAACTGCTCTGAGAAGTTACTGTTTGCTTTTGTAGAATGATTTTTACTCATTATGCTATCACATCATTGTGAGTTTGTTTGCTGCTGAACATATGTAGTGGCATGAGTCCAGCTGTTGAACTCCTGTAAATCCAGGCACTTATCTGCAGTGAATGTCTGTGATTTGTTGACGTCTTCTAGCCTGGCTAGCTCCATATACATGGCAGCATTCAGCCCTATAGGGTTACAAGGTGTCTGCAAATTTCTGAGAGGTTTCTGAGAGACCCACTGTATTTTCACTGCATAGCTGTTTTATGCATATGCAATAAAATAAATCCAACCAGTCTCCAAGTTATCTTATAATGGCACCTGACTAACTTCGCTGCACTTATGAAGGTGCTTCTCTGCAGTAAATCCCAGACAAAGGTTGATAGACCTGTACATAGGAGACTGAGTTTCAGACAGATACTTAGGGTTTGCAAAATAATTCTGTAACAATTCAAACTCATTGCTACTAGTTCTCGTGAAAGAACTTGTCAGAAAAAACACAGTTCCGGGTCCCCACCTGTTTGCAGCTGGAATGTTGTGGAGCTCAGCTGCAAGGAGACAGGAAATTACTGTTGAAGGACAGGAGCCAAAAGAAATGCAATGAAGCACAGGTAGAAATTAGGTTAAAGTATAGCTAGGAAAGGAAAACTCAGATTTACAGCAGCCTTTTTCAAATTTCCACAACCGTGAAGAGTGCATATTCACTCTGGATTGTTGTTCTCAGCATTCAGAAGAAGATATTAATGGAGAATACAGCTGCTAAAAATGTGATCTCACATGCTACTCTATATTTGCTAAACATAGCATATCACAGGTACTTCACTATAATGAATTTCTTAGTAATTTATGTTTGGGTTTTTTTTTGAAAATACATGCTTTTAAACATGTGACTTTGAGTCCAGGATGTTTAAAACCAAATAGCATCGTGTAAATTATGTTAAATTGTGAAAATGATGATTAGAATAATTCAAGAGTCAAATTCAGACACCTATTATATGCTGCTGAAATTCAAGTATAATTGGGTCTGTCTCACATTGATACTAAAAATAGGAATATTGTAAATGAAGTGGAAGGAAAATTATGGCACAGAATCCCATGAGTTATAGCCCTCAGAGCATCAGTCTAGTGGTCAGACATAATCTAACATGGCCAATAGATTCTCCTGAAGTGCTCCTTGCCATTACAAGGCAATTACTGAAAACAGGCAGAAGGAGAAGAGATTCTTTCAGCACTGTCGTGGTTAAATCCCAGCCAGCAGCCAAGCCCCACACTCGCTCTCTCAGTCCCCCTACAATGGGACGGGGGAAAGAATTGGACGAGTAAAAGCTGGAGAACACATGGTTGAGATAAAGACAGTTTAACAGGTAAAGCAAAAGCTGCTCACACAAGGAAAGCAAAACAAAGTAGTCATTCACCCGTTCCCATGGGCAGGCAGGGGTTCAGCCATCTCCAGGAGAGTAGGGCCCTGTCACACCTAACAGTGTCTTGGGAAGACAAATGTCACCACTTGAAATATTTCCCTGTTCCTCCTTCTTCCCCCAGCTGTATATACTGAGCATGATGCCACAGGGTATGGAATATCCCTTGGGTCACTTGGGGTCAGCTGTCCAGGCTGTGTTTCCTCCCAACTCCTTGTGCACCTGCAGCTTCCTTGCTGGTGGGGGCATGATGAGGGTCAGAAAAGGCCTTAACTCTGTTTCGGAATGGCCGAGTGATAACAAAAACACCTCTATACTCTCAGCCCAAATCCAAAACATATCCTCATACCAGCTGCTATGAGGAAAAATACCTATCCCAGTCAAAACCAGCACAAGCATCTTCCACAAAAGTAGACAAATGAAAAAACTAAAACTCATGAGAGGCTTTGGAGTTCTTTAAAGCAAAGGTGATCAGCTCTAAGAGTGATTGAAAATGGTCAGTGTCTGTGCTACCAGTCTTTTCCTTTGAAAAATAGAGCTGTAAGGCTGACCAGTTCTTTAAGATGCTGGGAAGCAGCTATTATCTGGTTGCACCAGACACTGCTGGTGAGAAATAAGACAAAGAGAAACATGTTTACACAGATCTCATCTTCTCCTTCATAAGGTTTTTCCTTTAACATTTTCAGTTTACTAATTTTATTGAAGTTTCGTAGTTACAAACTCAGTCTTATGCTTTTCATTAATACAGCTGACATATACTAAATTTACATTTATGTTTCAGGCAGTCAGAAGACATCACAGAAAAGAGCTCCTTCATTAATTGCATCTGCTTTTGATTACATTTATTTTCTTATTTGTGACCATTGTTCGTATTTTCTGGAAAACTGATTTTCTTGAATTAACAATACAATCGATTCCTGCTGTGGGGTAGCTATTTCAAAAATCCTGGGAATTTCCAGTTTCGGTTTTTTTTTAACTAGCTCAGTTAAAAAGCCTTTAGTTCATTGCCAGTAAGAGTTCAAGTTAAGCCTGTAAAGCTACCACTGTGAGCAGAAGGAAATTGCCTTCATCTATTTCCCTAAGAGATATAGAACTGCATGATTTAAAAGTGTGATAGAACATTTATAGGCGAATCTGACCACTGCAAGAGTAGAATAACAAGTCAGATGAAGCAGAAGAGCAGTTTTCGTATCCTCAGGTAAATGCCATATTTTCATAAAATTTCATAGTTTGCGCAACTTGTTGAAATGCTGCAAGAGACTGAAAACTACAGTCAGAACTTTGAATAAATTAGATGATATGATTTAGAACCATCAGAATCTGTATATAAAGAGGCTTTGCGGATCAAGGTTTTGAAATAAGCTGGATTTGTAATAACAAGGTTTTATAAAGCATACAGTCTAGAGGAATGTACAGCTGAAATATTTCAAGACTGAAGTTTTCCATAACAACAGAGAAAAGAAGCATTTCCCCATTTGAATCATATTTAATTTGGTGTCCGAAGATGTCAGATTGACCAAAACTCTCCAGAGATACAAGGAATTTGACACAATGATGTAAGTCTCAGACTTCTGATAAAGCTTACTTTCTTGGAGGAACTACAGGACATATACCACCTTGGTAGGCACATTATTGAATTTTTGGCACAGAGCTGGAGACTGTGCTGTTTTGTGATTTCTGTGAATAAAAAGATCTCTGTATTCAGATACAGTGAGACAACCAGATCTTGGCATACATTCCTTGTTGTTCCTTCATTAGAGGAATGCCAGAAAATCAGGTCAACCTGCTTAGTCTAATATCACCTGTTGTTTGGATAGCTTCAGCTGGGGAAATACTATAGGGAAGGTGCAACGTATGACACAAAGTCATGGCCTGAATGCACATTTTTACTAACTTTGAAAAGCTCCCAGGGAATTCATTGGAATATATATTAATCTAAAGTAGAAAGAGTTACTATAGTTACTAATACAATAGTTACTAAATATAATTCTCACTATATAAAGTGCACATTCTGGGATCATATAAGTTGAGAAGATAAAAGATCTTTAATTATGTTTGCCAAGGTAATAAATGATTGGCTTCCTTTTATACTGTTCCACTGTAGACAGAATATGTGCATAATACTTTAAATGTTTTCAACAACTCAGCATCAGCCAGGAGTATTAGAGTGCTTGTTCCTTCTTCTTTTATTTAAAGGTTGGCAGTAATTTTCATGTCAAGGTCGTGATTGATGTGGGTTAACTTTCACTAAAAGTCTTTTGGAACATTTTGAATAATGTTAAAAATTATGGCATGCAATACATCAAAATATTTTTCTAGACTTCCTGCATGAGTAAACAAACACAAGGGAAATGTGGAAGGCATTTGTGATATTTTGGAAGCAGTTTCAAACTGCATGTTGCAGATTTATATGCTTCATAGCCTATGCTGTGATGCGTGTTGCATTTTGTTAAAATACACTATGGGTGGGGAATAGATGGTGATATACTACATTTGTGTCTTTGCCCATGTCAATTTGAAATGGAGATCAATTCACTAAGAAATGTATCCACGCATGGATTATGTAACCTGTCCATCAAGTGTCAGTTTCCCGAGAAAATACTAATAGCAAGTCCTCAGTCTTAGGCCAAATGTCAAGGCTGTAACGTCCAGGACTCTGAGTATGGAACATGAGATTACAAAAAACTGCCATTGACAGGCAAATGTTAAAGCTGCTGATCTTTAGCAGTCAAGAACTCAATAGCACAGAAAATCCCTCCAAGGCATAATTTCCAAAGATAAGTAAAGTAAAACAAGATGAGGAACAGGTGAAGCAGCAATGTATTTTCCTGAAAGAAAAAGAAAGCGGGATGTCTACTGTCACTCAGTAATGTGGGTTAAAAATAAGATAGGTCAGTGGCAGGCGCACAGTTTGGAGCTCTCCTTTTTTTACAGTCAGTGCCTTCTCATTCACCCTCAATAGCAGATCTTTACAAGAACCTGGGGAATGGAAGATACCAGCCTTTTATCATCTTGTTTAGATATCTCAGTGAGGTACTCATGAGAGATGTCTAAAATCCCTGCAGTCAGTCCATCCAGAGGTGTCTGTCTTTCTATTTTGGACATACCAAGTCCTTAGCAAAATGCTAAGATTAGAGATTTGTGAATGCAGCCTGTACTGCATTCACAAAGAAAATAGGCTCTTGCTTGAGTGAAGTAAGATTCTGAGAAGCCTATAAAATGGCTGAGGAAAAGGTTCAGAGATGCTGTGAAACTATCAATGTCAGGAAGTGTTAGAACCTTACACTGACACAATCTTTATTTCTTCACATTTTTCTTTCCACTTCAAACCCGTTAGGTACTCTCTAAGCATGAGGGATGACCTGTTCTCTGACAGATGAAAGACAATGTTTTTCTAAGATGTTTGCATTAGGCAGCTAGTTTAGATTAGAAATAGTATGATTTCATACCATTAAACTTATGTGAGATGAGTCCTATATCTAATGCATATAGATAAATACTGGTAGTTAAAATATACTTTCAGATCCTTTCAAGTGCCGAGGACATGCCTCAGTATTTCTATGTGTTCAAAATTACCTAAGTGAACTATGTCTTGGAAAACTGAATACCACTGGGAAGGTGGCACAAAATGACTGAGAGAGTTTGAAACGCTATATTCAAAACCATACGCACCATACTCTGCTGAGGTGCCCAGTAAAAGACCTGTACAATTGGCTGTCTGCAAGTATTCCCTGCTTTGCAAAAATTGTATGATGGCACCTACCATAACTGCCAAAGTTAAGACTCTGATTTTTCAGTATAATTTTTACTTTTCCGAATATTCCTAGTGTATTTTCATTGCTGTCTTGAAATTAATCAAACAGCCAATGACTACTAAGGCATTAAGATACTTAACTATGTAGTATCCAACGACTACCAGAAACTTTTCTGTATTTCCAAGTCTTAAGGCACCAGTAGCCACAGAAAAAGGTATAACCTTTCAACAAAGATTTTAATTGTTTCTAAACTGAAAGAAGACTAATACAGTGCTGGCAATTTATGAATCTTTTGTTCTAGTAAGATATAGCTGTGCATAAATCTTGGAAAACTGTGTTGTTTAGCTTGCTGCAGCTCTGTAAAAAAGTATGAATAATAAAATATGCACTTCTGTTGCGTTTTCGGAAATCACTTTGTTTTCTCTATTCCTCCTTTTCTTAGCAATGAAGGAAGATTTCAAGAGTTTTGTTCTAAGAATCCAGGCTAGAAATTATTTTTATGATCTGCTCCATTTGCATGCTGTCTCACATCTGACAGTCCACTATGAGCAATTGAGAGACTTCTTCTGCATAAATTGCAGTAAGCCTTGTGGCAATTATTGCTATCTTTACTGATCCATGCAAAACCATTTCTTCTCTCATTCCAGAAAGTGCAAAGCCTCTTCTTTTTAGGGAGTTGTTGACCATATTACAGTTTTCAGCAATATAGCTGTGCAAGTAGAAGTTAACCAGGCCCCTGAGAGGCCTGGTTAATTAGAACTTTCACTGCATGGCAGAAGTGAATGAATTGTGGGTAAGACTGTACATGTAGATTTTTACCCAGAAAGGGCAATTTTACTTTCTATTAATTACACTCTAAAAATAAGGTTATCTGTTATATTTGTTAAGACACTGCAAGATCAGGCTATTAAAATAATGAATAATTTTAAGGATGCTAATACAGAAATGAAGTAAGCAAATACGATGAGAGGCAACTGCTAGGTGTGATTTAGTTAAAAACAAAGATGTGAATTGACTGAAGTATAAAGGCATATTTAAAAGACAGTCTTTTTTCTCTGCTTTATGAAGATGTTGAAGGTTTTGTGATACCACCCTGTAAGAGGTTTTGCTGGTTTCTGTGTTTCAGTTGGTTTAGTAATGAAAAAGCTAGTTTAGGTCTTGTTTGACTTCAGCTGTGCCCATCTACAAAAAGGGAGGAATAATGTTTTCCTAATAATGTCTTCAGAGGCATGAAATGGATAAAGGAGCATGTAGCCCTATCTTTATGAGACAGCTAGCAGGTTGTATCTTGATTTGTTGAAGGAATGTTCGCTGTCATGGCTGAAAGCCATGTACATGGCTATAATTCAGTCAATTAAAAACATATAAATAATGTTTAAATGCTGCTTAGGAACATGCTCACTGACTGCTCTGTATGTATATGGAGCAGACCAGTAGACACTAAATGCATTTATAGTCAGTATTCAGCCTGTGATAAATCCATGGGACAAAATAATCTTTAGATAAAGAACAGTTTAATGTGCAGGATGCTAGCTGTAGTTCTGGAAATGTGTCTGAAAACTGTCTTCTTCTACTTCTGTAGCAGCTGATATCATATCTATACAATTTCTGCAAACACATCTTTTAGTGTCTTCTGGTTTTAAATGTACTGCATAACTGCTGCTACATGAACTCACTTGTAAAGCCTTCCCTCTCTCACAAATGCCTTAGTTTCTCAGAACAAATCATTGTCAAACTATAGCTAAGGCTCTTCAAGGATGGCCCATGTTCCAAAACCATGAGACATATAAGCCCGTGACCTAATGAATGAACAGGTAGGAGGTGGCTGTGACTTTCTAGCCTGCTCCCCTGCAAACAGACCTCTGCTTGAAAGGGGAAGCAATTGCAGGAATTGTGAGCTCAGGTCAGGACTTTGTATTTTGCTCGTTTAATTCTTCAGGACAGCTAGGAAAGGGAATTGTCATTTTTAGGATTTTTATTAATATTGTCAAAAATCCATAGCTTTTTTGAGAATGAATTATTGCAGTGAAAGTAAGCAACATCTGCAAAATTAAATTATTTAAGGGGTATCTCTTAAAATAAGAGAGATAATAACCACAGGACATCAATTACGATGGTGAGGAACGCTTGCTTAAAGTAAGAGACGGATCACTCTAATTTCTCGTTTGTCAGCTAGAAGTGATGGGAATTTATGCTTGTCATTCACCAAGCATTAATTAGTAACTAATTAAGTAGTTAGCCTTGAAATCTTGTCCACTTTGTTCTGAATGCTTGTTTTCAGACTTCTGGGTCACTTAAGTTATGGATGAAGAAAACATTTGTAATGAGTCTTCTGGCCATTGTTTTTGATCCCTTTCAATTCCTGACTAAAACTAGAAAAGAAGGGACACACATATTTCTGTGAACAAGCAATGTTATAACTTTATTCATGTGGCAGTAATATGTGAATTGGTATAGTAAGTACCCGGTGAGTATACCAGGTACCTGTTCAGTCAGGTTGAATCACCATTTCTGGAGGTATTTAAAAGATGTGTAGATGTGGCACTTACGGACATGGTTTAGTTGTGGGCTAGGCAGTGCTGGGTTAGTGGCTGGACTCCATGATCTTAGAGGTCTTTTCCAACATAATCAGTCTGTGGTTCTAATGTACTTTTACTTCTAAAATGTGTTTACATGTTAGTGTCATGTTGAAGTCAGTGGGTTATGGACACTTTTTTATGTGTAAGCATGTGCCTGCTTGATTTTAAATCTGGAGCAGATGAATGCAGCCAAGCTGTAAATTTGTTTTCCTTTACCTGCATTTTTGATATCTTACTTGAAAAGAATGTGGCTGGGTTTTCAAGGATTTTCAAACTGAGAAAATTCAAGTCAGAATAGTATTTGTAGTCCTAAGGGGTGCTTTGTTTTCCAGCTTTACCAGTGGAGCCTTACACAGCTTTGCCAGTGAGGCATAGGAGGAATTGATTGTATAATATCTGTCGTAAACTCTGGGATACACTGATAAAAGGAACTTCATAAGAATAATGACTTTTTATTGATGACTGCTCTGAGCTGAAATTAATGCATCTTCTGTCTGCAAAGATGAAGTAATTTAAAAAGGAGAATAGAACATATTTGATGAGTAGCAGATCTGTTTAATATAGAAAATTTTATGAAAACACGTGGCTAAGAGACGTGAAAGATGAGTGCTTGAGACCTCATCTCAAGCACTTTTATTTAAAATATGTTTAAACTGTTTTGAAAAGGATTTCTAAGTGATTTTTAGAAATATTTACAAAGGGTAGAAAAAATTGTTTAGTAAAATATAGGAAGATACAACTAAGTGTAACAGAGTGAAGTTGTGCAGAGAAAAAAGTAATCTAGACGAGCAGAAGGTTTTTTTTAGTGATAAAATACACTAAGTTGTTATAAAGTTTCCCAAGGAACATAATAAAAGCCCCATTATTGACTGTGCAGAAGAAGAATCTGTAAGTAATGTTTCCCTGGCAAAGTCTAATTTAGCTAATAAAATGCTTTTTGAATCCCATTTTGAAGTTCTCGTGAATGAAGAACATATTAGTGAAACCTCTGATTTGTCTGAGTTATCTCTGCAAAAAAATGAAGAGAATGTTAAGAAATGAACAAGGAAGTACTGCATGCATTTTTTTGAAACTAATCTACACTGTTCAGTTTGGAGCATAATCATGGGTATAGAAATATTTACAGCAATCCAAATCTTCCAGTGCATTGCTCCAACAAATTGATGTGATTTGACTTCTAACAGGTCAAAGCCATTGGATCAGAGTGGAGGGGTGGATCTAACAAAGATCCTAAAATATTTGCATTAATGAGGAATTTATGAATTCTTTCATCAGTAAATAACTTGAAAGATACATAACTAAATAGGAGAAATAAATAAAGAACAGTTAACATCCTGATATGTGGGCAAGTTTCTGTTCCTCTTGGAATCTGACAGCCTTGGGAATTAAAGATCAGGACTAAACTAGGGCATATTTCTATCCAAAGCACTGAATATACTTCAAACCACACTTATTTTATGTGTTTGCTTTGCTGGGGAATGTAGCCAAGGCCTTCAACATCTCTGGCACAAATTACAAGTTTCAAATAAATAATTGGCAACTAAGTCTGCACACACTAAACAAGATTCTACCTCTGCCTCCAAGAGTACGATGAACATAGCTTTTATGTAATTCCCACCACATGCACCTCTTCGCGGGCTGTTTTCCCTCTTCTGATTTGAAAAGAGTAGAGAGCACAGAGGCAGTACATGGTCAGAAAATACTAGTGCTAAAAGTCCTTACAGTGCCCAAAGGACGTGGTAAAGTACTTTATAGCATCAGTTGTATTATACATCATAACAGGAAACACTTAACTAATCTTAGGAAGCATATTTTAAAAAGCCACAAGGTCCAAAGTATACATATTTTTCAAATGTATTGATATCACAAGTATATCATTGTTATTCTGCTCTCAGAATCAGAGTTTACTGACAGCTAAATGGACCCAAAACAGTTTTTTTTTTCTCAGTTTTTAGGGAAACACTTAGCAACTGTAAATGTATTTAGCGGCCAGAAACTAATTCATATTCTACAGTGAATATTTTAAAAAATGTACTTTAAAATATAATCTCAGGTAAAACTTGTGCTCAGATGTGAAAAGAAACATCTTATTTTCAATAATCTCTTAAGTTCCAATAAGGTCTTACCAAACTCTTAGTACAAGATAAAAAAAGCAAATGCATTATTTTAGCAATAAGAACAGAGTGGTAAAATCCAGAGCTCATCTGGAATATAATAACTATGTGTACAGTTACATACAGTACACATAACAAATTATTAATAAAAACCTATAATTTATCTAGAATCTTCTTCAAAAATTCATCCTAACTCTGTATGCAGCTGTAACAATTTTATTAAATCAAAGATATTTGTGTAGCAAGGGTTGCATCATTAATTAACATGTGAACGTCCACCTTCAGCTAGCAGCAGAAATGCCAGCTCAATCAGTAGCAGTTGCCTGTATGTGATGTATGTGATGCTATCATTGAATCTGGCAAGCAATACTTAGGAAAACACATAGTGGATTAATATACTTCAGTCTAGTCTTCTGTAAGATATATACTGTAAACTGACCTTCCCTGCCCAGTGTAGAGGGTGAGACCTGGCAGAGACTGACAACTGCCACGGCTGTCAGTGGGGAGACATGGCAAGTCAGCCTATCCATCACACAGCTGACCTCAGCACATGCATGGGAGACCCCAGGACAGAGAGACTCCCCCTGCTCCCAAGGAGAGCAGAAGGTTGCTCTGACTTCTTGTCAAAGGGTTTTTAATTCAGATTTAACTGAATCAGTGAAGTTTCCCTACCCCTCCTCTTTAGATTTTAAAGATAACTTGTGCCCTGTCTACATGACCATTTGGGTTCCCTTTGTAGCTGTTGGAGAAGGCTGGAATGTCTGAGGCGGAGTCTGATCAAGGCTATTTTACTCTGAAAATGCATGAAAATGTACCTCATATTTGGACACCAGAAGCTGACAGAAAACACACACTTTTTATTCACAGTAGCAACTAGTGCAACCTGGACATCTTTTACTGTCAGAAAAAATGAACCTCACAGCCCACTTACTAGCACATTGCTTGGTACGATCTCAGTGAAAATCTCTAATTATTCTGTACTGTTTTACTGAACTGCAGTATTGCAGACATATAAACAAATGATTTTGCATTTTGTTGCAGCACCTGGCTGCTTATATTTAGTGATCTCTTACAGGTGGTATTTCAGTTATTGGTTATTTAATGCCAAACCTCACACAAGTGTCCCATTTTTGCTCTCATATATGCATACAAGTCCTTCTCTGCTGGTCTGCGAGGTCTAAGGAAAACCTGCTTGGATCTTTGAAGAGAAGAATGCAATTTTCTGATACAATGTATAAGATACGATGCTATATCCCCACCATTCCTGTCCCATTATCTCTGTCACTGTGAACAGTGCAGATGATAACCCACAGCAATATATAAAAGCTGAAGTAATGTAAGAAGCAGAAGTTTCTCTCTCTCACACATCATATTCAGTTTAGTGCAGGAAGTTCAGGATGGACAACCCAAGCTATTAAAAATATATGAGACAACTCCCATGTGTTATAAAATAGAAGGAATATAAAGTGCCTATGTGTGTAATCTTAAGTACATACAGTCACATTTTAAATTATATAAAAACATAAACTTGCATATGCATTTAATTTTTAATCCACAATTTAATTATAGTTAATATGTTTTGGTTTATACTCGTATATATGTATGTATGTGCGTGTGTATTGAAGATCCTTGATATTTTTCTTTCAGTTTTTCAGTTTTTAGGCCACAGCTACCTACCATTACACTATGTAAGACTTGTAGACCTAAAAATACATTGAAGTGAATGATAAATAAACGGTTCACCATTTGCCAATGCTCTATTGTTTAATAGCTAAGAATAATGGAGGAAAGAGTCTGCTATGTGGAAGCAACTCAATGTCTATAGATTTACAAGCTTCTTAGAGTTTGAGGTGTTTTTTTCCTTATGTCCAAAAAAAAAACAAATAGAAAAATTTAGAAAGCAAGTTGCGAAACTCAAAAACTACCCAGTTTGTGATGGTTACTTGTTCAGCTCTGTCCTGTACTATGCTAGTATGGAAAAACAGTCCTTTCCCAGAGAGAAAATCCATTAATATTTGTGAAATGCTTAGATATTGTGATAAAAGGGATCCTGTTAGTACTTAGACAGATGTATCTGCAACATCTGGCAGTAGATTTCACAGCCCAGTCAGAGGTCTGGCCTTGATGACTCTGTTTAATTATCTCTTGGCTACAGAATGCATGTCTTTCCCTCTTATCTCTCATAATCCTACCGAGATCCCGTCTGGGAAAAATATTGGGTAAGTGAAAACTTAGCCCAGGGAGTTGATGAGATGAGGTAAATCTCAAGCTGCCATGTTCATGAATACTCAAAGTTTTAGCACATTTTTACAATCTTTGGCAGAAGGACATCATTAATGTTTCAGAAGTTCTCCTGATCTTTCTTTATTGCTCTTTGGTCAGTGTTCCTGTAGTTTTCCAGTATAGCATTTTTTTATTACTGGAAGGACAATAATACCTCTTGCTGGTAATACACTTTTTCTTAACGAGTTTCATAATAAAGTGGAATGTAGCTATCTATATAGGCAGCCTTAAACTTGGATGTCAGAGTAGTACAACAATCAGTCCTGTGGGTGTTCAGCTCTCTTGAGCATCAACTTTATAATATTTATAAATATTCTGCTTTACTAATAGAGCATTTTTTTTTTATCAGTTGTAGGTAGAATATTATACCTGAGGTATATCTATGAAGGAGTAACATTTAGGTTCTGACACACAAGAATCCTGAAGGAAGTTAATTACCATGACTGATTTCTTTGTAATTTCTACTGGTTTGGTAATTCTGTCTAAAATGTTCTTATAGTTGAGCAAATATCTCTCAAGAAACTCTCACCTAATCTAGCCTGTGCATTTGATTCCACTGAGAAGCATCGGAACTATAGAAAGATATTGCACAAAATACTGTTATACTAGATAGAACACGTTTTTAAACCAAAAGGGAAGTAAATTTTGGCCCTTAACCTACATATTTGATTTAAGCAATGTTTTACAAAAAGGATTGTCTAGTATGGGTATGTTTCTCCTCAGTCATCCTCTTTGTGATTTCCTTCAGTTTCCTTGGAGCATCTGGTATTTCCTTCTAGCCATACAAAATTTTGAAGGGAAAAATTTTTGGTTGAATCTTTGTTCAAAACCATGAACACTGAGATTGGTTCCTACTTTTGGCAAATGGCACTTTGCATTTTCATGGCGAATGATCTTATCCCAAGTGACTGGCTTGGCGAAGGATACCGGCCTGATGCATTTTTTGTAATACAATATTGATAGTTAAAAAATAAAAATAATTCTTGCTTAAAGGTATTGTTTGTGTGCAGAACTTACATACAGAAATTCAAAAAGTTAGAGAAAACTCCCTTGTAAAATGTGTTGTCTTTTAAAGAGGTAGCCTAAAATTGCATAGCTGGAGAAAGGACAATGTACTTTTGGCTAAATGAAACAAGACGGAATCATTGCTTATCTGAACAATAATTATTCCCTAAACACAGTGGATTTCTCTAAAGGAAAACAGAGTCTTGTCTATTCCTCTGTAAAGACTTGACCATTCCTTTGCTACTGAAGACCAAATGTCTTAAATACTAAGTTGTAAAAAATCAGTCTTACAATGACTGAGATCTTGATGTGATTGAATCCAAATTCTATAGATGTCTGAGATCAGTCACATTACCCTTGCTATTTAGAGTTCTTTCCTGGTTTTCTATGGGTCATTAGCAGAGGTTTGCCCCACAAGTGAAGCTTATTGAGAGTTCAGTAAGGAGTGGAGGGCTACATTCCTCTCTGGTATGACTCAAAACTCTTGTCATTTAGCATCCTTTTACACCTGCCAGCACTTTTTAAATGTACAGCATCATCAGAAGCTGGTGAATGTATCATTCAGGAGATAAAAACAAGATTCTCTTTAGACAGAGAAGACACTATTTTAACTTGATATGGGCTGCTGCATACGGTTTCATGCTGTACATATTGCAGTTGAAGATCCACACGTCAAGGTGCTTCCCCTCCTGCAGAGCACTATCAGAACAGTAGAAAAAAATCAAGCCCTTAAAGCCTAATGCATACAGAAGGAAAAACTTCTTAATGATCTGGTAGATCAGTGACTGAAGATATCACATAATGGCTCTTTTACTATATGGTTTCAGTGAAGGCACAGGAGATCATATACCATAGTAAATCAAATCTGGAAATATTTAAATACTGTTTAGTTCACAGGTCAGTGATCTGGTAAACTGTAATGGAACTTTTTCAACCGTAGTGAGCTAATGGAAAAAATGAAAGTTAAGTTGTGTTCATCTATGACAGAGCAAGAAACACAGTGAAGCTGCAACGGTCTACTGTGTCAAAGTCTGTGTGAAGCATTTTTAATTAACTATTCATCTGCTCATTAGTCAGGATTAATGCAGAAGGATCTATTAAGATCTACTGTCTCAAAGAGTATGTCATGCCAGGAGTCTGTAAAGCCTCAAGATATATTACCCAGTCACAGTACCACATTATAGACTGACAGAAAAATTGCATACTTAAAAAATAAAGCTGGCTCTGAGTAATGCTTGTGCAAGCAAATACCTTAAATCTTTTTTAAACTGCTATTTTTCTCAGTTCTGTAATTAATCAGAGGAGCATAATATAAGATTTTTTAAAAATTCTCTTAACACAATCATGTTCATCAGTTTCTGTAGCATCATTTAAGAAATCCCAGTTATGTCATAATGAAAAATAACTTTATCATATTTTGTCCTCATAACCCTGAGAAGTTCTAAAGTCAAATTATTCAGGGAGCTGAGGTTTTTGATACAAACACTGGGAACTTGGGCTGTTCAGCCTTAAGAAGTGAAGGCAAGGGGAGACCTTACTGTTGGCCTTAGATACCTTGTAGAGAAGATGGAGCCAGGCTCTTCTTATAGGTGTGCTAAGGCACAAGAGGAAATAGACACAGATTTCAGAACTAGTCCTTTTTAAGGGGGCAATATTCAGGAGACATTTAAGCTGATTTACGCACTCTTTTTGAAGAAAAAAAAAAATAGGAACAGGATATGAAGATAGTAAGGAGCAGTATGTCATCTGTCCGGATTTACCAACCATTACTGATATAGCTGCAAACTTTGAATATGCTACCCAATACCCTGCTGAATCATGCAGAATACCTTTTGCAATAAAGATATGTCATTACATATTTACAAATGTTCTGGCTGTATTTGGAAACGATATCTAGGTAAATAGCACTTAAAGCATGTAATGAATTACAGACTTGATATGCTATCTTGCACCTTTGAACATAATAAAACATGTTCAACTTTTCTCACACTTTTGAATGGCATTACTTGCCATATTGGGAAGTAGAAAGTGCTTCTGTTTTCTTTTTTTTTTCTGGACGGACACATACAAGCTTTCTCTTTCAGATCTGAGTTTATAATCCTTCTTAAATTGAAAATTTTCTCACATTTAAATAAAACCCCCTAAATCTGATATCTGATAGTAGTTCAAAGTGAGGCAATCAGCTAAGAATAACCGAAAATAATTACTCAAAAAGCAAGGAAAAAAAAAATCAATATCATGACAAATCAGATTGAAATTTCCTCTGAAAGGCTCAACTGATCAAACCTTGCAATCAATATTTAGATTTTTCTTCCTCACACTGCAGAGATTTTTATAAAACATACCACACTTATGATATACTCTTCATCTTGGCCTCATCTGCAGACCTCTGAGTACATATTCCTTTATATTTCTACAGACTGAATAAAACCAGCAGGCTTTCTAGGAGCACAGCTAATGAATCCTGGTGCAAAAATTGTGCCTAAAGCTTGTTGTTCATGTTATTTGTGTTGTCCGTGACAAAAAGGAGGTCTTCACACCTCTTCATTTTCCAGAGATGGTGCAAACCCAAATCTGGCAAGGTGTCTCTGAAATGAGACATGTTTTTCTTTCTACTGAGATCAGTAGTTACTGAGGTGGGTAGAACATAGATGTACTCGGTATTTCAGAGGAATCACCCATGCATTTTCAAAGCAATAAAGCATAGTAGGCAAGACTTCATAGGCCAAAGATCTTATTATTAGCTAAACCATTTGTATTTGATAATTCATATCAGCTACAATATAGTGTAACTCTTTTACAGATCATATGAACTCTGCTTTTAATATTTTAGCCAAATATGGCAAGCTTTAACAATTCTAACATCATGGCTGTAATGCCATCGTGGTGCTCTAACTCTTGTTTTCTCAAACATGCTGCCCAATCCTTGATAAGTTTGCTCTGTGCCCTCTGTTCTCAGCACTGGTGAGACTGCACCTCAAGTCCTGTGTTCGGTTTTAGGCCCTTCACTTAAAGGAAGTGAGGTGCTGGAGCATGTCCAGAGAAGAGCAATGAAGCTGGTGAAGGTTCTAAAGACTAAGTCATATGAGAATAGACTGCAGGAGCTGGGGTTGTGTAGCCTGGAGAAAAGGAGGCTCAGGAGGGACCTTATCACTCTCTACAACTATCTGAAAGAAGGTTGTTGCAAGGTGGGGGTTGGCCTCTTCTCTGAGGCAATTAGTGATAGGATGAGAGGACGTAGCCTCATGCTGCACTGGGGGAAGTTCAAGTTGGACATCAGAAGGAATTTCTTCATGGAAATGGATGTTAAATATTGGAATGGATTGTCCAGGGAGATGATGAAGTCCCAATCCCTGGAGGTGTTCAAAAAACAGTTGGACTTGACACTTAGAGCCATGATCTGGTTTGCAAGGTAGTGATCAGTCAAAGGTTAGATTTGACCATCAGCGGTCTTTTCCAACCTAAATGATTCTGTGATTTCACAGAGCCCTCCCTCTCCACCTTTAAGCAGAGATGTTGATAGTGAATTTCTCCCATTTGGTATCCACCTTGTTTTGATTTAAATCACACCCAGGAAGACAAGAACTGCCTTTTGACTTGTTTGTTTGGCACTGAGTTTGATGGTGTATCTGGGATTTTCTCAAATGTTAGTACGATATAACTTCAGGAGCCTGGGTCAGAGTTAAGACCAAATGACAGAGTGGAAGCTACATGGACTCAGACACCAAAACACTTCAATGACAGATAATCAATCACTTATCATAGATTCATAGACTCGTAGAATAGTTTCATGGGAAGGGACCTTAAAGATCATCTTGTTCCACTCCTCTGCCACAGACAGCGACATCTCCCATTTAACAAGGTTGCTCTAAGACCCCTTAAACCCAGTCTTGAACTCTTCCAGGAATGCAGAAGAGTATGCTACAGCTTCTCTGGGCAACCTGTGCCAGTACTTCATCACTCTCACTTGGATGACCTCTCTTTTTCCTGACAGAGAACCATAGAATAGCTGAAGCTGGAAATGAGCTCAAAAGATCATCCTTCTGTGGGAAAGGCAGCCTAGATGATTTTGTCTAACAGCCAGTCCAATTACATTCTGAAGCCTTCAAGAACTCTGGGGAGGCTATTCCAGTGAATGACTGTTCTCACCAGAAAAATTTCCCTTCTTATGCCAAGATGAAACCTCTCCTGGTGCAATTTATACCCACTGCCTCTTGTCTTCTCCATTTGTTCCTTGTGAAAAGAGAGTCTCTGTTCTCCTTTTAGCTGTCCTTGAACTGCATGACTATTGTGATGATCCCTCTCTTTTCCAGTGAGAAAGGACTCTACTCCTTCAGTGTTTTCTCATGGGGCAGGTTCTCCAGCCCTTTGACCATCTTCTTCTGGGGGGAAAGCCGTGGAAGGCAGTGTAGAGGTTGGGACCACACGGTGGGTGCTCCCAGAGCCAAGCTGGGGCATGTCCAGGCTCTGCCTGCTGAAAGACATTGGAGCAGGTAGAAAACAGCCTTGTTTTGGTTGGCTTTTTTCAAGTTGCTGCCACACCCGACGATGGACTGCTGCTGCTGCTTTTGCTCACCAGATACCCCTCTTGAGGGCGCTGTCACCACTTTCACAGTGGTCTTTTACACTTAAGGTGCTCCTCTGTGCTCCTAACTGTGGCCTTGCCCTTTGAGACTAGCAGAAACTTATATGCCAACATCAAGGTCAACAGGCCTAATTTACAGCAACTGCCAGGCCCTGCTCCGAGATTCCCTCCATAATCTGTCTCCTTCATGTTCAACCAGTTTCAGAACTTCTTATCCATTGTCTACCAGAACAGAGGTAGACCCAGACACCTCAGAGAGAAATGCTAAGGCAAAACCTTGAGGAAACAGCCAAAGGGGAGCCAGGGAGCATTGTGGTCAGAGGCAAAGCTGACACCCTACCATCAGAGCCAATGACAGAAACAGAAACAAAATTGTTTTCTCTAATGAAAGACTGTAAAGTACTTACCCAGCTCTGAGCTCAGAAGAGGAGGAGATAGTCCAAAAGGCAGGCAGAATGCTTCACATGAAACGCTCTCACTACTAAGGAAGTGAGAGGCGAGAGAAATTTTTTTGAAAGGAGAGGAAAAGCTAGACATTTATTCTCTTCATCAAAGGGAAGGAAGAAGCAAACGAATCAGAAATCAAAGATTGAATATCATTGGTTTTGCTGACAAAGCAATCAGCAATCCCCTCATAGCAAGTATAAGGGTTTGTTGAACAAAGCAAAGGAATTTGAAAGTCTTGAACAAAATAGGGTCTTTCCATTTATAAAATTAGACATAATTTTAGAACAGCATTTTGATTTAGGAGCTGTGAAGAATTTCTGCATTAAAAATATATAAATCCAAATTTTGTGATGTGCAATTAATAATGACTGTCCAAACCCTCTCCAGCCTCCTTTGTAATTCTCTTAAGAAAGCATTAAATGAGGGCATTTTCACTTTAGTTGAAAATCAATGACACTTCAATGAAGCATGCATTTCCAAAATACTATGCAATGGAGAGGCATACATTTCTGCAGCTCAGTCAAGAGGCCAGAACTTCCTAAGTAATAATGCTGATTTAACACTTGAAACTAGAAAATCACAATCAACAGGTTCAAAATATATGGGTGCCATTATTACTCCCCTGGAAGTCTCAGACTACACCCCTGGGGTTCCCCATTTCAAAATGAAAAATACAATGCTCAACCAATATAAAGCAAAGCAGAATGATATTTAAAGTTTATTTTTCTGGGATATTTTGCGAAAACATGACTTCTTTTTCAGCAGATTTTTTTTTGTATGGATGGGAGGAAAGAGAGCCAGGGAACACTGAAAGAAGCAAGAACCCAGAGCTGACCGTGCCTCTGGGTGACCATAGAACCAGAGCTTGGCACTTCCACATAGCACAAACATCCTGCTCCTGTTGCTGTTTCGTCTATACCAGACTGTAACCTCTCTGTACCTTAAGCATCTCCCTTAAGGATCGCTGAAATGTGTTTCGGCTAAGGTCTTCAAAATAATGACTTGGGGTATACCTGTGGTGAACAAAAATATCCAAAAGGGAAAGAAAAGGTAATATAAATATCAGAGTTAGCAACTGATGAATACCTCGCTTCCATCATAGGCAAGAGAGAAACAGAAACTTCAAAAACAGAAGCCAGACGTTTGTGTTCCATGACACCTCAAAATGAATACTCAAATCAGTTGCCATCAGTCCTTTTCTCTTCCAGGTCTTCCTTGTTGCCTGCCAGCTCTGTCCTACGGAAACATGTGGACTAATGTAATTCCTTTGCTTCCATGAAGTGGCAAATTACCTAATGGCTAAAGCCAAATTTCTGTTAAGCATCTCATATTCCCTTAGGTAGCATTAATACAATAAAAGCAAAACTCTGTGTGTATGTGTGTGGGCATGTATTTTTTTTTAAATATAAGAAACTCACATGAAGAGGGCTAAAAAGGGATTCCTAATGAGAAAGGATGTGCCTGCTTTTGGAGAAATTAACTGCTCCAGTGAATTGCAAAGATAAAGCAGAAGAAATTATCCAATAATTTGTCTGATGTAATTAGGGATGGCCTGATCTGCTAAACTCTTATCCAGATCCAAATTATGGGGGCATCTGGAACTGGGATTATAGTTTTGGTTCGTAGACTCTAGTCAGGCTAGTGTGAAGAGCAGGTAAAAGCTAAGGGTCACAGCCCCCTGCCACAGCATGCAAACCATTGTCATGGACTTAAAAAACCAAGTTACTAAGATCCTATGGAAAAAGATTAAGAGCCAATCACTGTAAGTAAATGCATCCTAAGTGAGATATTTTCCTCTTGGTCATAACACTGAAAACTATCCTATGACATTAGTAATTAATTTCTTGCTTCCTGCAGTTGGAGAGTTGAGACACTCATATTTTCAAAACCAATTTTTACCACATACTTCTGAAAAGCTCTCATTTTTTCAAAAAAACCAAACATTTCATGCCCAAACTTTGTATTTTAAACCATTTCTTTACCTATCAAAAATGGGTGGTGATCTTCAGAGGAACCAAGAGAAGAAGTAGTGCAACTATGGGCAGTTCTTGAAGCTTTTTGTGAATCCTACTTACACAGTTAGCAATCAAAGAACAGGACTATGGGAAATAACTGAAGACTACAGTACAGCATGTGACTGTGTGGAAACATTGCATGATGGTGACTAAACAATGTATTTCAGGTCTAGAAGTCAGTGTGTGCTTGAAGGCCACATACTGACCCTGCAGAGCAGAAGGCATATGGGAGCACACCACACTTCATTCCCTAGCTCACATGCTCCATTTCAGAGGAAAGCTGGAACTTGCACCCAGATCTCTTACCACTGAGCTGTGATGATGTAGCCAAAGCAAACCGCAGTGCAAACGTAGCTGTTTATGCCTGAGCCTGAATTTTTGCCTAACAGACCATAAACATTTACCAGTAGGTTCTGCTCAGTCATAGCCACAAGAGCTGACCATGTACAGCAGTGCAAGTAATCCTCTCCTGATATTTCTTGTTATTCCTAAAGCAATAACTGGAAGGCAAGTGGAATCAGAAGATACTGCATGCAGATGATTTGTTAGGCAAGCAAAATACAACAGCGGTGGAGGTGATGGCTCAGATGAGTGTGCTGGAGGAGCCCAGGAAGGAGAAACCCTCACCAGTGCTCAGGTAGTGATTTAACAGGGTCTCAGAGGAATGGAAACATTCGGGTGAGAGGTTCCCCCTCGCTCTAGCAGTAAATAGAAGCAATGCTGGGAAAGATGATTTACAAGGTGGAGATTTATCAACAAGTGAGAAATACCAGTCCAGCAGTGCCAGCAAATTGATACTGACCTTTCAGGAAAACTGCTGCCCCCATCAAAGCATCTGGCCTGAGCCATTCCCACACAAACAACAGAAGGTATAATTGCACCGCTGATTCTGGTTACCACAAGTTCAAAAAGAGTGAATAAAGTACACTATAAACATGAACATATTCCTGCTAATTAAGAAAAAAACTAAAACAAAACCCCAAACAATTATCAAGCAAATGAAGGAAGCTAAAATCAGCCCAAACCCTATAAAATCTTCAGAAAAAAGCGGCTAAAAACATGACTAAAGCAGACCTCAAAGCACAGCAGCCATCTGTGCCAGCTAGGATCTAGTAATAATGCAACTCCTAATAGCAACATGAATAATAAAAGTAAAACTCTCATGAGTAGCTACTGTGTTTTGCAGCAACAATAATAGATGTTTCTCTGTGGTCTCTGGTCTTTATGTACGAATCATTATAACTGTGCTTAACATTTGCAAGGAGAACCCTCATTTTTAGATGTAACTTAAGGACATATTTGCATTCAGTGGGTTAAATCCAGCTCTGGGAGCAAAATGCTGTGCTCCAAGGATTTCCAGGAAGAATTCCTCCCGCCTACAGTCGTGGAGCCCAAGCTCCCACTGTTGTACCTTCTCTTTCAGGGTTTCAGATCACAGCTGTTTCTAAGAAGATACTGAGCTTAGAGATTGTATGGGTGTACACAGCTTCTTTGCCCCACCAAAGGAAGAACATCTCTCTTTCCCTTTCTTTGCATTTCTGAATGCTCCAGAGGTCCTCTTGCTTTTCTTTGGTGAACTGAAAAGTTCAAGAAACAAGCAATTGCAGTGGAAGCAGCAGGACAGCTATTGCTAGTCAGAGGAGTTTCAGTGGCTTCTGGCCTTATTGATGGTAGTTGGAGCAAGAGGAGCAAAATGGGATGGCTGTCTCAGCTGGAGTCTCCTGAGAAGTTTGAGTTTTCAGAAGGATGATAAAAATTGGGTGAGAATTCAGAAAAAGAGCTACAGAAAATGCTTCAGAGTGTGAAAAATACTGCTCACTTAGAGAGAATTGCAGCATTTTTTCATCTTAGCAGAGAAGAGGCCAAAGGACAAGTTGATTAGCAATGCCTGGGGAAGATATGTGATACAGGAAGACCTTTTAACTGTAGAGATAGAGGTACAGGAAAAAATCAAGTCTTGGGAGGTAGAAGCTGGCAGTAGTCAAGACATCTCTGTGGTGTGCCTGCATTTTAAGCCTCATAGAAGTTTGTGGAAGTGGAAAGAAGAGATCCCATAGAAGGGCTTTGATAATGTAAAGGCTGACCCAGTCAGTGGAGCCTAAGTAGCATTTTAAAATGCCCCAATCATGATTATAATATAATCAGGGCTTTGTAAAACATGCCTGACATTTATTCCAGGTTTTAATGACGGAAGTGCTGCAAGAGATTGACTACTTAATCAGAAAGGTCTTTTCTACAATTTTTCATTTCATCCTGTGAAAGGGATCTGTCACAGCACTGGTTTTCCCACCTCTCTCTGTCTGTGAGGAGGGGAGGGACAACAGAAAATGCCCGTTTTCCAGAAAAGTAGAAATAGAAACGTTCAGCAAGGACATATGTTGGATGAAGGAAAATAAAATCTATAATGAAGATCACAACTCTTCAAGAGAAAAAGATCTTGAATGTTGGTTGATTTATGTTTTTTAAAACATTGTCCTGAGCTCTTTGTGTTTCTGCAGTCAGAAACTCACTTAAACAAATCTCACATTTGACATCTATAATATGTTTTAGCTTGTGTGTCTTTTGAGAATGCGGATGTCTGGGCCTGTTCGGTGCAGAGGAAAGCTGCTCTTCTGCATGCAATTTCTAGACCCACCCTGTGGAAGCTGTTAATGAGGCAACAACTTCCAAATAGAAATTGCCCAAAAATTAATTCCTTGTGCCCCTATTATGTCTGTTCCCAGCTGGAGAGTCTTTCAGCAGATACACTGTGCCTTCACGATTCTCTGCTAGGTGAATTTTCTGCCACCATGTTAAGCATTGTGTAATGTCCCCTGTGTAACATTGACTGAAATGTAGAAACGATCAAGTCATCTGAAAGGATATGGGGAGGTTTTAATTTCCTGAAATAGACCTGCTGTTCAGGCAGTATTGCCTTCTCTGTAATAGGAAGTTCAGGAATATCAATTTCTAAATTTGTCTATTCAAATTAGCCCATTACCATTAATGCCAACTCCTTTGAAAAACTGTGAGTCAGGCCCCCCCAAAACCATGAGAATTTAATGGTGTAGAAACATTGTCCCTTTTTCTTTGTCATCTGATTTTTTAAGCTATTTCGAGACAAGTTTTCAAGTTCTTCTTCACAAACGCAAGATTAGAAATTTACTTTTTTTTCCCTCTCCGTGAGAAGAAAGGTTTTCTTGTTATTGTATGAGTTCAGGAGCTGAGCCAATGTAAAACTGCAGGAGCTGACAATACCACCTGATGTTTTTTTCAGGTGTTTCTGTCACTAAGAAATGCTGCATACCATCATGATCAAGTTAATTGGTTAGACCTGTCCAAGTACTTGTGCACAGACGCTTAAGCGCACAGTCATCAGCTTGTATGAAAATAGAGCTGGAAAAAGCTTCCTCTGGTCCACCCCTTTGGTTATGGGTGAGATCTGTTAAATCTGTGCCATTCTTGCTCAGCCTGTTCTTAAAGGTCCCTGACAGTGGAAGCTCAGGCGTCTCCTCACTGCCTTATATTTAGAAAATCATTCCTGAATTGTAACTTGAGTCTTCAGTGTTGTAATTTACAATCATCTCTTCTTAGCCTGTGAGATACCACGGAGAATTTATTGTTCCATTCCACTGTGCAACAGCCTTGTCAGGTCTCCTGACAGTTTTTCTTAAGTTTAATAACTCAGGCTTTCAATCTTTTCTGTTAGATCGTGTTTCCTAGGGCTCTGCTCATTCTGACTGCTCTGCTCTGGACATCTCTCCAAGTCTCTCTTCTTGCTGAAGCACATCACCCAAATCTGGATGTGTTATTTCAACTAAGCCTGACTAGGATGAGGCATGCAGAAAGAACCATTCCATATCACTTACTGTTAAACTTCTGTTTACGTGTCCTGATGTGACATTAACCTCTGTCATACCAGCTTGCTATTGCTATCCATGTTCCCCTTATAACCCTCTATGCCCTCAGTTCCTGAACTGATCTGCTGCTCTGATTCTTGTATAATGCAGCTGCTCGTTCCAACTTGTCATTAATGCTTCCTACATAGCAAACAGCACCATATATTTTTCAGACTACTTCTTCAATTCATGAAAACCATCTTGATTTCTAATTCTGTCCCTAAATGTTTCTGTGATCCCTCCCATATTAGCATCAGCAGCAGATTTAATAAACGTTTTCTATTCCACTGTCTGAATTGTTAGTGACAATGGACAAAATCCAGAACAGTCTATTGCAGAACGTCACCTGAGAACTGCTTTCTGGATAAAGTTCTTTAACCCAAGTTTTTGCTCATGACATCATAGTTTCATTTGGACTATGTCTCCTTAGCAAAGCAACAACAAAAACCTTTCTAAATCAAAACTTGCCACTCCTATTTTTTTTCCATATGCACCACAAAAAGCACTTTTCAGATTAATGACAATCCTGTTTTAAGAATGTAGGTTACTACCATATCCATTTTCAAATTTTAATAAATATTTTTGGCCATCTATAATTATCTACAGAAGATTCCCATGTATTTCCATAGAAAATGCCTTTGCTGCATCCCAAATACATGTGCCTGACTATTACTGCTGTCAGTCTCTTCTCTAGCACCTAGTTTTAAGATAACCCCAGGAAATAATGTGACCTATTCTAGCCTTTTTTCTCTTTCTGGCTCCTACCAGAATCTCTACAAGTAAGCTCATGAACATCCACTTCAACATCTCAAATCCATTTAAAGGAGGTAAGAAAATGTAACTCTGGAACATAATATTGCACAACTGATTCGAGCACTCACAGATGAGCAGCATATTCAGAACAGCAAGCTAATATTTGGACATGATTCTCCAGCAATGCTGTCAAACAATTAAAAACAATTATTATATTTAAGAGGTTCTTGTTCCTTTAGAGAATATCCTTGTTGAAGTATTCTTCCTGAAAATTTTGTTGAGCTTTGCTTGCATAATACTGCATAGAATCTCACATTTCTTGAGGGGTTATAGATGCACAGAGCTGACCCATGATTTTCACAAGTGGCCTCCATATCCTGCTGTTGGCTTTGTGCAGCAGCTGGTCACCTCATGAGGCTTCATGCAAGTATAAAGCCCTGGCTGGTCATTTTACTATAGGTTCACGGATTCTTTTCGTAACCCTTTGATTAATTTGCTTGTAGATCTGCTATGGGGAATGATCTGTAGTCCATCACTTGGGTAGACTGTTAATTTTGTGGGAACCACATTGAGGCAGTCCAACAGAATATCATGTTAAAGACATTCTGTAGTGAGGGCTTGTAATTTGTACACAATTCTGGGGAAGAGCACTGAATTAAGAAAACTTAATTTTGACAGTCCTGATATATAGTCTATTTTGGTTAACCAAAAGGAACACATACATTTTCTACATTAGAGAAATTTCCATTATTTTTCTCTCAGCCATGAAAATCGATTTTGATGTGATTACTCTCAGAGGCTGCTTGATGTGCTTCTGACAGTACAAAATGGATAGAAACTGTGGGTGGTGTTGAATTGAGGATATTGTGGTTAGCTGAACTCTGTCACAAACTGAAAATGCTAGGATTAAAACACATGCCATTAAGATATTGAGCAGGAGAATGAGCCTTAGGAAAAAGGGTGATTACAATATTTTGATGCTGAAGATCACAGAAGATGCAAAAAGCTTTCATCATCTGTTTACAGTAATCAGTGACATTTGTTCAACTGGATGGAGATCACCAAAACTCATCAGATGAAAGCAGCCCTTAGCATTAAGCAAGAGGGCTGCGCCTAAATATAGGTGGAGCTATATATATATACATATATGTATATATATATATAAAAAGGGGAGCCATGGTATTTGGAACTGTACAAAACAATAAAGATTTTATTCTGTTCACATTGATTACATTGGGCTCATGGGTGGTTTCATGGACACTACTTCCCTTTCTGAAACCAGAATTTTACACCATCTTTCCATATTTCAGATGAAGTGTCATTTTTAAATGAAATGGTTACTGTTTGCCTACTATTTAGGAAGATCCTCTTTTGCTTAGAGAGTTTTCATTGCTTAAAAAGAAAACCCCCAACAAAACAACTCAGAACAAATACAAAGAAAATAAATGAGTAATAGGTGAGTATCATAAAGCCTGAGGTTTTAAATTATTTAGTCATCCAGATGTGTGGATCCTCTTCTGAAAATATTTAAACTTGGCAAGACTGGAACTTGCTAGCTACTGAGGCACAGTGGTTGCCAGCAGTTCGACCACGTTTTCTTCTAACAGGTTTAGTGGGTACTTTGCTTATGGATCAGTAACAATAGAAAAAATAAACATAGTATATTTCCAATTAGGTTACATAACCAGTTTTTTTTCACAGCTACATAGGAAAGATGTTTCATCCGAAAGATGTTTTAGCAGTTTCTAAGTTATGTCTTGGGAGCAGAGGATTTGGAAAAGGAAAATAATGAAAGTTCCCTGACGTTTTTGCTATGTCAGAAATACTGTGATGACTGTTTGTCTTCTGTTATTTTCTCTGTTCAGGGTGATGACAGGTAACTATGAAGCGATTAGAAAGTGTATTTTTAAGTCTTTATCTCATATTTCAAAAGTGTAAAAAATAATCTGTTTCAGTGTGGATTTTAAATGTAAGAATAAGCTGTGTTTGAATTAATTCTCAATATCATTCTAATGGTATTAAATAAAGATGCAATCAATAGGATTAAATACATAATAAATCAAGTCTTATGGAAATGCTGTAATTTGTACACAGTTAAATAACAATTTTTACCCATCTTAGTTACTAGCTACCTTGAAGAACTGAGAAGAGAATTATGGTCTGGATTGAGCAAAACTCCAGGTATATGCCAAGCTCAGGGTTCCCGTTGACAGTAAAGTCTAGCACACTAATTAATGTTTTTCTAGCTGAAGTCTCTAACGTCTCTGAACCTCACTTTTCACCATGCAAATAATAGTTCTCCTCCCAGAATACTGTGTGAGACACACCACTTAATTTTGAAAAAAAGTTCAGATGCAACAATTCTGGAAGGGATAAATCTACATGCAAATAGTTCTCTCTGCCACTAGTAATCACTGTTCCTTTACATTTCTCTGTGTACTTAAATATTTGTGTTTCACCTTCTATCTTTTATCATCTGTCTGCTCCAGTTCATAGTAGCTATTTCCCAAATATTCATGAAGTATGAATTTGAAACTTGCAACCCACTATATGTAGCTTTCACTATTTTCAAAGGGAAGTGATCAGTACTACTCTCGGCTCAGGGTAGAGGAAGCAGAGGAAGCAGAGTCTGAAAGTCCTGTAGAGTAATAATCACATATATCTTGTCACAATAACTGGTGAAACTGAGGACGCTAATACTTTTCTTTTAACATAAAGCAGTGACAAGTTAGGACCTGGTTTTCTTTCCCAAAGAAAGTCTTCCAGTCCTCATGCTGATTTAACAGTTTCTCTAAACAGTAGGAAATTCACAATCTAAACCAATTAGATGAGGTAAGAGAACCAATGTCCCATCGAAAGGTGCTGAAGGGCAAATGTACCTGCAATTTTGAAATAATTGGTAATGTGACATTGGAGATTTTGAAAACTTCACTGTGAGCTGAGGATCATCTAACTTCCTTTCAGCTGTGTAAATGTTCAAGTCTGGTTTCAGATTGTCATCTGCATGACATCATTGTTAATGAGGAGACATTAATAAACATCATCAGAGAGTGACATAATCCACTTACTCCACTCTCCTCTTCTACAGTGGACGAACTGTTTGTTGGAGGTGTTTCCTGCTCTTCACTGACTGCAGAGGAAACACAGACAGCTAGTTAAGGCTAGATTAAATGACAAGATTAAACTGTCCTTTCAAGAACTAAAATTAGGAGGTGAATGACATTTCTACACTCTTAAAAACAGATGCAGCTTCGAGTGTCTCGGTTTTCTGAAAACGGAATTTCATTACTTTTGAAATTGTTATTCTCTTTATGCTTTTGGAGTGTGAATGATGGAAAAGTATTAGACAGTGGTTATATCTTAATAAAAAGTGCTTAACAAGCAAGAAGTATTTATATAGTATCCTATTAATCTAAATTAAACTCAGTTAAGTCCTTCTGGGATTCTTACATGGTATATTCCATCTTTAATGTGTTCACATTTCTTCCTTTACTGTTAGACTGAAGTATGTGTATGTATCAAGAGAAAATGACTTCCGTGGGGTTTCATTTTAAAACTGGACATGCAAATCCTATTATTAGGCCAAATTTTGAAGTCCTTAATAAGTATTTTTTAAGTCATCACCCCATCAAGATTTCTGCAGACCCCGTTTTACTTTTAATGGTTTGATCTGTGGTTACTGTAAGTTTCACATCTAATTTTTCTGGTATGCAAATGTATCTCTTAATACAAAGTTTTATTTGCAATGCAATTTAGGCTGCTTAGGGGTATTTTATTTTTATTTTGTTTTGCTTGCTCTCTATGGTTCTGTAGATATAAATATACTGCTTTACTGTGCAATTTTCCCCTCTGGCTTTGTGATAACTATAATCCAGTGACTTCCTTTGGTTTTTTTTTTTCACTGGAAAATGTCCTTGATCTGTAAAGATGGGCTCAAGCAATTTGTGAATTTTAGGTAATTCTTCATCTTGGGAATTGAACAAGGAGATCTTGAGTTATAATATCTTTGCATACCTTCCACCGATATGTCCCTTGTACCCATATCAGGTTGCACACATTGCCAGACCTGGGAAGGTATGGGTGGGTTTAGTGCAGTTAGATGGTTCTTTACAATGATCCCCTTCTGGTTATCTTCTAATTTGGTATGGTCCACACTACTGAATAAGAGAAGAGAGAACTTTATTCCCTAATTTCTTATTCCCAGCTACAGCCTCCAGTTCACTGGCGCTTTGCCCTGGTTACTTTTTGGCAAAGGGAGCAGTAAGGGATGTGGAGTTTGAGAGGCCCCTTCTCAGACCTTTCCAGTTTTTATATGTGCTCTCCCTGCTTGTCTCACAGCACTGGCTTTTGTTCTTTCATATTATAATGAAGTTGACATAGTAAATCTGTAATAAATGTGAGCCTTTCTCTCTCTCCTCCACCATTTCTCTAGTGACCCTAATCGCTGAGAAGTGGAAAGAGGTTTTGTGTGAAAAATGAGGAGTTCAGATCAAGCTCTGCTATGTTTACATTTCTGGCAGTATATTCAAGAACAGTTTATCAGAGACGTACTCTCCTGACTGTTTTTTTCTAAAGGTGCCAGACAAGTCTACCCTTTCTTTCACTTCCAAACACTGTGTTTTGTCACATGCCACCTTCCTGCTCACTGTCTGGGCTCCTGACATGGCTGCAATGCAAATGCATTGTAAGGAGATTCAAGCTATTGACTTGAACAGGCCAAGTCCCTAACAATCTTACCTTATCCCGTATCTCCATTTTTACTTTCCATGCATCTTTTCCTCCCTGTCATTCACTTAATTTTTTCACCTTAATGCTTCCTTTGTCTCCTTTACCTCTCTGACTGCTTCTGTCGTGTTTTATTCATTTGCTCTCTAGGTGTTTCTTTCAAACTTCTTTTAAAATACACTTCTCCTTCCTGTCTTTTCCTACATAGTTACTACTTCCCATAACAGTGATCTAGTATCCCTAACACAGCAGGATTTGATGTGGTGAAAATCCAACACAGGAGCCACTAGCTTTCTCTATCCTTCACTTAGTGAGCCCATGACATCTCATTCAATGTCACAGCATGAGGGAGAATGACTTACTACTTTGCTTTAGCTTAGCCCATTGGCAGTCCTCATTCATGCTATGGATAGATGCAGGTAAGGAAAGACTAAAATTTATGCTGAGATTATAACAGCCTGGCATTAGGTGCTCAGCATCCATCCAGTTTCCCTACAGTCTCACTGGAGAACACACAAGACCCAAACAGAAAAAGAATTCAGAGAATTCTGGCTACAAAATAGAAAACCTAGTCTGTGTGTTTGCCACCATGTGGAGCAGGCACTTGGGATAAGATATGTTTTATTCAATGTTTTAAAACACTGCATACCTTTGTGCTTCTATCTATGAATCCTCTTTCATACTGGATATTAATTCATTTTATTAGAACTATTATTTTGGGCGAAATTCCAGAGTCCTGAGTTGAAGTCAATGAGAGGTTAATTTGACTAGAGACCAAATGAAAATTGAGAAGGTGTTTATCTTTTGGCACAGTGATAGTACCTTGCCTAGAATTCTGACCTTGCAATGTCCAAGATATGCAGCCCTGAAATAGCATCCAGGAGGAGATTTGGTCAGATCACAACTGAAAGCAGATGGCATATATAACAGAAATCATTGAAAACTAAAAGCCCTGCTGAGAGTGATACGCAACATTCTGAAGGAAATCCGTCTTTGACACCTTGTATTATCATTTAAAAAAATTAGGATCTCTTTTGTGAATTGGGAAAAAGCACACTCCAGATTCTGCTGGTCCCTGCTCTACCTTCGGACTGCAGAGCAAAGCAGGACCTGTGCTGCCAGCTCCTGTCTACAGCACACCTCTTTGTATGTCCACCTCATTCCATTATTGTTACATGAAGGGGAAGATCAGTTTCTGTCCAATTCCCAAGATGGAAGATGTCTGCTTGGAAAAAAGGGTGCCCCAAGAAAAGAGAGATGGTGTCCAAGAGATGGGTTAGTCAATCCTTCCTTTTCTTGTAAGGGTTAGGCCAGCGGCTGAGCCTGATATGCACTCTAGCCTACAGGACACTGCCTTCCTTTTTTCTTCCACAGATAGAAGATTTTACTTTTCCCAGTGGTGTAAACAGGAAATATCACTCATTTTTGACAAGTCCTAGAAACTACATACAGGAATGAGAAACCCAGCCTCGTCTTCAACAGTCCTAAGCAGAATTACTTGCTTAATTTTTTGCCTGTTTAAATAGCAATGAAAAATGCTTTAATCTTGATTTGATAACTATGCCTGCAACCTATTTAAATGAACACATTTAAGTGATGTACAGTATATGATGATGTTTCTTTTTCAAGACAAATAATATTTATGAATGCAGTTCTGTAAGCAGAAAAGATTCAAAGAGACTTTGTAAAATGTTAGCCACTCAAATGTAAACATTAAGCTATGATAACTTCATGAAGCTAATCAACCCAAGCATTCTGTCAAAGCTCCCATGATGGGCTCGCTCATCCTTGTCAGCCTAATTGACACTATTATTCTCATGAGAAGAGTAACTTTCACAATAATGTACAGCACATACAAATGCAAAGAATTTATATACACCAGCTACCTTTCACTGAGATGTTTTAGTAATAATATTTGGTTGGTGTAACAATGTTTTTCATCATTTTATATTTTATGGGCAGCCAGAGGGGATGCATACTGTGCTTCCATCCAGTAAAACAGTGGTACTGTGGAAAAGTAGAGATTGGAAACTAATTAAAACTTGTATCATGATGCATTTGTCCAAGGGAATGGAGTTGAAATTGCAGCCTTAACTGAGACATCTCCTAACTTTGGCATGCAGACTTTGCAAACTTAATAATGCTCTTTTCCCGTTGCTTTAGTGAACATCCATATTCGGAGGGATTCATTCATCACTTGTAAAGCAAATGTGCAACAGATGTCTGCATTCCATTTCGAAGTTCACTTTAAAATACTAAAATATTAAAGTGCCACTCTAAATTTTTTTTAAGAGCTAACCCTGCCATGCCCATGTTGTGGTGTATTTGTCCTTGCAGGATGGTGACAGAACATCAGACCTGTAAAAGAACAGAAGAGAGTCAAGTACAGCTATGACCTTTCCTGAAGATGTCTGCTCAATGGTAAGAAGCTTTTTGTTTTTATATAACTGATCATGTAATTGTAAAAATAGATGATTCTAGGGTATCGTGCATTAGTTTGTATGGAAATTAAATTCTTTCTTTTTCAATCAGAATCTTCCAAATGCAACCATGACTAATGAGAATTTTGGAAAACTTTGCAGAGGAACAAGATTTTGCTTATGTGTATAGAGAGACTTCACAACATATTTTTCTGTTCATGTGGAGTCCCCTAGGACTATTAAAAGCTGACTGCATTTTATAATACCTATTAATATTGTGGGTTATGTATAGAATATCTAAATCTTAAGTCTGTTTCTGTAGTACTGAATATAGCATCTCATTGAAAAATATCAATTCCTTGAACAGGAGCTGTTATGGTATGTTTTCGTAAAAGAAAGCACAAATACGGCCACAGAAAATTCAGAATTTTACTCTAGTAAAAGCATAAATAATAATGTCAACAATGTCATTTAACCTCAGTTTCTTTATCCTTATACAGCATATTGTCCCCATCTAACCAGGACATCTGAAAGAAAAGAAAAGAAAGCAAAAAAACCTCAAAATGTACAGAAAGCTGGGATCTATCTAGAGTATTTTGTGTTATGTGGGGCATTTTTTTCTGTTACGTTGCTTGACAAAGGGATAGATCAAAATGTTTTGTTTAAGAAACTACTCTGGAAAGATAAAATATTGGCTTGAGTTTAGAGAATCTCAGCAATCACTGAAAAATCCCAGCTGGTGCATAGCTCTGTGATAGCAATGCCTGGCGTCACAGACCTGTGAGCAGCAGAGATTGAAAGTTCGCCTCTAGCCTCATAGTCCCACCTGTCCTGAAACCAGCATTCATCTGATGCCACAGGGAGGTGGGTCAGAGAGTCACTAAAAATCAGAAAAATAAGCTACTGCTAAAAATCAGAAAATAAGACTAAATCAGAAAATAAGTTCAGCTCTCTGAACCATCTCGGTAAAGGATCAGACAGGCACCAGGGGTGGTGAAAAGGACCAGGAGATTGAGCTGGGAATGAGGGGTGACGGAAGAAGCATCAACTTACTTTGGCTAATGTTGGTGTGGTATTGCACTTTGACTTGCTAAGAAAAAAATAGAGATCAGCTTTTTATTTTCAGCAGCAAAGGGTTTTCTGGGACTCCAGGAGAAGCACTGAATCAGAGTTCTTTTCTGCCATCGGCAAGAACACAATGCCAAATTTGGGTGTGATTGGGGATAGGGAGGAGAGGTTATCTATAGCTCTAATACCTCTTTCTAGCTGCTACTACAAGTGCTGGCAAACACATTATGTTCAGTTTTGAGGAGGATCACTAGGGCTTTGTGTGTACAGAAACCCTGCCCATGGGACTGTCAGCTAGCACAGGAAATCAGCACAGATCTGGCTCCAGGAGCTCTGGCTTCTCCAGAAAGCTGACATGGGTGTCTCCTCGCCTCTCTCCTTGGCCAGAAAAAGAAGTGGCCACATAGCCCTGCTAATTGCAAGGGACCTACTGAAAGACTACAGAAGGACTCAAAAAGTTATAAACTTGGTCTTCCTAAGCAATAGATTTAACACCACTTGTAGAACTGCAAGCAAGTAGGGATGGCAACAAGACCTTTCTTTTGAGAGTGTCTGCTGGAGGGCTGTTATATTTCACTCACTCTTACATTTAAAACATTTTCATGTCTATTTTGATTTCCTGTCTCCTTTTCCTCCTTTTCCCGTTTCTTCTGCCATCTTTCAAAAATATAGAATAAACATACAGTCTGTAAAGGTGATTTAGAACAGTCAAATAGACTGTACAAAGATAGGAAAATACAACCTTCTGTCAAAATAGTTTTAATTATTAGCCACAGAAATATTTGTTTCCAGCAAAAAACTTTGCCTTATAAAAAATAAATGAAGATTTTTTAATTGCAAACAGAAATACATTGGTATTGAGTTGCTTTTAATGTTAGCTATCACTATCATTTTCATTTAGTAGTACATTTTCATTGTTTAGTAGTGTTTCCTGAGGAGCTTATAAGTTTAGTTATATAGAAATGATACACTATATAGAAGTTATAGAGAGAAGAAAGATATATGTCTGTTGATTTCAAGTGGGTCCTTTTTTCCTTTTGCATGCTTACACAAGGTGCATAGTAATGGGTTGGATTTTTTTCATTACCAAACAGCTGCATTTGCCTTCATTTGGTTGCAAAGCTGTTTATTTTTCAAATTACTTTATTAATTGAAAAACTAGTAAATATTGGTAATGTCTCCTCCTACTGTAATTGCCACCACATTTTTATTCACATTCCCTTACATTTGTTGCATATCAAAGCTGTTCCACTACTTCAGTAGAGAGGGATCAAGATATGATGGTGAGGGAATAAGATGATAAACCAGTATTAGTTAGCCTCAACTAATCCTTGGACCTCAAATTCTGATGGAAATATTAATGACCTGAGACATTGACGATGTTGTCAGATAGGACTGCCTCACTCCCATGGGGACAATCAGATCAAGAGAGGTTACACCATGACTCTGATTTAAACAGGCTTCATCTGACAAATCTAATCTGGATCCTATCAGTGTGACAGAACTAAAATAATACACAAGGCACTTGTTTCCTAACCATGGTTTTTAATTCATTAATCTGTAGATTGCATTTTCCACCAACCCTGAATTTGAAACTTTTTTTTGTAAATAATAGATAGTCCTGATGCACAAGGCACATTTTTTCATTTAGTGGAATAAATGCATCTGAAATACCGAATAAAGTACAGACCCCAATCTGTAAGCCCTAAATTCTTACCAGGAGCTCTGCTTGGAGGGCTTGCAGGATCAGTTCAGAGAATATATGAAGAAGATAAGAAGGAAAAAAAGAAGAGAGAAAGAGAGAGAGATTGAAAGGGATTTTGTGGAGACAGAGATATATTAAACCAGACTGTGCTTTCTATTTTCAGTAGTCTAACGAAAGTTCATCTCTGACTTCAGAAAAAGGATTCAAAAGAAAACATGCAGCCAGGATTAGTGTTTGCTAGTGTGCCTCACTATTAAATTTGGTTAATGCGCTGTTTCAAAAATCAGCTCAGAGAAAACTTTCTGGAATAAAAGGATACGCCTTGTTCCTTCCTCTCTCCCTCTCCCTTGCCTTTTCCACAAATATACACCTGCCTGTTCACATAACCCAGCAGATTTTACAGTGGCTAGGTGAGAAACGGTGTTAACCACAAAACATTTTGGTCTACCTACTGAGTCTGTTTTTTCCTAAACATTACTAAGCTGACTAGTAACCTGTTAAAACTTCTTTGTAAAAGCAAAAAAAGAAACAAAACAAACAGTCTTTATAAATAAATTAAAATTCTAACTAAAAAGCTAATTATAAGGGTATTTGTTTTGTTTGAGGTAAGGCACATCTATTATCATAAAGATAATTAACTCAGTCTGACAGATCTAATAAAAGGACAAGTTTAGCATTGGCTTAGCCAGAAGCCCAAGGCAAGCAATTTTTATAATTACTAGTTATTGTAACTGGGCTCAGAGAAAATGGTCTGTGATATTTAAACAGTAATGTTAATTTGCATTTAGACCCATTTTTTTTCCTCTTTCCCAGGCAAGATCTATTTAGCTGGAATGAGTAAAATAAACTTGAATAACTTAAAAAAAAAGAAAAATGAATGGCTCTCTCCTTACAGAAAAACTTGGTCTTTTTATGCTTGGATAATTAATATCCTTACAAGGTAAGTGTTCTGGTAATCACAAAACAATTAAATGGCTTAATACAGTTTTAACACACAGAAAATGTTGAGTTTTCAGACCCAAATGATGCCTGCTGACTGCCTTTATTTGGGGCAACTCTATCTTAATGTACAGATCCGCTATAAGTGCCTCCACTGCCCATGCCCTCAATGTGCCCCTGCTGTTGAGCTGGTGAAGAAAGGGCAGGAGAGGGGGGAGGAAAGCCCTCAGCTGCTGTAAGGAAGTGGTTCCTATTCACAACAAGAAAGGGAACAAAATAATGTTCAGGAATATATGCATAAGAAGTAAATTGCTCTTGCTGGCATGGTGTCGTAGCCCTTTAACTAATGCTTACCTTGACATTTCACAACATATTCTCTGCAAGAAAAACAAATCAACATTTTAAAAGGAGAAAGTTATTTTTTAACTGCTTCTGTAATGAAGGTTTTAGAAATAAGTAATAACTAGAGTGAGAAAATCATTGGTGATAGACTACAAAAAAGGCACTTAAAGTACTTGCCATTCAAGTATGAATTTCATTATGTACTACAGGCAGGTGATGTCAACCTCAGTGCATTTTGCCAGTGTAGGACCATATCTAGGGAGAACATTAAAGTCATATAAGCCTAAGCTCCCCAATTTTCAGAGTGCTGTGGGCCTGATATATAGATGCTGTAAACTGCCCTAAATCCTTTGAAGACAAAGTCCTACAGCACCACATGAGTTTCACATGAAAAAGAGAGCAAAGGGAGCATGAAGTCTTTGTTCCCAAGAGGGTGGAAAAGACAAATCTGAGACACTCATGAATCAAAGGGCCCAGACTGATGCATGTTGGAGCACAGAAACAAGTAGCCCTTGTTTGCTGCCTCGCTTGCTGCCTTCCTTCAGTCCCAGCCTGACAGTAAGAAGTATAGCCCGGGCTGCAGAACTGGGGTGCAGTCACCCACCCATTAGTTCACATCTTTTTTTGTGGCAGGATAATTTTGGCCTGATTTTGGATCCCAAGAATTTGTCCTATTATTTATCTATTCCATATTATATCAAGGATTTTGTTTTGTTACCAGCCCTGCTAACTTTATTAGTTAGAGTAGTCATCCCATCAGGTGGGATGGGTGGTTCAGTGTTCCTGCTGCATGCTATCCACGTAATGCTGAGGGTGGAGGCGTTGCTTGCTTGCCCTTTTGCTGCCTGGCTTTCTGAGACTGAAGACATTACCCTAGTTTTTTCTGCTTCACTCTTAAAGGGTTTGATGCATTTTTAAACAGCTCCGCCAAGGTATTTTTTTTAATGGAAGGCTAAATTTAGGATCATAAACGCCTATTTGAACTCTGAAATTAGCATACACTCTATCTTACATTTGGCTATTGGCCGTATATTAATAATTCAGTTTTTGTCTTCAGTAAAATGCACTTTTTCACTAGATACAAAAAATGAGATTCTTATCTATTTTGACTGAAGATTTTGATGATTTTTAAAATTTTTTTTTCAGCTTTCTTGTGCTTTGAGGATTTATGAATTTACTTATTCAGAAGGTCCCCCACTAAAATCCCAATGTGACTTTGCATATCTGAGTAGTTCTACTAATATCATCAAGATTACTCACCATCTGAGAAGCTATATGTGTGCTTTGCTGAAGGAGAGCTCAAGGGTCTCATCTGTGAAAATCAAGCACTCTCTGGGCTATTGACTAAACATCACCTGCAAGGATTTGCTCCTTTTCAGAGTCATGACCCAGGAAGACCAGCAAATATTCATCTCCAGCTAATGTGGAAGAGGGAAGGCTCAAGGCTGAGGATTGAGTCTGCTAACTGTAACCTAAAATGTAATCTCTGAGCTCCTAAATGCTTATAGGTATCAAACTTACTTCATCAGTTCCAGAAAAACATTACCACTTCTGCTAGACAGAAACAGGCAGACAAAACCTTGCTTTTTTATCTGTTTATGAACCTTGAAGCCAGAAGACAGGCACAACCTTGTTAGGGATTTTGAAATTAGGACTGGGAAAAAAATGCTTCTTCTGGATTGTTGTATGCATAAAAAACCCAACAGCATGATACCTTGTGCTCCCCATGTACCCTGAGATTCGGAGATTTTTAAGCTGGTTCCCCCAGAGCTCCAGGATTTCTACCACTATTTCTGAATTCCCTCAACATTGATACTCAGTTTTCTTGGTGAAGGAAATAGTTGGTGGCAATTCTACAGCTTCCACTTACTCCTATAATTTTAAAAAAATGTTGAGGGCAATTCTCATCATATTTTAAGAATTTAAAGTGGGTCAGCTTTTGGTCTACATGGATTGATGGAGCCCTTTAAATAGGCTCCAGCTATATCACGTTATTAATCACTGTAGCAGACAAAAAATATATTGTTTCCTTGCTGAGAATAGCATGTTTTCCTTTGCTTATGAATTGATCCCTGAAAGGTTCCTCATGGGAATATGTTTGTTCTTTCTTTCTTTGCTTCTTTCTTTCCTTCTAAGGCAAAATGGCTTTAAACTACAGATGTGCTAATCTGTAGGAAACTCCAGAACTCATTGATCCATAGGCAGCGTAGGTATTAATCTACCTGGGCTGGGAGACTAAAAGTATGAACTATTAATTAAATCGCCTTGGGGTTATTATTCAAAACAGCATTGTAAGCAGCGATGGGCAAACTTCTAAATGTTTTTATAGTGACTTCAGATGAACTTCCTAAATTTCATAGACTGATCTGCTCATTGGAAGCATGCATAAGAGGGAAAAATACTTAGAGGCAATATTTTAAGTTAGACCAATAAGGTCAGTAATAAAAAAAGAGAAAATATTTAGAAAATTAATTTTAGCCTTGTTTCTGAGACTCAATACACATTCCAAATACATTTAAATGTATCTATAAGAGAAAGAATAGGTGTTTGGACAGTTTTCCAAATATTCCTCAAAGAAAAATGCAAAATTTATTAATAAATTTTATTTTCAAAATTACTACTTAGTGTTTTGCAAAATTGGTAACAATGTCAATGCAATACTTTTTTTTATACTTCTCACAGCATTTATTTCTTGTTGCTTTCAGTAAATGAAAAGACCTTCGTAAACTGACACACATGATGATACTGGCAAATCCCTCAGGATCATTTCTTTTGTGACACCAACAAAATAGAAGTGTGGAGAGATAGTGTGTGAGTACAGATTTTGTACATCAGCTTCCATGATACATAAATCGACCTATAAACTGTATATATTCATGTATCTCCCCCTCCCTGCTCTTTGTTCTTTGCTTATTGTTTATTTTGCCAATGCAGTAAAACTGCTGGATGACACAAACTTATTCTACCGGGCTTTAAGCTCAGCAAGGGCACAGAAAAATCATCCTACAATGCAGAGCCCCATTTAATTTATGTTGCCTCTACCTGAGGCTTGTTACTGTGTTAACAGCACCTATGTCTGTCTATTCTGCCGCTTTTGATCATCTCAAAGGGCAGGAAGGAGCAAGAGAATGCACAAAAATTTGTCTTCCCAGTATATCATGAAGACATAAATTCTGATTCAAAGCTGTTAGAGGCTGCCTATTATTGTACTACCAAATAATGGAGCTTCTTCCTGTGAAGTGCTTCTGGATGTGATGGCACGAGAAATAATGTGACATTACTTGAGTAAACGGGTGGATAAACAATTGCCATGATTTCTGTCAGGGTTTTAAGGGTGGCCTGCATGCACTTTGGTCATGCAGTTTCTGCTGCAGCTTGGCACTGTTCTAGCTCTAACATTAATAGATCCCTCTTAGATCTAGCAGCCAGATGGTCAGCAGTTGTGAACTACTTACTGAACTGCTCTTGAAGTTATGCCAGGATATTTGTATACACATATTCTTTCTGCAAGCCAGGGCTATAAGGTCATAGGAAGAACAAGGTCAGAAGTGATTCGTCTCATGTTTTCGGGGGTGTGTGTTGGCCTGAGTGGCCACACACGGTTGCTGAGCAGCAAACAGAAGAAATGCAGATAATAATTCATAACAAGCCAGCTATTAATTGAATTTTTGAGTCTTCTTATGTTTGCAAATTGTCCATGAACAGACCCTGATTTTCTGGAATGCATTTGTTACTCAGAGTTATTTGCTGACACAGGAAACAGAAACCACAGAAATGCTGGCTGGGGCTTACCCTTATTTCTTAAAGGCTAAGCAGAATAGCCATCAACTAGGCACTTACCATGAGGCCTGGTGACAGAAAAATGGAGTGTAAAGTCAAAATATAGGAGGCTGAAAGATAGCGATAACCATCATAAAAGAGTTTGCAGCCTCTTGACCTCAGCAATATTACCAGCTACATGCCATAACTTGATCTTTGGCATTAAACACTCTGCTGAGTAGGTGTTTGCTGTGTTACCACCTTCCAGGATGTTTTTTGCAGCTGTCTTAACCCTTGGGCTGCTGCCATGGTCCTCCTATATCTCTTCCTCTTGACATGTTCCCAACTCTTTAGGTATGTTTTTGCTACAAAACCTTCTGAAAGAAACTTGGAGCTCCTTCCCAAACATTTCATGAATAATTTGAAGATAAAGATAACCTTGTAAGTGTATTTGTTCAACCATTTTGATCAACCATTTTCATCCACACTATAATTTTTGCCTGCCTCTGCTGCTTTTATCTTGGAACATGCGCATTTACAGTTATGTCCTGAAGCGCTTACAGTCTGAAGATAGAAGAGGATAAAGAACAATAGGGAACATAACTTCTGTACTTCCTTTTTGGCATGCGTGGGGTTCACCTTAGAACTTCAAGCCTTTGCCTTAAACCTGTAACATCCAGGATGGCCTCAGACACCTTTAGGGGCCAGTTTGCTAAATACCTGCTGTGATGCCCCTACTTCAGAGGAGCACAAAAGACAGCGCTACTCGCTCACAATCTCTGCCATTTAGAAACTTGACATTGCCATAGTTACAAATTTGAAAATCACTTTCAATTTTTATTTCTCACTCCTTTTCTTTTCATATCTGAGAACACAGACTAAATTTCCACCCTCCCTTTCCTTTTTTTTTCTTAATGTTGAACTGGAAATCATTTTGAGTAGCTCCATTTTCAGTGCATATTTCTGGCCTAGCATAAAACTAATGAATAGCTCATTTGTGAGAAGTGTAGGCAGAAGGAATGTGATTGCAGGCAAATTTCACTAGGAACTGAAACAAACGTTCACAGAGAATATTTTCCGGCGTTCAGTCACACTGGCTAACCATTAATTGATGGGAATAAGTGTCTCTAGTTAAATGCAGTATCTAAGTAACTGAGCTGTATAACACACATTGCCGCGTTGCACTTATCATATTGCTTCCACATGTGAGCAGAGAGGCTGTGTGAAAAGCAGCTTCACAGGTGCAGTGCATGGTGGTCTAACAAGTGCAAGAAGCCTTTGAAATCTCCTGTCCCTCGTCTTCTCCCCATCTTCAGAAAAGAATCCTAAAACAGAAGGGATAGTGTTGTGGGAGTTTCTTGTTTATTTGTCCTTTTAGAAAGGATTTAGGGGTTAAAATGGATGAAAAGAATAATACAAATCAATGTAGTTATATTATTAGAGTATCATACCATGATATCATCATAGAATAGGTGAATTTTGCCCTCAGAAAAGGTCTTTTCAGTTGGGCTGGTCCTTAGGTTAGGTTTGCACAGTAAAAGCATGATCCCACTTTCTCATTCAGTCACAGTGAAGCTGCCTTGAAGCCAATTACTGCCTCCTGGTCACTTGCCACTGCTTGTCAGGAATGAGCATAGAAGGCCAGGAAGACTAAATATACCCCCTTTAGAAACCTTCATGGCTTTCCAGTTCTCACTGTGGCATCTGTGATTCCATCACAGGTATGTTGCTATTTGATGATCAATACTAATTAGGACAAAGTATTTTTCCTTTTCCTTTGTCTGACAGTGAATCCACCATAATGAAGAAACCCGAAAACAGCCACTGGAACAATGGAAATGGGTTTCTGTGCTTAGGGGAGTGTGTGGTAGTAACCAGAAGCAGTATAGTGTAGCTGTCTGCTTTCTTTTATGATTTTCAAAGAAAGCTAGACTCATCCTCATGCCAGCTACTAATGTTCTCTGAAGACAGAGCCAGTGGAGTGAGACACGCTGCTCCTGTGCCTCAAGTTACCTTATCAGCTTCTACTCTTGATCCCTGGGATGCAAGGGAATTTCTAGCATAAACCTTAAGCACTCCCACAAGCCACCAAGTCATCTTAAATGCAGAAATTATTAAGCTTCTTAATTTAGAGACTTTACTTCTTAAGCCTGAATCTCTCTCCAGAAAGTGGGTGAGAAAAGTCAAACATTCATTAGAATAGTCACTTATCTGACCGAGTTCAGCTTCACTGTAAATAATTTTTCTCCTTTTTCATGAATGCTTGCCCAACTCTCTGCTCTCTCCATTTTTGGAAAAACTTCTCCAGAATTTGAAATTTTAGGAAAAATGTAAGAGTGTGTGCAAATTAATAAAGTCTGGAGTTATAGTAAAATACATACCTTTCATGGACTCAGGCAGGATGATCCCACAACTGATTTACCTTGAAGAACTTCTGTACCCTAACCTTGGCTCAGCAAGTGGGACATTGGACTACTCTACATCACCTCAGCTTGCTGGGCAAAACATAATCCATTAATTACTTGGAATAGTGTCAGGAAATACAGTATTCCTGGTCTGAAACTGGTATAGATGGCATCAAAGTATTATTGTTGTGAACATGAAAAAAATGAATACAGTAAATCTGCCACATAAATGCCATCTCTATTACCTTATGGGATACCTTCCTTGAGTTTTATGCTCACACATGTAGTACTGCATATTAAACTTCCAACAGCAATGTGCATGTGTTTTTCTGCTTAGGTTTAGCAAAGTATTTTCTTTGCCTTGCTCTGTCACCTTATCTTTTACTGATTCCCTTCTTTCTTATTCGTTGCACTTATTGTTCTTCATTTCATTCTTACCTGCTTAGATAGTCATCTGACCTAGTTTTAAGATATGGATTACAGCAAATCCTATAATGTAAGTATTCTTGCTTTTCTGTATTCTGCTCTGTCATCTGTGTTTTGCTGGGATTTTGGATACTGGGGCTGGCTTTGGTTGAGAGAGCTTCTGTGTCTCTGAGACTTATCCCCTAAGTAACTGGGATCATGCTGTAAGCAACTTTGTTCTCCGAGTTCTTGGGTACCCATTATCTCACTGCTTCAAAAGCAGACTTAATTCTTCAACCTCTGAAGATAACTTTGTCTTTAATTATTCAGTCAGAAACTCCCACTGAGGTGAATGGGGGAGGAAGAGGGAAGGTCCCTGTATATTTTAAATCAGAAATGCCTGTTTGAAAGATTTCTGGTTTTGCAGTGTTAACTCACTCTGAGTAAATAAGCAATTAAATGGGAAAGAAGCAATCTCTTAACATTATTGGGTTAAAAAGCCAGCAGAGATTTGTTCTGATGCAAATCCCTCTGCCAGTTTAGCAAGACTGGCAGTATCTGAGAACATTAATAAATAAAAGCAAACATGAACATCAAGGAAGAAAATGATCCTTCCTTCTTTTCCACTCTGTGATGATGAATTAAAATTAGAGTTGAAGAAAATCAACAAAGGGTTTTGTTAGTGTCCCAGCCCTAGAAAAGGTGTTGGATCATCAGGTGCCTTAGTTCAGCTTTTGATCTGTGTTTTTCTTTGTTTATGAAGCTCTCAGCTTACTTTTGTTTAACAGCTGGTAATCAAGTATCGTGTCTGATGCTGACTGCTCAGTGCTGTGGCTGATTTTCATGCCCTGTCTTGCCCCAAGACTTGCTTACTGACCCATATATTCCTTTGTAGGAATGCACCTGGATTTCATCTCCCATTTTCACACTTGCATAGTTTTTTCTTTTGCAGGGTAATGGCTGTTTATAATTGCTATGTGACATACAGTCTAGAGGTCTATCCCAATGTGAAAGTTATATACATCACATTTTCATGTACGAATTTCTATTTCTGTATGCAAGGATGTAGCAATGGGGTTTAACTATTGTTACTACAGGATTTTTAAAAAGAGAACAACTTGTAGAAGGCAGTGAGTAGGAGTTCTTCATTTTAAACCACAACTTTATGGAAACAGCTAGCCTAAACTACAGGAATCTCTGGCCAACAACTGTGATCACACAGCTAAAGAGATTTTTATTTTCAAGTCTCCAATTAACAATCAAAAAGACTGAGGAAATGAGAGGGGTAAAATAAGGAATGAGAGTGCGTGCCTGCCTGAAGCGTGGTACCCCTGAACACTGGGCCAGGGCACTGTTGTGGCACTGGCTACTCCCCCTGCCATCCAGAAAGTGCCTCACAGTGGTGCTGGGGCTTTTGTCAGTCTCCTGATGCTTGTGAAAGGAGTATATACACAGACACATTTTTCCAGGCAAGGCAGTTGTACCAGACAAAGTGTGCCATTGAAATACAGGACAGGTGGCAGGTACAAAAACCTATGAATATATTATTTCTTCTCTGCACACACTCACATATGGAAAAAAGAGGGAAACTTGGAAGTACCATTCCCCCAGAAAAACCCACAAAGATAGAAAACTGCTACTTTCTATCCAGGAATTTATTATTTTTTTTAGACTCAAATAGAGGAGATTACAACAAAGAACATCTCTAAAATAAACAGTTCTAGTGTAAGCAGCACAAATGGGCAACATGTATGTGTTCTCTGAAGAATAATGTACAGCTACCATTCCAGATCTCCTGAGTTTTTTAATCTGAACCCTAGAGCTGAATTGCTGCATGGCTGTGAGCAAAACACTGTGGGATAGATTTAACTTGCTCTCTGTCTGGCAGTGCTGGGGAGTTAGCATCTTGTTGTGAGTGCAAGTAGCTGAGGATGGAGTCAAGCAGACATGTCCATCTTTTATCCCAAGGTGAGGGTACTCTTCTGCTTGCAGATCAGAGTCCCAAGGGCTTCCAGTCTTTATAGAACTAATAAAGGACTGGTGTGTCAGCCTTATTGCTTGCATGCTTTTTATTCCTATGTATATTTTTTTATGCTTTGGATTAAAAATAATCCCATGAATAATGTACATACAGTACTTCAAAACAGCTGCATTTCCTAGCCTGCACCTGTGTCTTCCTACTACCTATGGCTACCAAAATTATTTTATTATTGGCTTGTGGTTATTTGGCTTTGTGGTTAAAGAGGAAAGCCTGGCATTCCATGCGAAAGCCTGGTTTCCTCACAGAGAGCTTGAGTTTTCAGTGTTTTCATGTTACAGTATTCCTGACTGAACACTTACTCTTTCAAAAACAAGTTTACTTGAATTAATATGCATGCCAGTCCCAATATAACTGTAATCAGCTTTTTTTAATTTCAGAAAAAAAAATTCATTTATTTTTAGAGAAATTGCTTGATACTTGAACAGTTCTACCGATGCTAGGAGAGTCCCCAACCTAAAATACATGTCTAAATACTCATACAATTTTTGCTTAAGCAAATATTTTTTCACAGTCAGGCAACACTTACTAACCAACATTTACTCAAATCAATATATTTTAATTGAAACTAATGGCAGATAGCTTAAACCAACAGAATTTTCACTGAACTAAGTACATTAAATCAATACATTGCCAAAACCTGTGAGATTTTGCATAAAAGGTATTTTTATTCTTAGCTAAATTAATTTATTGAAACAAATGAATATTAACAGTAATCAAAATACTGACATTCAGACACTGCTGCATCAGTAGCATTCAGAAAACTTGAGGCAAACTTACACAAAGCCATATAGAATACGGAGTTAACTTGCTGAAAGTGAAGAAATAAAAGGCCTGGGGTTGATTTTTTCTCTTTGCTAAACTATTTGTCTCATTTTGGGTGAAGTCCTTAGAGGACTAATTTAGGCCTGGACTTTCCCAGCTGACACCAGCACAGTAAGCCAGGCTCCTTTCTGCTCAGCCATGCTCCACATGCAATCACCTGGTGGAGGTGACTCAGTATATTGATTATTCTGGGAGTGTACAAGCAAACGGCCATTTCAACCAAGTAACTCAAGTTTGGTGAAATCTGTCATTAGTGGCTGATATTGCAAAATTTGTCAACCCAAGTGAGAATGAGGTACCTCGATACCCACAGAGATCAGCACACCTCTTATCTATCCATAGATAAGGTCCCTGTATGCAGAACAAGGACAGCGCCCTTCTTCAAAATGTGCCTTCTTTTACTCCAAGCTTTTGGGCTGGGGACCATCTCTGTCTTTCTGCTGAGACAACACATCACAACAGGGTCTCAGTCACAGTTATTATGACAGCAGCCGATTGTAAATATAGAATTGGAACAATTGGTGTCTCAAGTGAGAAACTGATAGCATTTACCCATCTGCTGGATTCCTATTTCCAGCAGGAGATACACAAGAGCATAGACACTACTGTGCATAGGAGCGATGACACAAAGACAACTGGGTGGGATGGAGGCTGGCACAAGGTCATCTGTTTTGGTATTCAGTTACAATTACAGCATAATTAGTCTACTAATTGCATGCCCAAGTTTAGTCGATGAATTTGTATTTGTAATTATGGCTTATTGAAAAGCACTGTGTTTTCAATGCTTGCCTCTGTTTTCATGAGAGAGTGAAATTTTCTTCTTCCACTCCCCTTGTGTTGATTGCACATGCAGAAATGTAAAAGATGACCATAACACATGCAGGCAAGTATGTCAGACCTTTGCAAAAATAGCAGCCAAACTATAACCATCAGTTCTGCAATCCCATCTCTGGGAGTTCCTGGCTTCAGGTGCAGCTTTGTTGGCTTCACAGAAACCTGTGCAGTGTCAAGGGCCACCCTTGCTTATAGAATCATGCTGGGGGATGCAGAAGTCTTGCTAATCAAGTTATCACCTGTTGAAAATGGCCTCTCAAAAAGCAGCCTCCATCTTCTGCAAAGACGTTTTCCAGTTCCAGATGCAAAAAATTCTGCAACTGCCCCAATAACTTTGCAAAACTCTTCCCTGATCTTTTTCGTGTGAAGTGAGTGAGCAGAAGCCACTAAAGCGATGTCATTTCTTAAGCAGAAGCATTGTCTTTCTTACAATCTACAGGGAAAATACTTCTTCCTTTTCTTCCATTTAGTTTTCCTGTATCCAGCTGAGAAGCATAAACTAAGTACTAAGGAAAGGACTTATCCTGTAAGAACAATCTTGGATGATGCTTTAAACAATGTAAAGCTTTGTTTTTACTTGATAAACCTTCATAAAACCCCTACATTCTTTGAAGTTTTGAAGAGTTGCCAAGAGTTTCTGTCCCATGAGAAGGCAAGGTGGCAGCCACATGACATATGTGCAGGATTTTACGCATTCTACAAGAGGTAAGAGAATGTGTCTCACTTTCAGAGAGATGCCACTGTATTTATAAGATGGTCTGTACCAGGGGAGAATCAAACTGAAACTTGCAGCCTGTGCATTCTGTAACAGTTTGCTTTAATTAAAATTAGACATGTTCCTAAGCAGAACTCCAGATCAAAACATACTCTTCAAACTTTGGGGAAAACAGACAATGGAGTAGCACTTTTTTTTTTTTTTTAATCTAGCTTCCTTAAGAAAAAAAGAATTGATTGCACAAAAACTTGGTGCTGACAACTGGGGAGCTATAGACTCCAAGTTCCTTGAAAACTAAGTAGATGGACCATACTATTTCATTTTCTATGTATCCATTCCCCATGATTTATGATTCCCACAGACCAAGATCTGAAAACTCAGGCCAAAATGCTGAAATGAAGAGCAGAGGAAGTAAACAACATTGACATTTCAGAGCAAAACCCTTTCAAGCTCAGTTATCCCTGTTGTTAAGGAAGTTACTGATGTAAGGGACACTTTTGGAATGAAAGGACAAATAAAAAAGTACCTTTTAGGAGGAGCATGAAGCTGTTGATTCTTTCGAGAAACATATTTGATATCTTATCTCTGCTCTTGCTTGGTTCAGCAGAGATCTGAAAAGTTGTTAACTGGAGAAAGAGAACAAAAAAAGCCATTAAAAAAACACCCCGAAAGCCACACCGCAAAGCTAAACAAACAAATCTCAGACCAAAAGCAAACTTTCATAGATTTCAGAGGACATCACAGTTGACAATTTTCATCTGAATGTGGTTGGTTCCTTCTCTGCGTATCTTTGGTCAGCAGTGTTTCAAATCTGAGAAAAAATGTCTTCTCGTCCATGTGCTGTGAAATAGATGAAAGTATCTGAACGAGGAGGCAGGACTCATTCTGTCATCTAGCCTTGCCTGTTATACTGTTTAGGTTTCTATGCACTTTGGAGTCCTAATTACTTAGCCAAACCATAGACCATATCCTTTAAATAAGTAGCAATATGCATTTAACAAGTTCCTTCACAACTTAACAGTCAAGTGCCATTACTTATTTAACAAGTAAGTTAATTGAGATGTTGCACACAGCGCAATCCCCTCGTAAATTCAATTAATCCCTCACAACTGGCTCAGACTTGCTGCCCTTCAATACTTGCACAGAGATTTAGAAAAGGTTTATTTATTTATTTAGTGAGGAGATGAAAGGGAGGGAGAGGTGACTAGTCTCTTGCTTTGGCTAGTCTTTGTGAAATGGTCATGATACTTGACAATTTTATGAACTGCATTGTATAGGATACGCTGTCAGCCTGAGCATCTCAGTATCTCATTCATGCTCATGCAGTTTGCACCTGTGTCAGTTGTAGTTAATTACCACACAGTGGTACTGTGTGGATGGATAAATGTACAAAGCCTTGAGATATAAAATATAAGTTCAGAGTTTGTTAATTATGAATAATAGATTAGGATTGCTTTGGTTGATCTGATTTTGTGGGGTTTTGTAGTATCTCTCATTTTTAATACAGTCTGTAAGATACAAACTCTCTACCCCACACATAACATAGTCTTGTCTTGCTGGATCGTCCTAAACACAGGTTGAAAAGAGAAAAGTCTTGCTAGCACAGAGAATCAGCACTTTTTAATTACCCTATTTTGTGGTACAGGGTGGGCTGGTGAGCTGGTGGGCTGACCTATAGCAGGAAGTCAGCACTTTTTGAGTGAGTACCAGCATATTTTTGCATTTGTTTGCTTCAGACTTATATTCTCTTTCAAATGGATCAAGTTACCTTTCTTTGGATCTTTAGCTTTGTCCATTAGTACATCCCCAAAGAGTATTTTGTCAAACAAAGCAAAACACCTTGAAGACAATTCTAAGTTTTTTGAGAGTTACAGCCCATACTTTGTTTATGTGTAGTGATTATTTATTGAGTTAGCACTCCTAAAAGGCAGATCTGGATACCAGAAAAATGCATTAGATAATTGCTACTTGGTTTGCTCTCCTATTATTTTGTGGTATTTTATACTGTCTTAATGGCATCACCTGAGATTCTTTGGGCACAGAAATATTTTAAACTGTGGTCGTTGATAAATATTCAGGAAGTGCTTTTCAAATTCCCATAGTAAGAAGCTCTGTTGAAAATGTTCTTATGTCCAGGTTGCTGTTCTGGATAACAGACTATCAAATGACTATATAAATCTTACAGCCATAAGAAATATTGGGGAAAGAGATTATGATTATTGTAAACCTAAATCCTACAATGAACAAATGTTTCCATTTAATCTTTCTGACTTACTATACTTTGAAAATTAGAAAATATTTTGCCATGTGATGCTTAGAAATATTTTCTTAGGTTATGTTCTCAGTCAGAGGTTTGCTAAGAATCACTTCTGTCTCCAAATATCACTCTCTTTAAGAATCCTGAGAAGGACTCCTGGATTTAGAACATGTTGACAAGAATAAAAGCACATTGAAATGGTCAAAGGCCCAATAACACCTAACTCACTTCCACTATAAGGAGATAAATATCAACTATGAGAATGCCAAGAGTTTCAACTTCAAGAAATAAAATACTGTATAATTTTCACGTGTCCATAACAGAGCATGCTGTCAGCACCTGAGGGAGTCAAGAAAGCTTCAGGTATTTAGAGATCTGATGGCCAAGGAAGGCTAGCTCATCTTCTTAGATAGTTTTAGTAAGAACAATGCTGGAATAGCACAACGGATTATTCAGACACCAAACTGATGCTATCAATGATTTTTCATTACTCTACACGCCTCTTTTGGAACCAGTGCTGACCACACAGCTTAGTATAATTGAGAGGCTGAGCTCTATTTCCATTTGATATTTTCCCTGCTGTTTCAATAATATTCACATACAATAGGAGGAGATAATAATACAAAATCTATATTACTCTCAAAACCATCTTTTTCTGTCTAAATCCATTGTACTCTTTGGGAGCTAGTTAGCTAATTATTAAAACAATATCTAAAAATAATCAACTTCCAGAAAAATTGGCAGGCCAAATTCAGTTCCCATTCATCCCCAGACAGCACCCGTGCATTGTAGTGTATGAGGGAGGATTATAGAAAACAGTGTCAAATTATTACTTTTCAACAGTGGATAATTCATGTGTGGGTTGTAGGAAACAGCCTAATGGCTTTACAGCCAGCCATTACACTCTTTACCCCCTCTTTATCTTGTTCTTTACTTGCCAGATTCATGCACAGCATGTGCTATAGGAGGACCTGGGTATCCTTGCAAGACCTCTTTCATCTCTCATTGCAGATAGGATCTGCAAAGAAGGAGTACCACATTATTTTAACACAAAGACAACTGTCACATTATTTCCCCAGTGGCCAATCACCCTGCAGGGGACAACTTCATCTATATTGTACCTGCTTAACATACTTCATTAACTCTGCCAATTACCAGCTACCTCAGCACCTTTTCTGTTGGCATTACACAATTTATTCTTTCCATGTCCCAAACAGTACCACAGCTCCTACTGCTTCATAATCCTAGTAAGGAGATATTAATCTTAGAAATGTGTATTAGAACAATTAAAATAGATTTTCAAGATGGTTTATGGCTTGTTTTTTCATGGTGTTCAGCACCTACTACTATTTTCAAATTTTAAATATAAGGGAGAGTTCCCTCTAAAAAGCAGACATATGTCTTTTAGAGGGGACTATATTTTTCTTTGACAGAGACTTTCCATAGAAGTTCTCACTGCCAAGTACAGCAGCAAACTTTTCTAGTTTAACATACTCTTTCAAGATAAACTTTAAAGGTAAATAAACAGAGACTTGACTTTAGTCACCTCATTGAGGCCTGTTACACTAGGAGCTAAGGAGCGTATTTACCCTGGGCTCTTTCTGCAGGCATCGGAGACAGACTTGCTCTTCTGAATAGAAATTCAGCCTACCTGAGCCAAACTATACTCACTGACTTGTGTGAGATTCTGCTCCTTGCCACGGAGCCTTAGTTAAGTGGCTTTTCATTAAATGTGTCACTTAGAATATCCTTGTGAGAAGCAGGACTTTTGGTTTTATGGAGACAGTTCAAGAGGCTGACGTTTCAGCTGGCTGCAATGGCCAGCAGAAAGGTGGGTTTGGATGAGGAGCTAGAATTTGGGAATGGGGGTAAGGTGACATTAAGATTGGGTCTCTAAACACAGGAACAGATATGGAACAGGAGGAAGGGGGCTTGAGAGTTCCAGGGCAGCAAAGCTGCGGGAGGCTGCACGGACAGAAGGTGTAAGACTAGAAAGAGCATTTGTTTGAGCTAGCACTTACCAGTGTATGAAATTGTCTGCTTGAATATTAAGCTCTGCTTATGCTAATCAGCTTCAGTGTATGAGCCCAGATCACCAGAGAAAGGAGCCTTGTTGGGGGCAGTGTTGGGTACGAAAGGGTGCCGCTCACAACTGTGCACAATTTCACAATTCCCCACCACCGCTGTGGGGCAAGAACAGAATTACAGGACTGCTCCCTGCTTCCTTCACCCACCCTCTTCTCTTTCTCTCTCTCTTTTTTTTTTTTTCCTTTTTTGNTTTTTTTTTTTTTTTTTTTCCCCTCTACCTGGAATATGACAGGTTTCTTCAAAGGACACTTTTGAAACTAAGAAAACCTGTATTTTCACAGAAAAAAAATCGAACAGTAAATGACCTAATGCCTGTTACAAAGACATCTGATTAAAGCAAATTCAACATACAGTTTAGAACAGACTAGCATCAAACGTTCTGAAAGGGAACAGATGAACCAAGAAAATTGAAAGTCAACGGAAATCCTAAATACCTCCTGATTACATGGAGTTTTCCTAGTCATTTTTCAAAAGGAGCAAGGGACATCTGATCGCTCAGCTCCTGCTCTAATTAGGTTGAAAGGCAAATCCTTCAGAAAAGGGAAGCATGGCTTGAGGTTACCCACTGCAGTTGTGTAGTCTGTTGTGAAGTTGAAGGTTTCTGCATGCTTCAGCTTTCCAAATTAATATTTCTTCCAACTGAATATTCTTGCTGCTTCTCCTTTTCTCTTCATGTTTTCTTTTTTTCTATGTGAATCAGTATTCTTCTTCCAGATGTAGCTGCTGCATACTTCTGCAGGTATTGATCAGGGCAGTCTCTGTGACCAGTTGGAGAGAAAATGACATTACCTGTCATCTTTTCCCATGCTACAGAATTGTAAAATGCGAGGTTTCAGTACATCAATTAGCTTCAAAATACTATAACAGCATATTAAGAAACAGCAGATACCTACTGCCATATGCTACATTTGTGCCTTCACTACCCCTCAAGACACCTCTGGGGGCATTATAGCATTCCAAGTACAGTTGGAATATGTGTATAGCCTAAATATGTAAGGAAGAAGGGTCTCCGTAGTAAGGATGTGTCTGCAACAAATGAACATTTTTTTTTAACACTTTCTTACTTAATACTGCTGTCTGGGCTAAGACTCCTTTTAAAATTGGTAGGAAAACCAGTCAAAGCGAATTCTCTAATTGCAGCAGAAATAAAACCTTGTGATTCTCTGATGTGCCCATAACTTGAATTTTTGAGTTAATGCAGGAAGGGTTTAGGGACTTGCAATACGCCAAACTACTTCCACTTCTGTAAAAGCTGTTTGTTCACGGCCAGGTGTAGTACATTTCTTTTTCCCTTTCTTTTTTTTTCTCCCCTTAAATAAAAATGAACACTGTGCAAACACCAGCTGACTCCTTTTTAATCTGTCAGCACATTCTTTACATCTGTGCATAAACATTATTATCACAAACTCAGAGTGTTACTGCAAAAATTATCAGAGTCCTCAAAATGTACTCTCTGCAGTCTCCATTGGAATTCAACTTGAATGCGTTAATGTGAGAACAAGCAAGCTCTAGGAGGAAAAAAAGAAAGGCTTTTCATTTTCACAGAAGGTTAACCAGGGTTTCCTTCACTACCATGTGCATGCACAGGGTAAATATTTTGTACTTAGTACAGTATTGTCTTTTGACATATAGTTCGCCTCAATAATGTTTCCTATTGTGTTCACTTAAAATATTAACCATTGATGAAAAGACATGGTCTGAGGGAGAATGATACAGGAGATGGCATTTTTTCAGAGATTTTTAAAGATTACCATTTAGAATAGAACCTCTGGCTAGGTATTAGTGTGTCTGTATGTAGGAAAAAACCACAGTCATATTTTTCATGTTTATAGAGATGACCTTTTATGTTATAGTACAATGCTTTGAAGCACAGTTATTTTAATTGCTTTGTATGCCTATTGAGACCATTCTGCATGTCACTTTGTTATATATAGCACTGAGTCACATATGTTTGGTCAATGAATCCTTTGCTGCCTTGATATTTATGTTAAACTCTGAGCAGGAGTTGTGGAAACATTGTACTCTGGGTTTTGCCGTAGGTGTTTTTTGTTGTTTAGGTTTTTTACTGTCACTCTAGTTATATACCTAATGAGGTGACAGGAAGAATTAAAAATGACAGATTGTTTTGGCTGCAGTGGGGCTGGCTGAGCTATATTTTCCTGTAATACAGCTCAATAAACCCAGCTTGTGGAAAACCCTCTGCATGTGATTCATTGCTGCAGCAAGGGTCCGGATGGAGGTTTAAGGAAGAGTGGTGGCTGGGCTGGGCCGCATGGATGGGGACTTGGCACCCCATGGCACCAGCAGCTCTGGGGATACACGGGGCTGGTCCGGCCACCAAGGACTGCTCCCAAAAACATCTAATTAGAAGTTGTGAGGGTTGGCTATGGCACACTTATTTCGCTGCAAACACTTTGTAACACTGTAGTTTCAGTCCGTAATGCCTCTGAAGTGTGGCGGCACCTTCTCCAGACAGACCCTTGGAGCTGGGAAGCGCTGGGAATGCAGTGGTGTAAAACAGCCATTGCAGGGATTCGAGGCAGCCTCTGTGTCTGTGGCAATAAACGTCTCAGCATCCACGTGCCATTTTGCTGCTGTATTCCTGGTGGAAGCATAAAAGGTATCAGAAGAGATTCCTCAGAACAGAATGGTTAACTACAGGTGTTAGACTGATAGCTGGTGTAATTAAGAAAAAAGATCTGTCATTTCACAGACTGTGCAGAATAAATTCTAGATATCCGTGCATAATCTTTCAAAGTGCCTTTATCTCCAGAGCCAGAAAGGGTGACCACAGAATACCCTGAACCCAATTATGTACTTTCTGATTATCATATTTTTATTTCTCAAGACACAGGGCTAATAAGAAAGATCAAAAAATGTTTGAACCAGAGTAATTTCAAATGTCAAGAACTAGTTATTCTTATAACAAGCTCCCAGGTCTTGGCAATGTAAGCTGTTCTCTGTTTGGTTTGATTCCTCTTGGGGAGTGGAAACAAGGGACTAAGAGATTTGAAGTGACTTTGTACTGTGGAATCAACACATGCTTTTGAGACCTGCATTTGACACTGGTTTTGAGGTGGTTTGTTTCTTCTTATTTTATTGTATTTTATTTTGATTTATTTTATATTATTTTATTTTATTTTATTTTATTTTTGGAGTTTGGGATAGTGGAGTGATGTTGGTTTGATTGGTTTTTTTTCTCTCAATTTTTTCTTTTTCTTTGTTTTTTTAATATAGTTTCCCAGAGAGGAAACTGCAGAGGAATTTCAGCCTATCACCATCAGGGAGTTTCTGTTCAGTTTTTGGATCAGAATAACTCAATCAGGTAAGAGTCTGCAGGAAGGATGAATCCAAAATACAAAATCCACATCAGAAATTTACTTTAGGAGGAAAAGGAATGTTGCCAATAAAATGAGCAATAAATGGGGGAGAGCAAAGAGGTGGATTCCTCTGCAGTAGGAAATAAAACAAATTTCTGCTTTCCAAATGATTATTTGAAAAAGGATTCAGAGGGTACCTGACTTTTTTCTCCTTTACAGTTCCTCATGTTCAAGGAGCCGTGCACACATGGATGTTAAGGAAAACCATGTGCTTTCCCACAGATGATGTTCTGCACATATAATTTCCTACAGGGGAGAAAATAGCTTGAGCCTGTCTCTGTTTTGGCTAGAAGACATAAAGGTATCTGTTGTGGCCTGCTTTCTTGAGATGCTGAGTAGCCATAAATTCAGATGAAGTCGGGGGAGCCATACATACCAATCCTATGTTTTCAGAGACGGAGCTGGTTTGGTTCTTTGTTCTCCAGCTGGCTCACCAAGAGAAGCACCATGGAGGTGCCAAGTGTTCCACCCTCCCAACCAGGGGTAAAGTCCTGACCCTGTCAGACACAGGAACAGGATAATTAAAATTAACCACTCTATAATGAGAAGGGCAGCTTTGCTCCAATCAGGGCGTGGGTGAAAAAGAGTAAGTGAGAAGTTTAATTTGGAGTTCATCCCTATGCTGGCAATTGAATTCACTAGTTATTTGGGTCTCAGACAAACTAGCCAATTCTGAAAAGTGAAAACAAAGACGGAAAAATACTGGAAGTAATCATGCAAAGTAGAATTCTGAGGGTAGCTTCAAGAGAACAAAACAAAACTTTTCACTGAGATCAATCATGTTAGTTCTGTCCTTTTTTTTTTTTTTTGTCCTAATTATCAGTGCCAAGCAGGAATCACAGATTAGACACTATTGAAGCTATTTTTAAGTTTAGCTTATTGAAACCTGTTCTTTTCAATGAATCTGCTCAGAACAAACTTAGCTCTTAGATTCTCTGCTATATTGCTCACAGTATCCTGAAAGGAAAGGAGCAGATGCGGATAATTCCTCTCGGGACCAAGATCATTGCAAGGAGTTCAGAGACTCACATGCACACATTAAATTAGTCAGGAATTTGAAGGTGGGGTGGAGGGGATCTATTTCTTGATTATGCAAAAAATTTGCTGCTCAGGGTTTTTTCCCAAAACTCTTTGGATTTGGGAGTCCTTTTCTCATTGTGAGGAGATGACGGGCTAAAGACTCCTTTTGCTCTAATGTCATTTGAATCTTGGTATGGTTTTAGGAAATTACATGCCTGGGCATTTAGATTAAAGTTTCATCCAGAAAATGCTGTATCAGGGTGAGGAGGGATTTTGGACCATGCCTCCTGGCAAGGTGGCAACCCAGGTAAAATTTCTCATGACAGCTGGCCATCGTCTGTCTGTCAGGCAGTTTGTGTGGGAGGGAGAAGTAGAAGGATCAGGAAAAGAGGAACATATTCTTTGAAGGTTATTTGTTTTAATTTCAATTTAACCTACTCTAGGTTTAATAAGAAGGGCTTGGGAAAGAAAAGGTATTAGAAAGGGGGAAGTGAAAGACAGGCAGAGAGAAAAATGTGCTGAGACATATTGGGAAACAGTGGAAAATATGAAGATGACAACTAGACGTGATCCAAAATATAAAGCAAGCATAGCAAGATGCAAAGTGAAACAAAATAGGATACAAGAAAGGCAGATAGAAAACAATCTGAATTACCAGACATGTTATATGCTTCTATGCCATTCTATGTGTGTAAATGTTTTTAATCTCTTCACATCCATAAAATGCCCACATTTTGCAAAAATACACTTTTAAGAAGCTATGGTACACTAAATGCTAACCTTCATTTGTGGTTGTGCTCTAAAAAAACAATTCTTTGTCTCTGTTAGTTGTTGTGCTAGACAAATAAAAGTGGATCTGTGGAGTGAACCAGTGTGCATTAAAGACCCACTGATGGCATTATACACACTTCAGTCAGATCTGCCCAGAAAAGCTGTAGTGCAGCCCTGTGGGCTGAATGGCCATTCCCAGTTGGAGTGCACAGTGTGTTCTTACGGGGTGTATCTCCCTCTTTAGCTTTTTATGAATCAAGCTGGTTTGAATGATCCAGGTCCACTGAATGCTGTAAATCAGTGAGGCACAGTATGTGGGAATGGCAAGACTCACATGCCAATTCTACAAGAAGTTAAATAGACATCTGTATCCTTTCCAGGGTACAGCTTGTATAGCTGTCAGTAAACCCCAAATTCTATGGTTTTGTACAAAGCTACTTCATGTCACATCTTGACACTTATTCAAGATCTACATTATGCTTGTGTAGCATAGGTTCCAAAAGGTTTGTGTATTATTAATGAGATAGTGGAAATGCTCTAGAATCAGCTTTCATCTAAATAAAGGTGATGATGCTTATCTGTACCCTTTGTATTGAGTGCACAGTGCTTCCTGCTGGTATCTATGTTATTCATTTGCTGACTAATCTCTTTACCTGAGCAGTATAGATTGTAACTCTCAATCTATAACCTTTAGACACAGTGATATTGTGGTCAAATAAAAACACACATGCAAAATAATTAACAAGGTCTGATAATGGTATTTCCTTTCTGGCAAATAGTTTAAGCAAAACTTATATTTGACAACTAGAAGCAGTATTTTTAGAGAAAAGTGTAAATGGAAGATGAATATACAATCTTTAGTTCCTTATATAGATTACCTCAGAAGAAATAGTAAGTTACCTTGCGGAAATCAACAGCTTCTTCAATTGGATTGCTTCTGTCACTGCATGGACACAGTCTTGTTTGATGTCCTCCTACCATTTGTCTTGCATGGAGTCTTTTATCTAAATCCAAAGCAATGCAGTCATCACTGCTGCAATTCAATAATGACTCCACGGGAGCTGTCATCCCCAGTTTGCTATTCATCTTATAAAGCCTTTGAGTTTTCAAAGTATCCGCTAAAGTTGGTATTTCAATGCTGTGGACAGATCACTTAAGGTTCTTTTGTATTTTCAAAACAGTTTTAAATTGAGGATGGGCAGATATTGAAATGCCCAACTTATTGTACCTAGGTGCCAAAGGAGATGATGGAAATGTCAAAAGGTAATTGGATAATCACACCCACCTCCCAGCGAAAATGTGTGACTTTGTGAGCTTGAATGACACTTTGACTCAATACTGGCATTGCCTGTGGGGAATGAGCCCTTTGGAACAAAGGGGAAAAAAGACAGAGATGGAAAAAAGATTTGAATTAGCCACTGGCAGCCCCAGGAAGTGAAAAATTATTATGTGATAACAACATGAAGTATAAGGCAAGAGAGAACTTATATAATTTCTACTCAAGTATAAGATGCCCTTTATTCCATTTGATATAGACTTGGAAAGCAGGGGTCATTTTGGACTTGAAAGTTAGTGTCTATCCTGAAGGAATTCACATTTATCATTATTCAAGACCCTGGATGTAGGCAGCTGGATTGGACCACTCTTCTGAGGTTTAGATGGGAGGGTTTGGGGGGTTGTTTTTGGTTGGGATTTCTTGCAGATGCCATTTTACCTGGGCCAGTCTGAACACGTATTTTAGCTGTTAGCCTTTTTTCTTGTTTGTCTATTTGTCTGTTTGTTTGTTTGTTTGTTTTCAGCAAAAGCATAACCATCCTTGTGCAGTAATCTGAAATAATTTAGTACAGAAAAAGAGATTAGGTGTATTTTTTGACAGTGAGAGTTAGCTTGGGTAAGAAACCAGTATTCCTACCTGAGCTCAACTTTAGCCTGGATGCTAAATTTATATGCAGTCTTTTCTTACCTTTTCTTACCATGTTTTGCTTAGTTTACTATACAGAGATTGGAGTTTTACCTGAAGAAAATAGTCTCTGTGGGAATAACTCACAATGAAAATATTGAAGGAAAAAAGCTTCCACTGTCAGAACCAATGCTACTTCCATAAGCACCAAATCCATCTGTATTGAAAAACAAAGAAAAATATTTAACTTAAGATTTCCTAAATCCAATGCTATGAATTTATGAGATTGCCTTCATTTCAGGGCTGTTTGGCACAACTACAGTATGTTGTCCCCTGTTGCCCTTCTGAGGACAAGTAACATAAATTGCTTACTGTGTGGTTTCCCTGAGTACTGCTACGTTCAGTGGTCTGCAAGAGTATGGGAACACAGCCATACAGAAGAGTTTGCCTTGTCCCTACCCTCTGGGACAGGAGAGGTGCAGATGAATGATTTGGAGGCAGTGTCTGAGCTACTGACCAGTTCTGCCCTTGACAGTCCTAGCGCTGCCATGGAAATCTGCAGGCTTGTGCCAGCATCCTGTATTGATCTGCAGAGGTCCTGGGAGACTCTGTAGACGCAGCTCAGAGTGGGAAGAATTTCTTAACACAATCAAAATACAGCCTTCCTCTGCCTCTGTATTTCGCTGTCTCCCCTCCCTGAGCTAAATTGTACCAATTTCCCTGCCCAGAGCTCATCGCAGCGGCAGAACCATGACTCACCTGGTAGTTTCTGAGACAGCCAGGCATTCCCCTCTAAATCTCTTCATCCCCTTCAGCCTATTTTTAAATGCTTGGCTGCTATTCTTAAGTGCTGGTATTGAACAAAATGTAAATATAGTGCAACCTCTGGTTTTAACCTTGGCCTCAATACACTTTTATTCTAGTTAAATGTAATAAACAACAAAGGTAACATAAAGATGTATATTCCTTTTTTAAAAAAATATGTTTATAATTCTTTAAAATACATGAGTCAGCTAAGCATTTAAAAGTAAAATATAGATATAAAATTATTCTGATGGGGTGATATAATATAGAATTTAAATTGAGCATATTTTAGCAGCACTGGGAAACCTTACCCCAGAGCTAATAATGTAATAGATCTATCTCAACAGCATCTTGGAACTTGCAACAGAGTTTTATCCACAAAGGAGAGTTCTCTGGCCTACTTTATTAAATACCTTAGAGGACTTTGCCTTTAAGATTACATATGAACAATGCAATTTATTAAAATCCCTGTTCTTATTTTTCCTGTTGAAATTGTAGCCATTTTCTAAAAACAAAAACCAAAAAAACAACAAATCCAACAGGCTAAATAAACATAATTCAACAAATGTTTCATCAAACAGGTATATAGGGAAAACATCCTACAGTTTATTTTCCACCATCATTTGTAAACTCATATTGTGCCTGTCTCTTTTGCTGTGTTGCATCAGGCAAGTTGCGTTCCTGATCAGGCATATTTTTTCAAATCTGAAGCAGAACTGAGGATATAACTGAAAAGTTACCCATTAAAGACAGTCCTAATAAATAAAAACCAGTCAAATTCAAACACTCTTGCTATTTCTTATACATGGAAAACATTCAACTTTGTTTAACAAATCTTAATGTGACAAATGCAATTACAAGTCATTGCAAAAGGATACAGACAAAGGTTGAAGCTACATCATCTTAAAATTCATTTGGGATGGACATGGATATTTTCATGACTCTTATTTAGAAATGGTTTACATTAACACACCACTGTTGGAGACGTAAGTATTTAAATCTATTCACTAAATAGGATTTTGAATGAAGTAAAAATAAGAGAACTCAATATAGTCATTCTAATTTATATGTATATCTGAGGTTTCTGCTTAGATTCAGTTATACATTCTAGCATTTACCTTGGAGTTTTTATGTAATTCTGTTTGATCTGAGAATTTAAGTTCATTCCACTTAGTGGAAGATGCTAGATATTCAACAGTAATAATTACTATTGTAAAATTAGGCCATTTATGTAAGTAGTAGGTTGCAGAGCTGGCAATTAACGCTAGGCAGCCCTTTATGCAAAGCGGTATAAAGAACATCACCAAATCACTTTATTTCCCTTCTCTGGTGCTGCCTACCTGCCGAGATCATAAAAAGCAAATTGACCCATGTGAAAAATGTAGGAGTCTAGTCCTGGAGAACGAAAGAAGGAAATTCACAGAACTCATTAGACAATGCCAAAATCCAAATGCAGACAACTAAACTGTCACAACAAAAATATCTAATTAACCTGTAACTCATTCCCTGTATATGTATATATGTACTAATGTGATAAAGGAGTCTATCATGAAAAAGAAATGAAACAGATGAAAAATCCATGAGCCTATTGCCATAGGCAATCCAATTTAGAAAGAGAGAGGAAGGTATTTGACCTGACATTAATAACATTCACTTACCAGTAGCTAATGAGGAAAAAATTGCAAAGTAAAACAATCTGTGAACTCAAGACATGAAGAAGTGATTGGAGGTAAGGGTTTGTATTTGTGTACATGTGCATGGGCAGTTTGTTCAGGGAGAGGGGATTAATTGTGAAGGAAGATGATGCCTTAGGTTTTAACTTTTATATTTTTCAAATCCTGTACTGCCTAGTGTGTAATTCTGAAGTTTCATGTGGCCTGTTAAATACTGTTCTCTCATGCTGGTTAGACACAACAAACCCTCTCTAGGTTTGCTCTTCAAGGACACCAGGCCCCAAAATGTGTAAACTAAAGCCTCTAAACGGGGAGGAGGAGGGCAAACTTGGGGTAATTACATCATTAACCGAGGTTATAAATGGAGAATTAACCCTGGTATGCAAATGGACCATACTTATAAAAGTGTGAAGAACCTGTGACCCAGGGTGCATCTTGAGTCTAGCCTTTTGACTGCCCAGGGTGTACCTTTGAAGGCCCTTCAAATAAATACCTACCTTTATTCTCTTATTTTTGTCTAGCCTCTGTTTTTAGGTGGCCACTTCAAGGCATCAAAGACACACAGTCAAAAAGTGAGTGTGGCTTAGAAGGCCACATAAATGTCTATACCAAAGAAAAGCCACAAAAGAATAATTAACTTGGAAATAATGAAAAAATGCTGGAATTCCTTGTACAAATTAGAATCACACACTCATAGAATCATTTAGATTGGAGATGAGCTCTGAAATCATCGAGTCCTGCCATTAACTCAGCACTGCCAAGTCCACCATTAACCTGTGTCCCTGAGCTCCATATTTGCACATCTTTTAAATAACTCTAGGGGCAGTAACTCCACAACTTCCCTAGGCAGCCTGTTCCAACGCTTGATAACCCTTTCAGTGATGAAAATTTTCATAATACCTGATTTAAACATCCTCTGGTGCAACTTGAGACCATTTCACCTTGTCTTATTGCTTTTTACCTGGGAGAAGAGACCCCCACCTCACTACCTCTTTTTAGGAAGCTGTAGAGAGTGATAAGGTCACCCACGAGCCTCCTTTTCTCCAGGCTAAACAACCCAGCTCTGCCAGCTGCTCCTTAAAATACTTGTGCTCCAGATCCTTCATCAGGTTCATTGCCTTTTTTTGGACATACTTTATTAGGTAATCATTAGATGATAAATATAATTTTATGGAACGTAAGATTACAAAACCCTATAGACAAATAACATAAAGTGAGAAACTATTGGGGAGGTAAGGAATTATAGAAAAATATAAGGTCTTTTTACTCTAAGTGGGAAACTCTTTCTAATATGACCAGGGCTAGACAGACTAAAAGAAAAGGTCGTCAGGGACAGATTGGAGTGTACATAGGTTTGTTAGAGGTGTTTAACTAAAACCTTGGGGAGGGCTGTTGATGTGACATCTCCCATGACCAAGGGCTGCTGGGATGTGCTCAAAGGAGGAACCTGCCCTCTGGTGTGGAAGGAACTGCCAAGGAAATGTCATGGGCAATTGCTTCAGCCTAGGACAGAATTAAGGTACAGTCTAGGGGTTTTGGAAGGAAAATAATGAATTTTTTTTTCCTGAGGTACCTCAGAATATTTCGTAAACCCCTCAAAAAAGGAAGGTATTTCTAAAATAGAAAGTAATTTGGACACCTTACCTTAAGTTTGGAACAAATTTTTGTTTACATAGTTTAACAGAGGAAAAGCTTTAGTGTTATTTGAAGTACTTAAAAGTTTGAATGATTTTTCAGGAAGAATTCTGCATTTTTTTCCGTAGTAGCTCGTGTGGGGCTATGTTTTGGATTTGTGCTTAAAACAGTGTTGATAACAAAGGGATGTTTTAGCAATTGCTGAGCAGGGCTGACACACAGCCAAGGCTATTTCTGCTTCCCACTCCACCAGTGAGAAGGCTGGGGGCACACAAGAAGTTGTGAGGGGGCAAAGCTGGGACAGCTGACCCCAACCAGCCCAAGGGATATTGCATACATACCCTGTGGCATCATGCTCAGCACATAAAGCTGGAGGAAGAAGCAAGAAGGGTGGAACATTCGGAGTGGTGGCATTTGTCTTCCCAAGCCACCATCATATGAGATGGAGCTCTGCTCTCCTGGAAATGGCTGAACATCTGCTTGTCCATAGAGAGTGGTAAGTGAATTCCTTGTTTTGCTCTGCATGGTGTGTGGCTTTTGCTATACCTTTTAAATTAGCTTTACCTCAGCCTGTGAGTTTTCTTGCTGGTATTCTTTCCATTCTCTCCCCCTTCCCAGTGAGGGGAGTAAGTGAGAAGCTGTGTGGGGCTTAGTTGCCGGCTGGGATTAAACCCCGACAACATTATGATGAAAACTGTTCTTTAAAATGATGTGCTTTACATGTTTTCCTATTGAGAAGACAAGTTTAGCATGGGGGGAAATGACAAAGATCTAAAGCAGTCTATATAAAAATCAACCCAAAGCAAACGGCAACAAAACCTTCCGCTCTGCAGCTAGGCTACAGTATCTTAATCTTTGGTAAAACTGGAATATAAAGCAAATATCCAAAACTATAGTTTTGGTCTGGGTATTTTTTGGTGACCTTTGTACATGAAAAGGTTTGAAGTGGATCCAGTGTTTCATCACAAGCTATTTTGCACCAGAGTAATCCATCCCTGTTCAGGTCCAGCACTGATCTCTAGGGCTGTTCCCCTACTAATCAGTTTGGTGACCTTATTGGGGGTCTGTCAAAGGAACAAAACCCCCAGCTGAGAGGGTGCAAAGTTGATGCAGGAGGCAATGAAATGTGATAATAACTGAGGCCAGACAGAGCATACCATACGTCTACTTCTTTTCAGAAATGGAAAATACACACCCCCATAGTAGGAAAAGGATAAGTAACAATACCCCCCCCCCCCCCCCCACAAACC